>CM059873.1:39383553-39673470 GCA_030490815.1 Acer saccharum
AATTTCTAAAATCATCTATAATCGAATATATACTAAGTTGCTATGTGATTACCCATTCAATATACATGATCAAAAAGTTATAAGATTCATATTCCATCTTGTCACGAAACCTAATCTTGACAATACGCACAAAACGTTAATAACAAACTAATAACAAATGTAGCAAAATCATATTATTAACCTAAAATATTTATTAATTTGTATCTTGTACCTGAAATTATTCGGATAGAGAATAAAAGAATTTAGTTGCAACAGTGAGAAAAATTGCTTAAATGAAAATTAGAGAGAAATATATATATATATATATATATAATACAATATATATAGTGCTGATCAGGTTAGTATGCACTGATGTGAATTATAAGGACATTGAAATCTGACCATACGTTTAATCTGATGGTTATATTAGGATCTTGGAAATGGTGAAAAAAAAGATTGCGTGTCAATTTTTTTTACCCAAAGTCATTTCAAACAGTCCGCTCTCTCTCTCTCTCTCTCTCTCTCTCTCTCACCATATGTCTTCTCCAACAACCCCTCTCCTTGGCTTCTCTCACCGTTTTCTCTCTCTGTGAAAAAAAAAAAAAAAAAACTCCAGACTATTTTTTGCCATTTTTGTCCTCTGTAAAAGCTTGGAGTATTTTTTACACCAAAAGTCATCTCAACATTTTGTCTCTCTCACCGTGTGTCTTCTCCAACAACCCCTCTCCTTGGCTTCTCTCACCATTTACTTTCTCTCTCTCTGAAAAAAAACTCCAGACTATTTTTCGCCATTTTTGTCCTCTGTGAAAGCTTGTAGTTTGTTGATTGTTTGTGTTCTGGCTAAAATTCTAACCTCTGAGGTAAACGTTCTGTATATTTTATTTTTTTATTCAATTTTTTTTTTCTTGCCTAATGTTCCCTTGCTAGTAGATGATAATGATGAAAGATGAGGTTGTTAGGACATTCATTTTTTTTTTTAAATGGATTAATTACTTATTAAATAAAGACACATTGAAAGAAACTTAAACTAAAATTAATTGTTTTTTTTAAGTTGTAAAAGCCATCTAAAACACCAATGTCAACTTGCAAGAAGACAACTAAAATTAATTGTTTTTTAAGTTTTTTAAGCTTTGAGATAGTAATGTGAGAATGCAATAAAGTAGACTGTGATGATTATTAGCGATTTTTTTTTTCTTCAGATTTAATGAAATGAGTGATATGCACAATGAAAATGGTGTTCAGTCTGAAAGACTTCAGGAACTATTATTGGGATCAAGTTCCAGTTACATACCTCAAGTGAAACCAGAATGCAAGCCGAAGTTAGACCAAGAATTTGCATTAATAGATGATGTGCACGAGTTTTACAATCAATATGCAAAGGAGGCAGGTTTTAGTGTCAGAATTAATTCTAGTAGAAAGAATAAAGATACTGATGAAATTGTGAGGAAAGAATATGTGTGTTCCAAAGAAGGAATGTCATCTCAAGGAGTTGCGAGTGAAAACAAAAGACGTAGAGGGATAACTCGTAAGAATTACAATGCAAAACATGCTACTGTAAGGACAAAAATTGGCACATACAAAGTCAGTGTATTTGTAGAGGATCATAATCATCCATTGACATCTCCTGAAAAGTACATTTATTAAGGTCACATAGGAATATGTCATTATCACAAAATCATTATCCCAACAATTAGTTTCCTTGAATTGCAAGCAGGGGTATAGAAAATATAGGATGTATAGAGAGAGATTTTAGAGAGAGATTTTTATAATCACCAGAGAAATATGCGTAAGGAGTTAAAGGGACATGATGCTGATTTGTTGTATGAGCATTTTGTATCAAAGCAAGAAAAAAATCCTGCATTTTATTTTGCAATAAAGAAATGTCAAGAAGATCGTTTAACTCACTGTTTCGGGTTGATGCAAAATCGAGAAGTGCTTACAAGTATTTGGTGATGTTGTAGTATTCGATAGTGCTTATAACACAAACCGATATGGTATGATATTTGCTCCTTTCATAGGTGTCAATAATCATGGGCAAACAATAATTCTTGCATGTTCATTACTTAGTGATAATAGCGACTCTTTTGTGTGGCTATTGGAACAGTTCAAGAAAAATATGCCCAGCGGACTACCCAAAATGATCATTACTGACCAAGATCTAGCTATGACAAACGCTATTTCCCAAGCTCTTCTAGATACATTTCATAGGTATTGTATCTGGCATATCTTAAACAAATTTTCAGAAAAGTTGGATGCTGTGGTTTATAAGTATTACTATAAATATTTTCAAAAATGCATATGGGAATCTTGCACCAAGGAGGAGTTTGATTCAACATGGATGACAATCATCAGCAAAAGTAAGTTGGTTGATAATGGGTGGCTTCAATCCATATACGAAATCCGTTTAAAATGGGTTCCGATATATGTGAACCACGTTTTCTCTGCTAGTATGCAAGTAGTCAACGAGTTGAAAGCTCTCATGCATTCTTCAAGCGATTTGTTTCCAAAATAAATTCATTAGTGGACTTTATAACACGGTTTAACAGGGCAATTGCACGACAACGTTGTGAAGAGTTAACTGCTGATCATGTTGACATCAATGAGAAACCAGTGTTGAAAATGCCGAATTTGATTGAGAAGCAAATGGCTGAAACTTATACACATAAGATTTTGTTTACATTTCAACAAGAATTATGGAACATTTTCTTTTATGATATTGAACTTGTAAGGGAGAACGGTGATCATTTTGTGTATACAGTTAAAAGGCAAGATGAAAATAGTTGTCGAATAAGAGAAATTGTGTTTAAAAAGAGTTAGATTTCACATCATGTAGTTGTAAAAAGTTTGAGAGTGAAGGAATTCCGTGTCGACACATTTTCGCATATTTGAATCATATGCATGTAAGATCTTTGCCAAATCAATATATTATGAAGAGATGGACTCAAACTGTAAAATGCAATAAAGTCATAGATGAAGATGGCTTGGAAATTAATGATTTTTCCGATAAATCATTTATGGTGAGGCATATGAGATTGATCCAACTTGCTACATATGTTATTGATAAGGCAACATGTATTGAAGATGCAAGCAAGATCTTGGAGGATATTTTGAACAATGCAATACTAGATATTAAATCAACATTGCGTTTTGGAGGTTCTTAAGGAGTTTCTGAAAGAAATAATGTAGTGCAACATGTTTACAATGAACCTCTTGTTGTAAGGGCTAAAAGCTGCGGTAAAAAATTAAAAGGAGGAAAAGAGAAGGCAATAAATAAGGTGAATGATAGAGGTAGGCGTTGCAATGGATGTGGAAAAGTGGGACAAGCACATGATAAAAGAACTTTTCTGATACTCAATAATAGGCATGAATGTGACACCCTCAACAACTCTTTGTATATTTTGATATGTTTAAATCATGCACATATTAAACTTTTTTTATATTCGATTGCTATTTTATGTATTATAATGTATTATTTGTCTCAAATGTAGTGGTTCAATATGCAACAATGACACCACAAATTTGACAGCTGAAGATGAAGATAGTATTTCCTCTGCTGCAAGAAATCCTTTTACTTATGTATCACTTATTTGTTACAATGAATATGTTGATTTAGTGAATTTTTTATTTCTGTTCGTTTGCAAACTAGCACATTTTTTTAATCATGTTGAGGCAATTTTTTCACTGGTAAGCAAGCTAATTATGATGGCCTGCATTGTCGGAATTGAACTTCATTTGATTTTTATCTTTGAATATTTGATAGCCGGCTTGTAAAAGTTGAATTCGTTTGCAATTATATTTGCCATTTATCTTTCAATTTTTTATGACCTATAAGGAGTTGAACTCGTTTACATCATTTTCTTTTTATCTTTCAATTTTTGATGGGTTGTAGTCGAACTCGTTTTCTTTTATCTTTTAATATTGATAATTTATTCTCAGGGTTGATTCGTTATTGAATTTCTAAACTGACTATTTGTCAAGTACGTCTATACAGGACATTTTAGCGGCTGTATATTTTGAAATTTCAACGGTTGAAATGTACAAGCCAAGAAGCAAAAAATTCATGATGCTAAATTTTTCTAAATGATTTCGCTTGCAAACCTTAAGACTTTCAGCAGCATAAAATGATTGTTTGATGGTTTTCCAATCTCATGACTATGCCTTCTCTATAAAATTTTAACTTTGATAAATATCCCCATAAAGTTTAAGGAGGCCTATATAATGATTGGAATTTATTCCAGTGTGAAAAACCATATAAGAAAAAATCCACTCCGAAATACAATGCCACCAAATATAAGGTTTCAACTTCAATTCAGTTGCAGTGATTATTAAAAATTTTGCAAACAATAAACTTTAAAAGACAATGTTCCAAATTCATGAATACATTTTCTTTTGAACTATACATGGGTAGGCAATTGATGTTCCCATCAACAAAATAAGAATGCTTCTCAAAAGCTTCTCCCTTGCAAAGACCCTTGGTATGAATGGTTGTTTCATGTTTGTCATCCTACATTAAGAGTTAAACTCATCAAAACAACTTCAAGAAACTACAATATCCCCAACACATCCTAGAAAGAAGAAAAATAATTTGAAAAATAAATAAATAAATAAATAATTATATATATACCTGACATTTACCTTAAATGTTAGAAATTTCAACTTGAAAATAACAATCAATCGATCTGAAGCTTCATCGTATTTAATTTCGGCTCAAAACTGCCACTAATCAAATTTAGATTTAATAGAGAGAAGTCTAGGTTTTATTTTATTTTTTTGAAGAAAAGTCTAGAAGTATTTTCGCAGAGGAAAAAAATGGTTAAAAATTGAAGCTTTTAATAGGGAGAAGTCTAAAGTTTTATAGTAGATGCCAAAAAGGAAATGGCGACAAATTTCATGTCTGGAAAAAAGAAGCTTTCACAAAAGAAATTTCATCTCTGGAAAAAAATAAAATAGAAAAACTATATACAAAAACACCAAAAGAAAACAAAATGACATAAATTTCAGCCAGAAAACAAACAATCGATTGACTCCAAGCTTTCACAGAGGACAAAAATGGCGAAAAATAATCTTAAGTTTTTTTTTTTTTTTTTTTTTTTTTTTTTTTTTTTTCAGAGAAAGAAAACGGTGAGAGAAGCCAAGGAGAGGGGTTGTTGGAGAAGACACATGGTGAGAGATTGTTGAGATGACTTTTGGTGTAAAAAAAATTGACAACAATCTTTTTGTTCACCATTTCCAAGATCCTAATATAACCATCAGATTAAACGTATGGTCAGATTGCAATATCCTTATAATTCATGCATACTAACCTGATCAGCACTATATATCGGTCTCATTCACATCAGTGTGTACTGATGTAACTACATCAGTACCAATGTATATAGACCATTGATTATGGAGAAACTTTGATAAGTGCATACACTTTGAGTCAAAGTATGTAAATCTAATAGTCCACATCTAACGTACTGATAAAGTTATATCAGTACATTCTGACTTAAACATTTATATATATATATATATATATATATATATATATATATGAGTGTATAGGTTAGACTAATTCTTGATGAATAAGAAACCAAATCCGTCCCCAGAGCTGTAACTCAGCTGATAGATAGATGAGTATAGGGCTTGGAAAAATGACTCACAAGTCAGCGGCTCGAATCCTACCAATAGCAAAAGTTTCAAAAAAAATGCATACTTTAAATAAGTGGATAGATAGATACTGTATAAAAAAAAAAAAAAAAAATCCTAAAATAAATATATTTTTTCTCTTCAACGTTTAATAAAAATATATAAAATTGAATATAATTAAAAATTTCTTTATTTATTATAATTATAATATTTTTAATTTAAAAGAAAGCTTAACGAGATTGATTGTGCCTTTAAAAAAATCAAGACTAATAATGGGGCCCATGTACATAATTGTATATATAATATATCGTTTTAAAAGCATTTAAATTTTTTTTTTTTGGACACTCCATTTTATTTCAAAATTAGCCTTTTTATCTCTTAACATTCCTTTTTTAAAAAATAAATAAAAAAATAAATAAATAAATAAATAAAAACCTCCATTCCTAAAACCCTAAATTTTAAAAACAATTCTAAAAGTATAAAAAAAAATCAGCATGAAGATTTATATTATTGTTTGTTTCAGCAAAAAAATAAATAAATAAATAAATCTACCAAAATCAACACTTTAAAAATCTTGTTTATTTTTATTTCAAAAAAAAAAAAAAAAAAAAAAAAAAAAAAAAAAAAAAAAAAAAAAAAAACTTGTTTATTTCTTGTAAATCTTTCCCATCACTTTAGGATCAAATAAAACTTTAATGATATTGAAAAAAAAAAAATGTTTTAGGGTCTGTGGAACGCCAAAAAAAAAAAAAAGGGTTATTATATTTTTAGTCCATGACGTTTGCATTAATCTGGGTTTAGTCCATGATTTTCTGACTTTACTAACTACAGCCCAGTAGTTCTTTGACAATGCCAAATCGAGTCCCTACCGTCCAATTCCGTTAGGGTTTCGTTGACTTCCGTTAGATCAACAAGGGCATTATGGGAATTCAGCTAAAGCTTCTAGAAATCTGATAGGAATGACCCTTATGCCCTCCTATTAAATAAAAAATGAAAAAAAAAAAAAAAAAAACTTGTTTATTTCTTGTAAATCTTTCCCATCACTTTAGGATCAAATAAAACTTTAATGATATTGAAAAAAAAAATGTTTTAGGGTTTGTGGAACACCAAAAAAAAAAAAAAAAAAAAAAAAAAAAGGGTATGTGGTGGAGGTGGAGATGGAGATGAAGACGATGAAGAATGAGCTCTTGGTGTGCATAGATAGTCAATGATGTAGGGCTATATTAGGAACAACAGCTGAGTTTTTTGTGTTAACTTTTTTTTTTTTTTTTTAATTGCCGAACTTGATATTTTTCTCTAGAGAGATGTTGGATCATAGGAAGTTTTGATTCCTTTTTGTTTTGATAGACTTTAATATATATAAAAAAAATGTACAGTGTGTTTAGAATTTTTTGTCCTCTTTAATAATTTTAATTAGGATAAAATTATCATATTATAAAAAAAAAAAAATTAAAATTGAGTGTAAAAAGATATTTAATGGATTGTCAATAGCATCTCTCTATTTGCACCCCTTTAAAACTTTTATGTGCATTCCAAAGTAGTAAATTTTTTAAAGTTTCAATATTACCCTTAATTCAAAATAAAAATAATTTTAAATACATCTCATATACCATAATAGTACAATATTTAATATTATGAGTATTTAAAAAATACATAAATAGTAAAAAAAAAATGTAATAATTTTTATTACATTGTAAATATTTATTACTTTCTTAAATAGTTATTATTTAAAATTAAACATATTAAGTAAATAAATTAAAACTAACACAGATGATGTGGTAAGTAGTTTTTTTTATTAACCACACCATCACATGATTTGTGTGTAATAACAACTCACTTGCTATATAATTTTAGTTGAATTTTGGGTTAATTATTTGGGTTGTATAGTATTACTCTTTAAATTATGGTATTTGGTATATTGAATTTTTTTAATGACAATATTTGTACCCTTCTAAAACCAAATTTATACATTTTCAATATTTCAAAATTATCCTCTAGTTAAATTATCAATATTTTAATAAAAATATATTATAATTGTTTTCAACTTCTTCTTTTTTTTGAATTTTTTTAATAACTAATCTAAATATAAAAGTAAAATACAGTAAATAAAATTATTAAAAAAGAATGAAAATAGATATTAAAACGAAATATTAGGGATCCAAAAACCTGAAAAATTGGAGGAGGTTGCTGGCTGCTGCTCATTCTAGATTTGAAAAGATGAGGAGGTTGGCAGGTTGCTGCCTCCTTCGTAAAACCATGAGAACGTTGAAGGAGGAGACCACCAACTCCTCCCATATTTTCATTAAAAAAAAATATTAATTTAATTATTTTATAATATTTTAAAAAATTAAAAGAAGTGATATTTTTTACCTTTTTTTAGGATATATTTGGTAACGTGAGAAGTGTGTTTACAAGATACAATCTTTAAAAAAAAAAAAAATTTAATAAAATATACATACTAAAAGAAGTGCACATACTTATTTGGGCAAATTGCATTGCTCCCCTTGGGGTTTGGGTAAGGTACATTTAGTTGGAAAAGTTTTGGTATTATACACTAACACCCCCAAGACTTAAATTTGACTTTTAAAATGTCTAAAATGCCCCTAGTTGTATTATTTTATACTTTATTTTTATTACCTTTTAACCAAAAACTTTATAAACTTTAATAAAATAAAATAAAAATTAAATAAATAAATAGTTTTAAAAAATTAAATAAATAAATGGTTTTTAAAAAATTAAATAAATAAATAGTTTTAAAAAATTAAATAAACAAATAGTTTTTAAAAATAAATAAATAGTTTGAAAAAATCAAACAAATAAATAGTTTTAAAATAAATAAATAAATAAATAGTTTTAAAAATAAATAAATAAATAAATAGTTTTAATAAATTAATTAATTAATTAAAAAAATTAAAAACATTATTATTTTTTTTAAGGATATCCATTAATAGGGATAAGAAAAACTCTAAATATCCAAACTTTTACGATAAGGATGATGGCGAGAAAAGCTTCAAGGTTCCCAATGTAAGGAATTTGATTAATATCGAATTAAACATGCATAGGCACATAATTAATCCAAATCTCAACCTAAACATGTTTCTATATCATGCTTAATCAAACCCTAGATTCATATTACTAACCCATGTCAATTCAAGAGAATAGGGAGATAAGAGAATATGGAAGCGTACCTGAATCAATTGCCGGAGGTTGGTGGACGGGTTGTGATCTTCCAAATTATCACGATCTTTATGAACCCTAAGTGTTCTCTCTTGTTCTGTTGATGGGGATACAGACAAGCCAAAAGTATCGTGTAATTTGGGGACCATAACCCTAATATATAATAATGAGATTACTATAGGTTTTGCTATTTCTAATTTGGCCCCTCATCAAATTAGATATAGCATTCTGGTATCTACACATTAATTCCATGACAATTATATCCTTAAACCTTAAAATTTTAAATCTTAATTAGATCACTTTAATTTAGGCTTAACCAAAAGATAGCACAACACATTTAATATTTACACGTGTGGCCCCACATGTTAGGATTTTCCAACACCCAACACTGGGAGTCTTCTTGCCTTCTTCAAGTTCAACCACTTCCTTCAGTGTTAGGAACCTTGAAGCTTCTCTCACCATCATTCTTACCGTAAAAGTTTGGATATTCAGAGCTTTTCTTATCTCTATTAATGGATATCCTTAAAAAAATTAGTGTTTTTAATTTTTTTCATTTATTTATTTAAACTATTTAGTTATTTAATTTTTAAAAACTATTTATTTATTTATTTATTTTCAAACTATTTATTTATTTAATTTTTTTAAAACTATTTATTTATTTAATGAATCATATCTTTTATTTATTTAAAGTGTTAAAGGGTAAAAAAAAAAAAATAAAGTATAAAATAATACAACTAAGGGCATTTTAGGTATTTTTAAAGTCAAATTTAAGTCTGGGAGGTGTTAGTGTATAATACCAAAACTTTCCAACTAAGTGTACATTACCCAAACCTCAAGGGGTGCAGTGCAATGTTGAACTCTATCCAACATTCCAACCTAAGCCCAACTATGTGGTGTTATTGGACATGTAGAGGCCTGACCGGCTGACCCTAGTCAGAGGCTAGGCTGACCTAGAGATGTAAATTGGATCGAACGATCCAGAACCAATCCGAAATTCCAGATAATTTTTTTACCTGAATCCATTTTTATTTGTATCTAGATTTCGGATAAGAAAGGGAAAAATTATTGTTCGGATTTGGATAATCCTGATTCGAAAAAATTCCGAAGCCGAATCTGTCTGGTATGAATCCAAAACTAATACAAATCCGAATCCTAGTCCGAAACTAGTCCAAATCCGATCTGATTTAAAATCTGAAACAGATTTTTCATATAAAACTATGTGACCTGTCAAATCAAATTACTTTTAAATATTTTTTTTTTTTTTTTTTACATTAGGCATTGTGCTTTGATGGCACACTTCACAAAAATTATATACACCGACACACGTCATAAAAAACCCACACTGTACATACTTTGTATATAGAATATTTTTTTAAAAAAAAATTAAAAAAACTGACATTGTTTAATTTAAATTGTTTTTTTTTTAATATTGTTTTTTAAAAAATCCGAAATAAGTCCGAATCTAATCCGAAATAAGTCTAAATCCAATCCGAAAATTTCCATGTCCAACTACAAGTTTGAGTTTGATCCAAATCTGAAAAAAATACATATCCGATTGGAAGACTTTTTTTAATGAAAATCCGATTCGAATCCGATCTGAAATTTTTTGGATCAAAACCGATCCGAATCCAAAAAACTGGTTTGGATAATCCGAATCTGATCTAATTGACACCTCTAGGCTAACCTTAGAGCATCTCCAATGTTGTGCCATTTTGTTGTGACAATGCTAAAATTTGGCACAGAGTACAAAAACTTTCCTCCAACGCAGTGCCAAATGCTGTGTCAAATTTAGCATATGCTAAACTTTGTGCCAAATTTGGCACACAATATAGCATATGTCAAATTTGGCACATCAATAAATGCTTATTTTTTAATTATAAAAATATCATTAAAATAATTTAAATTTAATATACATTAATGATATTTCAATCAAAATTTATTTCATCTGCAACAATTCTATAGAAATTCAATATTCTTCTATATTTGTCTTTTCATTTATTTATTTTTTTTATTAATCTCCAAATTTCATATCTTCCATTTGTATATACAAAAATATTTTTTCAATGGAAGAGAATCAAAATCTTTCAAAACGTAGAAAATCATTTACAAATAACCAAGATGTAGCCATCTGCAATGCTTGGTTGGCCATCACCCAAAATCTCAGAGAAGACAATAAATGGGAGCAGAGGAAAGAGACAAAAAAAATGGCAACCTAATTCGTGTTCTAGAATTTGGTCTGAAGCAAAAAAAAAAAAAAAAAAAAAAAATCTCAGAGAAGACAATGGGAGCAGGGGAAAGAGATGAAAATAAAGAATGGAAACAATTCCAAAAAAAAAAAATTAATGAATGCATTAATGGTATTATTTGACTTTTATAATTTTAATTAATAAAATAATAAAAAATAGCATTTTAATCAGAATTATACATTGGAGCACAATGCTAAATTGTTATGCCAAATATAGTATTTTACACTATTTTGTGCCAAATTTGGCATTGGTAATAGCACATGCATTGGAGATTTTTTTTTTTTTTTTTTTATTCTCTATTTTAAAAGGCAACCTACAGATTCTAGATGCTATATTGTACAACCATGTTATGTTATGTTATGTTTTTTTTTTTTTTTTTTTTGGGGTTTTGTTGATTGTTGATTTACAAAATTTGTATTGTGCTATATAAAATTTTCTATTATTATCACAGATATAGTGTTTCATTATGTTGTCATTATTTTTATAGATTAGTGTGTGAACTATATGTCACAGAACATTCGATAAAATTTTACATATTATTACTGTCATAATTTTGTGTTCAACTTCAAAAATTAGTATAAATTTCACATGTTACCAAACTCGTATTCTCAAACTTTGTTTTTTCTTCTTCTAATGAAGTGTTCTTTTTTAAAAAAAAAAAAAAAAAAAAAAAAATGTATAGAAGTTCAACTTCACAAACTTAATGTAAGTATTGATCCCCACAAAACCATAGCATAAAAAAAATACGAGTAATTACATCGACACCCTTGAAATTTGGCATATATCCAGTTAAAGAACAAGTATGTCTTTATTTATTCAAACCTTTCCACTTTTAAAATAGATTTTGACTGACCGTTTAAAAGACCACGTTGCTCATAATTACAAATTAAAAATTTTAAATGAAGATAATATATTTTATAAAAAGAAAACAGTAAATATTAGTACAAATAATTTAAATTTTTAGAAACATATGTTTATTAAAATTTTAATGACATCTTTTTATTAAAAATTTAGAAACAATTTTCTAAATAAAATTTTAAATTTAAAAACAGTGTGAAAAAATAAAAAATAAAAATTTAGATGATTTGTTTTTTTTTTAAAAACGATTTCTCTCTACGCCCATATTTTAGTAATTTTTCTTTATCATAAATACATCCTTATAAAAATTTACCTTTAAGGACAATTTAATTTTACCTAAATCCTTTGTGCAATACTATACTCTTTTATTATTTCTTGTAACCTATAAAAGAATAAAATTTATTCAAGCCTTGACAAATTATATTGATGTGTTTACATTTTTTTTTTTTTTTTTTCCTTTTCTATTCTCATATATCAAGAGTGTTTAGTTAGGGTTGTTTTTGGAATTATAACGGGTGTTGAAGAATTTTTTTTTTTTTATATATAAATAATAATTTTGAATGATGGGTTTAATGAGAAAATAGGTGTAAAATTATAAGCAGCTATTTATTTATTTATTTATTTATTTTAAAAACAAAATTAAAAATGTCAAAAATGCTCAAGCAGTCAACTTATCCATATCAAGAGCATGAGTAGATAAACATATACTTGCTCTCTCATTGTACTTATACCAAACTTTAAGGGTCTTAGTATATTTATCCGAAAAACAAAAATGAATACACTAATACTAGACAATTCAAAAAATTAGATCAAAACTCCGTCCAAATGATGCAGCAAGTGGTTTGTTCATTAATCACGTTATCCCTTGCTTTGTGTGGTAATTGTGGTAGCCAAAAATGGCTCATTGGCCCAATATGTTAAAGCCTAGACTTTACAATATAAGATCCTACCCGAGCCCATCGTGTTGGGTCGACCCAACGCAAACATCAGCAGCAGCATGACTTAGTCTTTGATGGACCAAGTCAAACTATCAAAATGAATACACTAATACTAGACAATTCAAAAAATTAGATCAAAACTCCGTCCAAATGATGCAGCAAGTGGTTTGTTCATTAATCACGTTATCCCTTGCTTTGTGTGGTAATTGTGGTAGCCAAAAATGGCTCATTGGCCCAATATGTTAAAGCCTAGACTTTGCAATATAAGATCCTACCCGAGCTCATCGTGTTGGGTCGACCCAACGCAAACATCAGCAGCAGCATGACTTAGTCTTTGATGGACCAAGTCAAACTATCAGTTGAGTTTTACTGGAAGAGAATCTCTCCCACGATCACCAAATTTCCCAAGAATCTCACCCACGATCACAACTGGATCAGTGGACGTTAGGGCTATTTTTCTACTATAAATAATGTGGCTTTCGCACTTTCTAGCTATTTGAAATCTCTCATATTCAAAGCTTACTAAAGGCGTACTGAAATTCTGTTCTTAAAACATTCCAGCAACCGGAATTTAGCCGGAATTACTTCCACGATCTCCACAAAACATTGCTCATCCCAAGCACATCTAAGGCTAATAATCCAACGCCCACCTCTTTATTTTTCATTCTACGTTTCGTTTCTGTTTAAGCTCTTTTGCAGGTTCCCTAAAGTTGAGACGACTGTTAGGATTATGCTCAATAGCAAGAGTGTAATGTTGTAATTGACAATCTTTTTCATATTAATAAAGTGATTTCTGGTTTAACAAATCTTATAGCATTTATAGTTTAATATTATAATTGTCAAAGTAAATAATCATAAGGTCTAAAGACTATGAGAAAAGAAGAATTGTTCGTATATCTGGATATGTATGAGGTAGACACAATTCTTTAGTTAGTCTTGAATAATGTTCACAACTTAAGTAAAAGGTTGGACACCTTTATCTTGTTAAAGTTGTAGAATTCTTTTGCTAGCATTTGAATGGGATCAAATGAGATATGATGAGTCTAAAATCATCGGAGTGTCTTTGAGTAAACGAATCTAGTGCACTAGGTGCATTGAACTGGATCACAATGAAAAGCTTTATCTAGAACCGTCAATAGATAATAGTCTTTTCATTATCAGGACAATCGGAGAGTCTATCTTAATCCTGAGATAAATGATGGACTTATGGTTGCAAGTGATATCATTTGAGTTATCAATGAGTACGATTATAAAGCATAGTCTATCCTCGATAGGTTGGTGATATTCATTTATTAATCGATAGAGGACTTCATTTATAGATATGGACATCGTGGCTCCATTTATTAAATGAGAGTATAATATCATCATATGGATGTTTTGAGGTAATTGGATATTAAATCTCAACGTTGAGTTTTCGATAGTGACTATTGAAAACATGACTTCTGGACAAGTCAAAATATCCAAGTTCAAAACGTGGTCATATGAGTAAATATGGTAACTTGGAGAGTTATAGGCGGTCTATGAACTCTTGGCGATTACTGATATTAATCACAAGGATACACTATCTCCAATATGATTGTCTAGGGTATGAATGAGGAACATCTTCTTATTCTATCTTTATTTAAGAGTTCAATTTTAGCTCTTTAGTGGAATGAGTTAAAATTAATGGATCGGACCTAAATGAATCATTTGTTGATTGTAATTAGGTTATGTCTATTGAAGCTTAAATTTAGATAGCCCGCCAAGATCCCCAATCCACACGGACTTACATGGATCACTTGATATATTCTACCGGACCAATTTATGGGTCCATCTAGAATTGCATTTAATATATTAAGAATATAATTTGCACATTATTTATTTAATGGGCTGCTCAATTATATTAATATATTAATGAAAGACATGTGGGCTTGTTTCTTTTAGTAAGAATGGGTCTGGTTCACATGTGGGTTTTTATTTAAAGTCCAATGGATTAAATGAAATAAGAAAATAATATATGGCCCATTTATATGAGTGGGGCGGCAAGGTGTATATTAACCTAATATATTATTTGTTTCATTGTTTTAATTAAATAAGAATTAATTAATTTATTAATTAATTGTTTAATTAAGAAACAAATCTTTTTCTGATCAGGAAATATATTTCCTAGAGTTATACTATTGATAGTAGTATACTAAAAGTAAAAGACTTGTTTGATAAGAAAATAAATAATTAATTTTATTTATTTAATCAAATAAGAAGTCTTTTTATTTAGTCAATAAAAGAATAAAAATATCTATGAGTTGGATTAGGGTTTGAAGTCTAAACTTTGATGGAAATTAGGGTGCAACACAAACCCTTTTAGGTGTGTGATTTGTGGCAACCCTAGTGTAAAAAGAGGAAGATTTCGGCAACCCTAAAGACAAGAGGAAGCAAAATTTCGGCCACCTATATATTACCACATATAGAATTCGGCCACCCTAGTTGTTCATTGATACAATTTTCTTCTTCTTCTCAATTCATAGAAAAGTATTATTTTTATTCTACTAAAACATAAAAGAGTGAATAGATTATTCTTTGATGGTACACTAATTGCTTGTTCATCAAAAAGCTTGTGTGTACAACATCGATTTAGGTTCACGCGAGTTTCGATTATTAGATTGAGAACTCAAAAGTGATCGGAATAATCTTAGTCTTCTTTTGATTGTTTTGTGACTAACAAAAGAAAAAGAAAAGTTTGTTTGTCCATTCTCAGGTTTGCAATTCAAAGAAAAGGGAGACCACGCTCCTAGGTGATTCATGTTCGTGCTAGGATTGAAGATCTTGCGGATTACCATCGACGTAAGTCAATCGGATCATGCGACAAAAGGTATTCTTCTTTTGTTGATTATATGTATGCTTAATTAATTAAAGGGTTAAGGTTCATAAAAAGGAAAAAATTTTAAAACTACTAAATCTATTTTTAGTCTCGCTTCCGCTGCGTGTACTACGGTATTTTTCCCTACAACGACCATTCCTAGATGACAGTAAACATTATCCAACCAACAGCCCGGTTGAGTTGTTTTGGGCCCAGTACAACCCGACTCATTTAACGTACTGCGTAGTTCGACCACCTACAGTTTAGCGCCCACCGTGGGGCCCATTGCAACTACATTTGAATTCAAGTCAAATCACTTCAACTACCAATCAACATGTCTGGAAGTGGTTATGTCCCTACCGTCGAAGAGCAGATTGCTGCCTTGACCGCCTAAATGACCGCAAGCACTGAGAGGCTGCAGGCGCTTGAAGCGGAAAATGCGGCAATCTGAGCGACAAATGAAGAACTGAGGGCATTGGTCGACGGAGTGGCACCCGATTCAGCAACGTTAGAGCGTCCAGTCTTGGCACCAAACGGCGAACAGATTATCGACCGAACTGCTCCAAGAGCACCGGGCAATCCCGTCGGACCAGAGATGAATCCGGTCGACCATCAGAATCAACCAACACCTCAGACGGCAAGGGTTGAGATCGACCTCAACAATATGCCAGCTTGAAACGAGATGTTGAACGATCAAGATCCAGCAATGGATCAACAGCCAAACAACGTCCACATGACAACCACGTCACTTTAGTCAACACCCGGATTGGTAAAACCCAGGTCTGATTTACATTTGTCTGCTAATTTAGAATTCTCTCGCAGGTTTACAAAAATGGAAGCTCTCATCCAAAGAATTCTAGGAGTCCTAGCTCCAATAAAAAAGAGCACCGCCAACAGCTTCGCCGACTCGCCATTCATTGACGCGATCGCTCTCACCGAAATGCCTAAGAAGTTCAATTTCCCCAACATGAAACAATATGAAGGGTCGACAGATCCGGACAACCACATAGCACAATACAAGAAAAGAATGTTCATTACTGCAATTCCACGCGACCTGAGAGAAGCGTGCATGTGCAAAGCCTTCGGATCTAGCCTTAGCGGCCCTGCCTTACAATGGTATACCAATTTACCTAACAATTCAATTGATTCTTTTGCGCAACTGATGGACACATTCATGGAGCAATTTGCAAGTAGCCGAAAGCTGGAAAAGCAGTCGGACGACCTCTATACAATAACTCAGAGGCCTGGTGAAAACTTGAGGACTTATGTCGGACGCTTCAACAGAGAAAAAGTGCAGATCCCACATTGTAACCAAGCAACCGCCATCTACGCCTTCAGGAAAGGCCTTAGGTTTGATTCCGACCTATATAAAGAACTTACCAAATATCTATGTAGGACAATGGAAGATGTACTAGCAAAGGCTTGGGCCCAAATCAAATGGGAAGAAGATGAAGCGAACTTTATTGGAAAAGCCAATGATACCTACTATGGAAGTTGACGAAATGATAGAGTAGAAAGAAGGTCTAACGACAAAAGGTCAGAACCATACCCAACGGGCGACAGAAGAAATACTCAGTCACTACACGAGGGTCCCAGCGAAAGAAATTCCTATGGGCGTGGCAATACAAGGTCCAGTCGACAATGGGTTGAAGCACCAGAATACAACCTTAGCATCGAACCAGTCGACCTCGTAACAGTTATGATGGAAATGAGCAAAACTGTCAAATGGCCGCGAAAGATGAATGCACTTCCTGAACATCGAGATCCCAAGCTTCGATGCGAGTTTCACAGAGATCATGGCCATCACACAGAAGACTGCATCGCCCTCAAGTACGAAGTTACAGAGCTCTTAAAACAGGGACACCTTCGAGAATTCCCGACGGATAAGGGAAAATAGACATACGCGAGACACGACGACCAGAGGCAATCCGATACCGTCGACAGTCCTCCAGAACCACCCAGACAAGACAAAGTGATCAACTACATTGCAGGTGGATCTGAAATCAATGGCGTAAGCTACTCGGCAGCCAAGAGGCATACTCGAGAAGTGTCGAACACAGAAATTCAACCAAGAAGGGAACATCCATCAAAAGTCGACGAGACCGTCACCTTCAAGTCGACATATAAATCAGATTTATTTTCTACTCACCATGATGCTTTAGTTATTTCTTTACATATTGCAAATTGCTTAACAAAACGTATCTTAGTCGACAATGGTAGTTCCTGTAATATCTTGTTTAACAGTGTTCTACGAGAAATGCAGGTGGTTAACGAATCCAAACTCAATTGTCGAATGACTATGCTGATAGGATTCAGCGGAGAACAGAATAGTACTTTGGGAGAAATCGTGTTACCAGTCTACGCCGAAGATGTCAACCTATACATCCACTTCTTGGTGCTCGACTGCCAGTCTCCGTACAACACCATCCTTGGCAGACCCTGGATACATGAGTTGAAGGCTATCCCATCGAGATACAATCAGATGATCAAGTTTCCAACCAAATAGGGAGTTAAGGAGATTAAAGGGGAACAAAGAGCCGCCAGGGAATGCTACCAGAATGCCATGAAAAAGAAGCAACGTGAGTTATAGCAATTATAGGATGCCAAAGTCGAGTCGACGCAAAACAAACCAAATATGGAGGAACTCGACGAGGTGTCTATCGACCCGGATCATCCCGAACATAAAGTCTACATTAGGTCCAGATTACCAAGCGACATCCATAAGTAGTTGATCGAATTTCTGTAGGGACGACGCAGCAGCTTCGCTTGGTCACATTCAGACATGGTCGGCATCGACCTAGAGGTAATCGTCCACCGACTATAGGTCGACCCAGATTTCCAACCTGTAAAACAAAAATGAAGAAAATTCGCTCCAGAAAGAAACAAGGTGATCAACGACGAGATCCAGAAGTTGTTCGACATCGGCTCCGTTAGAGAAGTAAAATACCCCGACTGGTTAGCAAACGTCGTGGTAGTAAAAAAGAAGAACGGAAAATGGCAAGTCTGCATCGACTTCACTAACCTTAACAAAGCGTGTCCCAAGGATTCTTTCCCATTTCCTCACATCGACATGTTGGTCGACGCGACTGTAGGCCACGAACTACTAAGTTTTATAGACGCATATTCCGGCTACAACCAAATCTTGATGCACCCAGACGACCAAGAGAAAACAGCCTTCGTCACCGAGCAAGGTACATTTTGTTATAAAGTAATGCATTTTGGTTTAAAAAATGCAGGTGCAACCTATCAAAGGCTGGTAAACAAGATGTTCGCCAAGATGCTTGGATCGACAATGGAGGTCTACATCGACGACATGTTGGTCAAGTCCTTAATCGCTCAACAACACATCGACCATCTCAGACAATTGTTCGACGTACTCGACGAATACGGTATGAAACTTAACCCAACTAAATGTTCTTTTGATGTATCTTCAGGGAAGTTTCTATGCTATCTGGTCACCCAAAGAGGT
Organism: Acer saccharum; assembly: GCA_030490815.1. Taxonomy (NCBI): domain Eukaryota; kingdom Viridiplantae; phylum Streptophyta; class Magnoliopsida; order Sapindales; family Sapindaceae; genus Acer; species Acer saccharum. The sequence continues at coordinate 39,402,685 of CM059873.1, forward strand.
GTCGAAGCCAACCTAGGCCAAATACGGTCAATCGAGAACATCGAGTCGCCTAAATGCATCAAAGATGTACAGAAGCTTACAGGACGTGTAGCAGCGCTGAACTGGTTCATCTCGAAGTCGTCTAAAAGATGACTTCCATTTTTTAACACCCTAAAAAAAACAAAACGTTCGAGTGGAATGACGACTGTGAGAAAGCATTACAGGACTTGAAAACATACTTGAAGTCATCACCATTACTATCGAAACCAAAGGACAACGAGACACTATTCATATACCTGGCGGTATCCGACACAGCCGTAAGTGCAGTATTAGTCAGAGAAGAAGATAACAACCAACATCCAGTCTACTACGTAAGTAAGACTCTACTCGACGCTGAGACCAGGTATAGTCGATTGGAAAAGCTTGCATTAGCTCTTGTGGTGGCAGCACGCAAACTAAGACCATACTTCCAATGTCATTCGATTAAGGTACTGATTACTTACCCCCTAAAAAATATACTTCATAAACCAGAGCTTTCAGGTCAACTGACGAAATGGGCAGTGGAACTCAGCGAGTACGACATCAGCTTCCACCCAATATCGGCAATGAAATCACAGGTATTAGCTGACTTTATTGTAGACTTTACCCCCTATGAAAATGTGCAGGCTGAACAAGAGCTAATAACACTCACAGAAAAACCCTCCGCTGGGAAATGGACATTGTCGGTCGACGGGTCTAGTAATATAAAAGAAAGCGGACTAGGATTGGTACTCAAATCCCCACAAGGGGACATATTGGAACAGTCGATCCACCGCGACTTTCGTGCGACAAACAACGAAGCCGAATACGAAGCCTTGATCATTGGGCTCGACCTCGCCAAAAGCCTAGACGTGAAAAGATCCAAGGACTAAGCGACTCTCAACTAGTCGTTCGACAGATGAATGGCACCTACGAAGCAAGGGACCAGCGAATGTCAGCTTATCTGACCAAAGCCAAACAACTTCAGTCGACATTTGATGAATTTACAATCGAACAAATACTCAGATCCGAAAATGCACGTGCGGACGCATTAGCAAATCTAGGGTCGACAACAACAAATGGATCGAAATCGATACCCATTATGCATCTTATGTCTCCAACAATTCAAGAGGCAGAAGTGCTGGCGCCTATCGACCATGGAAGAAACTGGATGGAACCCATATTCAATTACCTCCAGGTCGACATTCCACCAGACGACAGAACAGAAGCGAGAAGGATCAAAGCGAAAGCTACTAAATTCTGCATCTTATATGGTAAACTTTATAAGAAGTCATTCACAGGACCTTACTTAAGATGCGTCACCAACCGAGAGGCGTATGATGTCTTGAAAAGCCTACACTACGAGGAATGTAGAAACCATTCTGGCGCCCGTAGTCTGTCGAACAGAGCTATCACAGCAGGATATTACCGGCCGACCATGCGGACTGATTCTCAAAACCATGTGAAGTCGTGCGACAAGTGTCAACGATTCACACTTGTATCGCATCTCCCCCCAGGTATGTTAAATTCAATTTCGACCCATTGACCTTTTATAAAAAGGGGAATGGACATTGTAGGTAAGTTCCCTGCAGCACCTAGTGGTGTCGTCTACATGCTAGTCTTAACGGACTACTTCACCAAATGGGTCGAAGTCGGAGCATATCAATAAGTACGCGACATTGAGGTATGTGACATTAAGGTACGCGACTTTGTATGGAAGAATATAATTTGCAGGTTCGAAGTACCACGGGAGATAGTGACCGACAATGGATTTCAATTCATTTCGTACGACTTCAAGAATTTCTGCGACAAATATGGAATAAAGCTAAGCTTCTCAACTCCACGATATCCTCAAGCCAATGGGTAAGCAAAGTCGACTAACAAAACAATTATCAATACGTTAAAGAAATGGCTGGAGGCAGAGAAAAACGAATGGGCAGAAAAACTACCAGAAATCTTATGGTCGTATAGGACTACCCCACGACGGTCGACTGGCGAAACTCCTTTCTCACTTGTCTACAGTTTAGAAGCAGTTATCCCAATAGAAACATGGCTCGCGACCGCTCGTAGTGAAAACCCAAATGAAGAACAGAATAGTTTGGAGCTTAACTTCGAACTTGATCACCTAGACGAATGTCGAGATCGTGCTGCTCTAAGAATTCAGGCATACCAACAACAAGTCGCATGACACTACAATAAAAAAGTACGTGCAAGAGTTTTCAAAGTTAACGATTGGGTACTACGACGAGTCTTCCAAAACACAAGGGAAGAAGGAGCTGGAAAATTAGTGCCGACATGGGAAAGTCCATATCAAATAACAGATGTCGTCGGACGTGGAGCATACAAATTAAGAGGACTCGACGGTCAAGAGCTACACAACAGCTGGAACACTCTACATCTAAAACAGTACCATTTCTGAACTTACTATTTTTTCAAAAATAATCTTGATTATATTATTATCTATCGACATTTCATTACTAACATATCGACCCACGAGGAGCAATGATGAAAACTTAGTGCAACTAAGTGCAAAACTGAGCTCACCAAATTATTTTTTATCACATCTTGCTGTCGACTTCGACAAACAATCTTTCTATTTCAGATGTCAGACTCGACATCTGCTACTTGTCGGCATCTATGTTCAACTCTCAATATCCTCATTCGACAATCGCATATTAAGAGTGGGGGAATAGCAATGAGGACAAGTGTCAACTCAGACAACAAAATGTCGACCATTCAAACGCGTGTACGCAAAAATTCTATGTAAAAAGGTCTTGACGACCATTCAAACGCTTGTACATGAAAATTCTATGTAAAAGGTCTTAACGACCATTCAAACGCTTGTACTCGAAAATTATATGTAAAAGGTCTTGACAACCATTCAAACGCTTTTACTCGAAAATTCTATGTAAAAGGTCTTGACGACCATTCAAACGCATGTACGCGAAAATCTATGTAAAAAGGTCTTGACGACCATTCAAACGCTTGTACGCAAAAAATTCTATGACGACCATTCAAACGCTTATACGCGAAAATTCTATGTAAAAATGTCTTAACGACCATTCAAATGCTTGTACGCAAAATTTCAATAAAATGGTCTTGGCGACCCTACGCGAATATTACATACAAACTTGTCGACTAAACTCGCAATCACGCAATTCTTAAGATAGAGGTCGACAACTGTAAATAACGCATGTATGCGATTTCCATACGACATTATCAAATATTTTGTGTCGTTTGACTTACGAATGAGCATGAGTTTACAGGCTTATCTCATTTAATTGGAATTCATCATTGTGCAAACCTCATTATATGATGGTCGTTTTGTTTTCACAATATCAAATCAATATAACGAAAGAGAAGTCGTTTCGAAATAAGAGCAAGTATTCAAAATAAAAATAGGTTGCTTCGACCAAATCATCCATAAATACAAATTAAAGTTATGAATAAGAAAAAACAAGAGGAAAAGTTGCTATCAATTCGATGGTGGGTCGGTAACATCATTGTTTGGACTTGTGATATCATGGGGTCGCTCGCCGAGGTTCTTATCGACATTTCCCTCATCAGCCTCTTCCGCACCTGCGGCCTCTTTAGGAGATAACCCTTCAAGTTTAAGCATCTCCTCGTAAGTGTCAATCACCTCCTGCATCTCCTCACGACTCCAGTTCACATGGTTGCCTGACATATATTCCTTGAAAACCTCCGCCCTTGCCTTGCACATCACTGCAGCAACAATCGACCTCCAATTGATCTTTCAGGTCCGCGACAAGGCGATCCTTCTCTGCGACATCCGCTTTTGCTTTTGTCGACTCCTCGAGACGAAAATCACTCTCCTCCTCCTTGTCTTTCAAAGTTTGCTCTAGAGCGATGCATCTCTGCTCCACCCTCTTTCAGAGTGGTGTTAAGTTTGGCATTGTCAGCCTTGAGAGTGTCGTTTGCCTTCCGGAATGTCGCACATTTGTCATTGATCAGTTTATACCTATCATGGAGATGTAGGTGCCCCTGCAAAGCCTACAAGAAAAAAATCGTGAAGATCAGAGAGAAACAAATAGCAATACTATTGAATTGGATTAAAAGTTTGAAATAAACAAGTTCACCTAGAACACCGACAGAGTGGTCGTGTTGAAAACATCCTCCGTCTTCTGTTTTTTTCAAAAATAGCTCATCAGCGAAAAGAAGAAATTCGTCCGACCGTTCTAGAAAGCCGGCCAGATCATTGAATGATGAAATTTCGGAAGCAAGAAGTTTCATCGACAAATCAGGTTCAAAACGTCGTCAGACTTCGTTTTTGAACTTGATTTGACCTTTTTCCCACGATCTCTATTCAAATCTTTTCTTTGCCTCTTCCGCGTTAGAGTGCATTCAGGAGACAAGGTATAGATGTGCTCTAAGGCAGCAGCAATGTCCTCTTTCGACTTGTTGACTTCTGACTTCTTGTTCTCCGCAGCTGCCCTCTTCTTAGCAAGTTCATCCCTGTAACGCTTTAAGCACCAGCATGGTCTGGCAAGTTCATCTTCGCATTCGACATCGACATAACTGCGAAACGACGCTCAACATCAATAACAGGTAGCAGAAAAATCCTATTATAACCAAGTATTTCAAGACTCCTCCTAATCCAGACATATGACACGAAATCTTTCACAAAAGGATACGGCCTTCTTGTCCAATTCAAGGTCGACCACCGCCATAAACTGTTAAGCCTAAGCTTACCATCCACAAGCAATGTTTTACAACTCCTATCGTTAGCAGGGATGCTTAAAATCTGCTGTGTAAGTGTGGATGCGTTGTCGCTCGACACATCATTATCCTCTTGCTTGATGTATACACAACACATACTAATTAATGAGTTTTAAGTTACGAATATATCAACACAATAAAAGTCGGTTGACATTAACCTTTCCGATTCCACACTCGACGTAGGACATACTTCTATTGTCCCAAGGGTCTCGACTGGCGAACCCTTTGCAAAAAAGAAGGTGTCCTTCCAGTTACGATCGTTAGTAGTGGTATCAATTATAAGTCGGTTATTCTTATCCCGGGGTCAGAATATAACGACCTTGGTCGCCCACATGTTCCTTCAAATAATAGTTATGCAAGACACACCCAACCCAACCAAATCAATTTTGTATCTCTCACGAAGAACAGTCAACTCAGCAATTCTCCAACTATTTGGCATCAATTGGCAAGGAGCAATGTCGAAATGTTTCAACAGCTGTCGTACTAAAGTAGGAACTGGGAATCTAAAACCCAGTCGTAGAGTATATTCGTAGAAACACGTCCAGTCGGGTACATCCCAGTCCGCTCATTCATGTCCTAATGGAGCACGTAGCTCAACTGACTTAGGGATGCCATATACCGTCCGCAAAAACAGTAAGTTATCTTTTGAAATCAAACTTGCTGGACTACCCTCCAAGACATCTGTCGAACGACCAGAAGTGGATGCTTCGCGACATCCTTCGCTCCGGAAAGGCCACTAACCCGGCTATAGCACGACAGCACCACCCTCTAACATGTCTCTTACATTAATGTTAACTACTTTTGATGGATCTTCAACTGAGATCATTCGGTCGACACTAGCTACTCCACTGTCGACTTCCCCTTCGTCGACTTTTACATCGCTAGCCGTCTAAGTAAACTCAGGCTCAAAGATTGCTTCGTCGTTCGACATTGTATCTCCAAGAGCTGACAAATGCAGAATGCACAAGTCAGAAACTAGACGCTATAATCACAACCTAAGGATTCTAGATCAAAACCTATGGTTCTCTACAAAAGAAAAAGTATTTCCCTAATAAACGTTGCCCCTTATGGTCGAGCGTTTTCTTGAATCTAAAAGACAACGCATCGTGACAACACACAAATGTACCAACAAAATGTATGAACAGAATCAACATGCAATGAATCGAAGACAAGCAAAACGGTCGAAAACAAGTTAAAAGGTATCAAAAACAGTGAAGAACATACTTTCTCAGTGAAGAACACACTTTTCTCAAGAAGTTGCAGAAGTTTTAATTATTTCCTATACATTCATAAAGATAAGTTCAATACGAAAGATACATGAAGGAAATTGTAACTTTTCACCAACCCTAAAGGAGATTCGAGTGAAGATTGCAAAGAAAATCCCACGGAAACGAGCGGTACCAGCACTCCACAGTGAGAAAGAACAACGAAGAAAATTAAGGAAGTTGAAGAGAGTTAGTCGTGTAAAAACGGTTCCAGTATATGGAACAGTTTATTTATAAGCCAATTTTCTAACCCTAGGTGACACGTGTCAATTCCCCGTCGATTACCAGTTAACCAAGGCAAACCAATCAGTTTGAATTTAAAATTTTATCGAAAAAGGTGCACGAATTGAATGCACATGATGTCAGCATGGGAAACCGAAACCGAAACATTGCCATCAAATCGATTTGACTTCCCATTAATCTCCAAATCCATCTTTGTCGAGCGACACGTATACCTTGCCGTTTTACTTCGACAACAAGGGTTAAATAGTATGCAGGAATTATTGCCTCGGCTCGACATAATACCCTCGACGACGCCGACGGTCGACTCGATGAAAATCACTCTTCAATTCAGTGAAATCTTCTTTAGAGAGTAGGGGACAAACTGTGGTAGCCAAAAATGGCCCATTGGCCTAATATGTTAAAGCCCAGACTTTGCAATAAGATCCTACCCGGGCCCATCGTGTTAGGTCGACCCAACATAGACATCAGCAGCAGCATGACTTAGTTTTTGATGGACCAAGTAAACTATCAGTTGAGTTTTACTGGAAGAGAATCTCTCCCACGATCACCAAATTTCCCAAGAATCTCGCCCACGATCACAACTGGATCAGTGGACGTTGGGGCTATTTTTCTACTATAAATAAAGTGGCTTTCACACTTTCTAGCTCTCTGAAATCTCTCATATTCAAAGCTTACTAAAGGCGTACTGAAATTCTGTTCTTAAAACATTCCAGCAACCGGAATTTAGCCGAAATTACTTCCACGATCTCCACAAAACATTGCTCAGCCCAAACACACCTAAGGCTAATAATCCAACCCCCACCTCTTTATTTTTCATTCTATGTTTCATTTCTGTTTAAGCTCTTTTGTAGGTTCCCTGAAGTTGAGACGACCATTCCCAATGATAGTCAACGTTCCAACCAATAGCCCAGCTGAGTTGCTTTGGGCCCAGTATAACCCGACCATTTGACGTACCACGTAGTTCGACCACCTACAGTAATGATAATTCACTTATCACATCATTTCAGCTAATTTTATATTTTTTTTAGGTTTTATAGTATTACTCAAATGAACATGACCTCACATGATGACAAATCATAACCACTTTGAACTACAACCCAAAATAAAACTGTGTACCAACTACCAAGTATATTCTATCATGAATCCCTTTCTTCATGATTACTTTAAGTATGATTTATTGTCTAACCTTATCCAATTATTCATATATGAATACAATTTTTTTTTCTTTTGTTGGATAGAGAACAATTAGTTAGAGAATTAGGAGTTTGATTAACAAAACCGGCTAGGTTGTATTATTATAATTGACCAAATATAATGATATTCGTTTAATCAATTTGAGGGTAGGTACATAGCATCTCTAATCACTTTGTGATTGTATAGATAAGCATTTCTATATTTTTCTTGCATTTGACAACTCTTATTACTCTCATCTTGATAGATGATGCATCACTTCATTGCAACTATAAATTCATTTATTAGGAGAGCAATTTTTTAAACTTCACCAAACTAAAATGATAAAGAGATCATTTAATTTCGTTAAGGGTTTCATTTGAATTGGATTGGATTTGGAGTATACCACATAAGATTTTATTTTTAACAGTATCTATCTATCCATCTATCTAGACTAAATATTTTTTTTGAAGTTTTTTACCATTGGTAAAGTATACCACATAAGATTGAAATTAAATAGAGTCCGATAATGATATCCAAGCTATAAAGTGTATATGATATTTTTACTCAAATATTCTAATTAATTTTTTTTTTTTGAAGCTAATATTCCAATTAATATTTCAATCAACCATTATCCAATTTGGATTTCAAAGTCATTATTAATTTAACATGATGTTTTAAATAAAACTAATGTTAGACAACTTAAAATTAGTTCAAAAATCAACACAAATGATTCGTCTTAACATAAAATTTATAAAAGAACGTTGTGAACGGCATGACAATTTATCACATCATTTTAGTTGATTTTTTGACTAATTGTTTAGGTTGTAAACATAATTCTTTTATAAAAGTCAATTTGAAAAGAAAAACAAAACAAAATCTTTTTTTTTTAAAAGAAGAAATTATATTCATAGCAATTTCTTTTGATATCTCAAAATATTTTTTGTATATTTTACTCAATGTGCTTTTATTCCAGAACGATTTTATTTTTTTCAATTAGTATTAGTAAATATATCCAACAGTATTTTTGACTAAGTTAAAATACTTATACAATGATGCGAAAAGCACCCACAAAACCTTCTATTACTTTATTGTAAGTTTAGCTATTGAAATTTAGCATTACATGTGTGGACATAACATTTATTCTTGAAAGTCGAGAGTATGTCAATAAATAACATAATAGGACTTGAATACCGCATAATAGGGATTTGAATACCTCATAACAACATGGAAGATAAATTACACAACTTGACCTGACAGAGTACGTGTTTACTGAACAATAACTTTATAAAAAAGTGTATGTTTGATATAATTTTTCTTAGATCCTTTCTATAGGGTGATGCTATTTATAATATACTAAATATCTTTTTCCACTTCAATTTAACTATTATTATTTTTTTTATTTTTTTTTTGACAATTTATCCTAATTAAATTAGGAAAGAGGACGAAAAAATTTCTAAACACACTATAGACCAATTTTGCTATACTTTAACATTACCTTTCTTATTAAAAAAAAAAAACCATTTTATGTCTTACAACCCTAAACATCTTTTCGATATATTAAACCAAATAATAATAAATAAATAAAAATTCCTAGATGAAGTTTTCTTAAATAGGCATATAAAAAAAAAAAAAATAAATAAATAAAAAATAGGAAGCTAATTCAAATATAAACTTTTGTGTGCAATCTATAAACCTTACACATCAGCTTCAAATCAAAAGATTTGACCTAAGATAACGCTAACAATAAAATAAGGTAAAAACACTAATTAATTATATTAATTAATTAATGTATACGAAATATAATTAAAACATGTGTATCAAATGCGGCGACTAGACTGCCTCCTAATCTCCTATAAATCTTCTTCACATCACTCACTTTAATTGCTAACCAAAACTGAGAACAAATTAAAACAAGCCACATTAAGGAAGAAAATCATCAACAATTTCTATTTAGAGGAACTTTACATTAATTCAGCAAATCCGTCACAAACTTTTCATTTTTGATTTTGGTAATTAAATCTCTTTGAAGCAATATGAAATAAATCATAATATTATTAGTTCTTCATCATCCATTCATGGCTCCTGATCTCTCAATGATCCTTCCCAGAGTTCTCATCGTCTCACGACGAACAGTTCGTAAGAACAAGTTTTTGATTTCGTGGGTTCGTTCCCTTTTCTATTTTTCTTTTTCTTATAATTTGATTCATTGTTATTGTTTATATATATATATATATATATATATGTGTGTGTGTGTTATTAATTATGCATCTATGAATGTATTTTTAATGAATGTTTCTTGGTTTTTTTTTTTTTTAATTTTTTGTATTTCACATATTTTTAGATCATTGAAATTCATAAACACAATTTTTAGAGAGGATATTTTGTGAATGTATAAATATAAAAGATGATGTTCTTTTTGCTTGTTACTGTTGCACTTTCTCAGCCTTCAGCAAGATTTCTTGTTTTTTTTTTTTTTTTTTGGAATTAATTGGCTTGATTCATCAAAACCATAATGTTAAATTTGTTAAATTTGCTAATCCTTTAATTAGGAGTTTTGTTCATGATGTAAAAATGTTTAACCATGATACAATCTATTGAGTCCTTGAAAATTATTTAGACAATTTTATTTTAGATTTTGAACCATGTTCTAGGCTTGATCCAAAGAAAAGAAAATTTTTGCTAGTATTTTTATTTTATTTTATTTTATTACAAAAATTGTATTTGAATCATGAATCAGAAAATTGAAGAGATTAAAGTTTTTGATAACATTGGATTTTTTAAAAAAATTATTTTTCCATTTGATGAGCAGGAGAGTATCATCTAGACCTGATAGTGAGCTATGGGGCAGTGCCTGTGATTGTTCCAAGAGTGAATGGAGTTCACATGCTCCTGGAAAGCTTTGAACCAATACACGGAGTGCTTCTCTGTGAAGGGGAGGACATAGATCCATCCCTCTACGAATCCGAACTGTCAGGTTTTTCACCTGAAGAGCTCGAAGAAATAAGGAAGCTTCATGCCAGTGACACAGCCATTGACAAGGAAAAAGACTCAATTGAGCTGAGACTAGCAAAACTGTGCCTGGAAAGGAACATTCCCTATTTGGGAATCTGTAGAGGCTCTCAGGTTTTGAATGTGGCCTGTGGAGGGACACTTTATCAGGATATCGAGAAAGAGTTGTCGAAAAAAGATGGTTCACTTTTAGGAAATGAGAGAGCAGCAGGTGGTGGTGTTGTTCATATGGACTATGAAGATTATGATGGGCACAGACATGTGGTTAAAGTGGTGGAGAAGACACCTTTACATGAGTGGTTTAGAGATTCTTTGGAGGAGAAGAAAATGGAGATCATGGTCAATAGTTATCATCACCAGGGTGTCAAGAAATTGGCTCAGAGGTTTGTGCCAATGGCTTTTGCTCCTGATGGTTTGATTGAAGGCTTTTATGACCCTGATGCTTATAATCCTGAAGAGGGTAAGTTCATCATGGGTTTGCAGTTTCATCCTGAACGAATGCGCAGATCGGATTCTGATGATTTCGATTATCCTGGATGCCCATCTGCTTATCAGGTAAATACGCTTGTAATTAGACCAAACTTTAGAAGAGTTGAATGGAATTTATCTTTAAAAGGTCTTTTGGTTATTTATTATTGTGTAGGAATTTGTCAAGGCAGTGATTGCATATGAGAAGAAGCTTAGTAGCTCAGCATCTATACCAAAATCAGTCAAGCTCAACAAGGAAATGGAGAAGAAAAGAAAAATAATCGTTAGAAGTTTCTCTATTGCCAAAAACATGTACAGTGCAGGGAATGGAAAGGTTTCGGGTCAAGAATCCGAATTGCAAGTTGGGGCAGAATTCCTCGAGGTAAGATTCGAGAACATGTTTGGTAACTTCCTTGACAAGTTTATTCAATCTAATGTTCTCTATACTTATGATAAATCAATCTTGACAGGAAAATACAGCATTGAGTTTGCAGCAAGAGAATAGGCTGAAACAAATGGGAGCAACGGTGAGAAATGCTTCCGTGTACATAGAAAGGTTGAAGATGAACGAGGAAAGAGAGAGAGTTGCGAGGACTATAATGGGGAAGATGACAATTGAACAACTCTCCGATTTGATGTCGTTCTACCACATGATGGGTCAGATTTGTTCTGAATCAATGGAGAAAAAGGTTCATGATCTGGTTGTGAATGAATAAGAGTCTGGCTGATAAGATGAGATGCTTCACTTCAATTTTTAGTTCTATCGTCTTGATCATTTGTGTAAAAACTTCCCAGTTCAATAAAAACTGTAACTTTTACAATATCCATAGGAAAAAAGCTTTCATTTTCTAGGGCTTGGCAGTTTGCATCAAACTTTTGAGAGGTTCATAATCACAAACTCTCAAAGGCACAAAATCCATCAGACACTAAACCCAGAAAGTCTCTGATGGGACGGTATAATCCATTTGCTTCAAAACCAAGCATATGGATGAAATAATACGTCCGTTCAATAGAACACTTAAAGTGTCCTTTCGAATCAAAGGGTGTGTAATATAACTAAGGTGCACAATTAAAAACACATTGAAAGAGATTAATACAATAATCACAATCAAGATAGATATAACAACAACCCACTTCTCATTTGTCAACTACATTGGAGAAGAGAAATATGAAAAAAAGACACATACATGATCATTAAACAAAAACGAAGCATGAAAACAGGGCATGTAATGTACCTAATCATCATTTATATTAATAATCTTTTTTAACACTGTTCTTCACAAGACGAACACAAGAGTTAGAGCCTAGTACATAATCTGGGGTCGCTCAAACTTGACCTCTCTATCAAAATCCCCTTCAAAGATGCTAAATAAATTAATACATCCTAAGTAGTGAGATCATCAGGACAGAAAAAAAGTGCCTGGTTTCTTATAACATATAACATACTTTAAAAAATAAATGTAGAAAACAACAAGAAAACTAGTTCACACTTGATAGAAAGCTAAATTAAATCTTCACCTTGGTGTAGCTCAGGCCATCGGCAGCTTTCTAAACTATTCGCTTGAGCCTTATAGCAGTTTGCTCTCCTTCCATTCGAAAGCATTCTTAGAATTTCATGCAGTGCTTTTTCTTCATTTTTTTTTTTTCCTTCTTTTCATATAATTTATTTATGATTAACAAGATACAGGACCCCAGAATTGCAATCTTAAAATTCCATAAATTAAGCAAACTTTCAACTCACAAGGTAAACCCCCTTCACTACCGCGAAATAATAGCACTTCACTTTCCAGAATGGTTGGAGCATTACGGTTACAACAGTCATATTCTAGCATCATCTGCGGCAGAAAAATAGGAAATCCGGATGATTGGCATCACGAAGTCTTAACCAATTATCGGCATCCTGAAGGAGGGAGTTTGCTAGTTGGCACTCACTTCCCCCATTTGAGGTCCACACAGATCCCTTGTACTTGTAAGAAGCCAGACCAAAAACGGGTAAGGTCATCTTAGGAACACCATCCATCTCACTAGGATATGTCAAGGCTGGGCCCTGTGCACTTTGTGGACCTGCAAAGATTCAACATAACAATTCAAACAAAAGCAGAAGAAATGATAAAAACTGTGTTCGATAATAACATCTCATAAAAAGGTTTTATAGAACATTACTCGTGCATAAAAACATGAACTTGTAGGGGACAATTTAGCATTTAGAAAATTCAGCTCAGAAATCATTTTGATAAGAAATAGGAAAAAAAAAAAAAAAAAAAAAAAACCGAGGCTGAAAAAACAGCTTTGGTCAATAACACAAATACACAAACATGTTTTCATTACCCAAATTCTTGAATTACAATTCAGAATCTTAAACTACTCTTTTAACTTGGATACAAGGCTTCAAGACAAATTCCATGAGCAATTTAAACCATAACTCATGATACTAGGCACAGAATTAATATATAAAAATGAGAAGTGGTGCCGGTGTGTGTGCTTAATAGGAAGGCCTGTATATGGCTTCGATAAAATAAAGCCAGACAATTAATACGCCTAAAAGTATTAACAAGGAGAATATTCACAGCAATATAAGATAAATGACAAAAACAATATCAGTAGGATTCTCAGAAATACGAACAGAGCATGTGAATGCATATTCATGTCTACAAAATTAATAACTACCTGACATGGGAGTATGAAGAAAATGATACGTCAAAAAGCATGCATCCAAGTCTTTTAATGTTGGTCCTGTTGGTATTCTGTAAATTGGATACCTACACAAATTCCATCATAACCATTAGGTCACATATGCATGACAGAATCACAGACACGTGTAATGTTAAAGATAATACCAGGCCACAGAAATCCAGCTGGAAGGCAGTAGATCACAACTTTTTAGTGTCTTCAGCTTAGGGAAACGGAAGGCAAGATCTGATATCTGTAACAACAAGAGGTGTCAGGAGAAGAGAAATTTAAAAAAAAAAAATTAAAATTAAAATCTAACAGTGGGGAGCACACAGATCAAGACACAGTGTGCATTTCTTCTTTCTGAACATATTTAATAGGGGAAAAACAAAACAAAGTAAGAAAATAAAATAAAAGATAAAGAGTACTAGCCTTGTCAGCCAAAGGTTCCCGGCTATAAGGAGCATTTCGCTCCATATACTCGAATATCAGGCGACCTTGAGTGTTTGAAGGTTCACCCTCATCACTTGAAAAGTCTTCTCGGAGGGCACTATGCTGGTCTCTCAAAGACAATCTATCAATCCCAGGAGAAATCTCATCTCCCATATGGGGATGATGCCGTTGCTCCCTTGAGTATTTCATTCCTCTTTCACGTTCACAATCACTGCTACCATCACTACTCGAGTCTCTAAAATCACTGTCGCTGTCCTCAACCAGTCGCCTATTACAAAAGGGCACCATTAATTACCATTTACCACACACCAAAACAAAATGAAAGCAATTCTCTACTTAGTAGTATGAGAATCAATTGGCACAGAATAAGAGTACCAAAAAAGATGAATAAGGAAAAACTTTTATGACAGATATTAACCACCAAAACGTTACCTAAGGTTATAGTCTTTGCCAGAGAGAGCTTGGTCCTAGACTTCTAGCTAAGACCAAGTTCTTAAACAACATATTTATACACAGCTTATTTGGGTTTAACCGTTTCACCAATAGCTTAAAGCTGAATCTGTACAGCCAAGTTCAACACAAACCTCTAAAAGAATACACCTGCTATCTATGCATTGCCTTAACCCCCAAACTGCACCCAAAAGACCCATAATTACTTTTTCCATTTTGGAGGTTGTCCATTGTGGGGGCAATTCCTTGCCCTCACATTAAGGTTTTACTGTCCTAATTTAGATTCAAGAAAAGATTTAGACAACTTGATGTCATCCTCCAGAAGGCAGTATCAAGGATCAAATCAATCTGTTCAAGGAAAATTACTTACCAAGATAAGAATCCTCCATCTCACCCTTCCACTACATGTTCCTTCTCGTTGGAGATTGTTCATCATCAAATCAAGCTCTTAAAATTACATTATACTTATAATCCTAAACTACTATGGTAGAAGATAAATGATTGATCCATGAGGTCATTATATTCCAAACACTACAAAAGAGCATCTCTTCTTAGGCGGGTCAATGCAACAAAATCCCCTGCCCAACTGAAGTAAGATACTCCTCTCACTGCCATCCATGACAAGAATACATATCACAATTTGCAATTCGCCCAACAACTACCATTGAAACAGATTTTGCGTGCATATAAATTATTAAATACCAAATAACATTGCTGATACCAAAAGCATCTGCCAGATTACTGAAAACAAGTTCTGGATGATTGATGAAAATAAGAATTCAACATCAAGTATTGGGGTATCAATGTTGTTTTATTTCTTCAATTTATAATGGAAGCACATGGCAAGCCACGAAGTCCTAAAATTTCCTTCTAGCAACTTTACAGACACTTGGCAAAAAAGCTCATAATGCAATAGCACATAAATATTGTAAGCATACGAACAAAAACTTTATCAACATGATTACTGAAAAGTGAAAACTGAACTTCAAAGTTCAATGTACTAGGAATCGTCACCCATAATAAACCCAGCAGCCAATCACAAAAACAATAAAGCATCCAAGTATAACCAAAAAACATGCTGCTACACCTGCATCTGCATGTTCTACTCAAATGAAGGCCAGAGTGAAGGCTCGAAACCAAGCTCTGACCCATCATTCATTCATTTGCAAGTACTAAATTTAACATAACAAACAACTTCTCCAATTAAAATTCACATAAATCAGCATAGGCAACATAACTGCAATACAATTATCAAAATATCGAAACATGTAATATCATTTTTTACCTTGATTTGGCAGAGGAGTTCGCGGGATCGGAGTATATCTGAATACCAGATAAGTAAGGAACATAGTACTGGACGACGGAATCAGAATCATTCAAAATGAGAGGAACTCCGGCACCATAAGCACTCCACTCCTTGAACGACTCCCACAAATCGCCCAACACGAAATACGGCTGGTACTCCTGGTCACACGTCCTCCGGCCCCTCATCGTCGTCTGTTGCCACCAAAAAACCAAAAATTATTCAAACATTGTATTCGAAAACTAAATATTGAAAATATGATAAAAAAAAAGCATTTCAATAACTAAAAAAGAAGAAGATAAATTTGAAAACAAAATCGAACCTTGGAGGGATATAGGGCGTGTACGGACGGCGTGATCGACCAGACGAATCGTTCTAGGTTGCTTGCGGGAGAGACGGCCGGTTCGGAGGAGGCCAGGAGGGCGGTCGGTTTGGGCGGGTGATTGTGGTTGTTGTGGTGGTCGGAGCCGGCACGGTTCTCCGGCTCCCTTACTGTCATCGCCTGCGGTTTGATCTCTGGAAGAGACTGACTCGTCGGCGCCGGTGTCGTATCGCTCTTGGCTCTACGCAGTTGCTCGGTCTGCGAATTCTGGTGTTGCTGCTGTTGCTGCCGTCGCGCCTTCGCCGGATTGTAGAACCGATCCTCGCCGCGTCGGTCGCGCCTGAACTGCAATCCTGTTGTCCCTAACATCTTCGCAACCCAATCCGAAAAACGAAACTAAAACAAACAAAGCCTAAACTGCTCACTGTCTTTTGTACGGATTCAACGAATAAGTGAATGAGATCAGAAGAAATGATGAAGGAGAGAGTTCGGTTGGTCAAATAAGAAAAAAACCTAAAACAGATATAATGGGGAGGGTGGAAGGGCAAAATGGTAATTTCAAATCTCAGATTGGTTGAATTGAAAAGATAACAAATAACAAAAACCAGACCGACTCTCTTTGAATAAAAACAGATGGGCAGAGGAAGAAGAAAAAATATTTTTTTAAAGAAAAAATAAATAAAATAATTATTATTTATTTATCTGTTATTTTTTTTATTTGGATAATTTCACTATCATACCTATTGTTTAAATAGTTATTAATTATGTCTCTACTATTTATTTTATATTGAAAAGGCCCTTATTATTTCATTTGACTATAAAAAGGTATATATATTGTTTCCGTAGTCCTTTTGGATGGTTTTCATCGAATATTGTATTAGTTATTGAAATTTTGTAAATCAATTTATAATATTTCATGATCTTTTATTTTGTATTTTTTTTTAACAATTATTATGAACAGTTTAATTTTTGATTACCGCATATAGATTTATAATTGTCTTTCATTAAATATATATATATCATTAATATAACTAGCAAAACTTGTGCACCAACTTTTAACCGGATGGTGTGCACCTCTCTTTTACATTTGTGGCAAAACCGGTTTTAAGATTAATGTAAATGTTAACGATAATAGTCTAGCGAAACTAGTACAACAACTTTTAATTTGGTTGTGTACACCTCTCTTTTCACATTTATGGCGAGGTTTCAAGTTCCAACTACATTATTCTCTGATATTGTGGGAGAATATATCTCACGGTTGCGAGAGTAAATATTCAGGCCCTTATGTAGTGTTGATGTCTACAAACCCATGACTCGATCTTTTTTTGATTTTTTTTTATTAAAAAAAAAAAATCTAAACGAACTATTTTGATGCAAATTTAAAATTTCATAAATTTGTTTATATAATAAGTTGATAAATAAGTTCATTGAAATCATTTTGATACAAAATTGAGACAAGAGAAAGTACTTTAAATAATAAATAAATGAAAAAAAGACTGAATTATCTATAAATTTTTGGGCAAAATTAATAATTTTTCATAAAATAAGGATGATTTGATATATTTCCATTTTTAAAAAACAAATATGTAAAAAAGCTTTGACTAAATCGGGCTGTGATTGGTGGAAATTTTGTGAAATTTGGATTAGTCAGAAACGACGTGTCTCCCCATATGTGGAGGGACACGTGTAAGGTCAGATTCGAGAGATGGGGTTGCGTGTCGTTTTCTTATCTCATTCGATTGTCTCAAGAAAATTTTGAGTATTTGTATTTGGGTAAATTTTTTAAATTATCACACCACGCGCGTTTTTTAGTTGGTGTGACTGTGTGAGTAAAACGCGCCAAGAAGCAGCGGAAATCGTGGGGTCACATCTTCTCCTCCACATTTGACGCTTACTTGTCTACTTGTCTTTGCTTAAGTTGAGATTTTTAGATGTTCAAAGAAGAAGAAGACTAATTACCTTACATATTCTATTTTAAGAGACATTCCAAATTTGTTTTAATTTAGTTTTACATGTGTGTAATCTCGTGAATAAGTTTACAAGAGCCGGTTCGGATATTAGTTATATGTATTTTTTTTTGTTGTATGCTTAATTGTTTATCAGATCGCACAATAAAACACATAGATAGTTGGCTTAAACAAAATGATAAGGTATAAGAAGGTATGAATATTCAAATTTTCATATTGTGTACGATTAGAATTTAGATACCTGAACAAGACATTTATATTGTTCCACTCAAACAAAGAAATATAGTTGCTATAATATGTATTATCAGTTATTCAATTACTAATAATTTCTTTTATCTTATTACTAATAAAATTTAATTAATTAAATAGTTATAATTATTAAAAACTTAATGATTCAAAGAAGTTAATAATTTATTATATATAAAAATAAAATAAAAAGACTATGGTCTTTCTTTTCCTTTTGGGAGTTTTTCAATTTATATCATAATTTCTAATATGATAATTTAATTCATTGGACATGTGGTAAGTAATAATAGTTATCATAAATGTATATTCATTTGTTATTAAACGTTGAAATACAAATTGTGGACAATATGAGATTGGTTTGGTAATGAACCCCTTACACCCGTACCATGAAGTAGAGGGTTCAAGTCCTCCTCCCTTCCCTATAAAACCCTGAATTTATATAATAATATAATACTTTAAAAAAAAAAAAAAATTGTAATTTAGAGATATAGAATTGAAATGCCTAGCAGTATTGTTATATAATAGAACTTAAACCATTGATTATATTTAGTTTTCAATATTCGTCTTCTAATGAAATGAGATTTGTTCAATGGTATGTCTCTTACTAAGTTGTGAGTTCGAGTCGTGTTACCTTTGCCAATTATTGTATATGTATAGTTATTGGGTTAGTTGTTAGTCATTAAATTTCAATCAAATGGTTTACAAAAATCAAATATTTGAATAGCATGTGTTAATATAATTCATCTTTGGCGATTTTTTTTTAATTTTTTGTTTTGAAATATTACAATAATTCGAAGTTTATGGTGGGAAAGAGATTCGAACTCATAATCTCTTGGTGTAAGTGTGAGGGGTATACCATTAAACCACCTCCTTTATCGAAAACTTGAAACCTATAACTATCACCAACTCAAATGTAAGATATAAATTAGGGGTGATGGAGGAGTAGATGTATGAGTATGACAAATTAATTGACAAAGCTAAATCTAATGGGTCCATAACTTACGTTTGTCACCTATTGATTATATGACTATGGTTGAGAGGTCCCACAAAGATTTTAGTACAACCACAAAAGGAATAAAAATTCATTAATTTGTTGCCCTTCTTCACCTAATTTTTCGTGTTCAAGATTTGGACTATTATTTGTTTCCCAAGAAAATCAACAAATCCAAAACGTTAAATATTTCCAAAGAAAATGGTATTAAAACAGATCCCTACTTGGCTAGTTGCCATTAGTGGAAATGGTAGAAAATGTCACCTTTTTTACTGGGTTTTATAAGAAAGTCACAATTTTAATAACTTAAGTTTAAAAGGCACTAAAGTAAGTGATTTCCAAAAATGCCCTTACTTTACACATTCTCTTACTTTGAAGTTTTCTGAGATTTTTTTTTTTTTTTTTTTTTTTCATTTTCTCTCATAGAAGTCTATTTAACAGACCTCTAATAGAGGTTGAATATTATAACATTATCAATGCATCTTTATTGGATGATTGGTTTAGTGGCGCTACGCAAACGTATTCAGGGGAAACTTTAAACTGGTTGTGTGAATTTTGAATCTAATTGAAAAGGCTCGGAGAAAAAATGAAAAGTCGCGGAGACTAATTGAAAAGTCTTGGAGACTAAATAAAAAGGCTCAAGCCTTTTCAATTGTTCCACGAGCCTTTTCAATTAGTCTCTGAGACTTTTCATTTGTTCTCCGAACCTTTTCAATTGTTCTCTGAGCCTTTTCGTTTGTTCTTCGAACCTTTTCAACAATCATTTTTTTCGTTAATTTTGAACCTCCAAACCTTTTCATTTGTTCTCCAAGCATTTCTAAGCTCTGTCTGAGCCTTTTTAACAATCATTTTTTTTTCACACAATCAGCTTAAGGTTTACAAAAGAGGGTTTTAAATTGAAAAAAAAAAAAAAAAGTTAACTAATAAGAGGGTTTGTATCTCAGATGCAACTAACAAAAGCTCGGACATAAAAAAAAAAGTCGTTATTGTTTTTGGTTGTGGTCGTCGACGGCGACGTACGCGTGTTCATGGTCTACCGTTGTCCATTGATGGAGGATTTTGAAAAAAAAAAAAAAAATGGTGAAGAAGGTTATCGTGGGGGGCATTTTTGTCCGTTCACCATAATAGGTGTCTTTTAAACTTAAGTTATTAAAGTGGTGACTTTCTTATAAAACCCAGTCCAAATAGTGACAAAAAAAATTTGAGCCCATTGCCATTTTATAAACATGACTTAACAAGGAAAATAAGTTTTCATATAATGATCTATATATTTTGGGGTTCAGCTACAATACAATTTTAATATAGTTACTGAGTTATTTAGTTATTTGATTTAATTCAATGATCTATAAAAAAAATAAAAATAAAAATTAAAAAAAAAACAATTCTCTCTCATAACAGCTCATAAGGCTGCAACTATACAGGTATGTATAATAGCTAAATCTTGATGTGGGATCACATATAATTTTTTTTTTACAAGATTTGATTTCGTAACATTACAATATGACGATCTCGCATGTTTTAACGTGTGAGATCTCACTTCTCACATTCGCTACGGTAACCCTTGAAAGCTTTACTGTTTGACCGCTCACATTGAACGATGGTTAATGAATAATGATATTGTTGATAGTATAAAAAAAATGTTTATTTTAATCGTTACAATAAACATATTATTTATTGTGTAGAGATGACCCCGGTTCGGTTCAATTTCGGTTTTGGTTCTAAACCACCGATTTCGATTTTAGGGGAACCAGAACCTCCTTTGGTTCCTTGGTTTCAACGGTTCCATCTGGTTCAGTTTTTTTTTTTTTTTTTTTTTTTTCTCCTAAGTGAAAATAAAAGTATTGACAATAGACATGTAATGATGTAAATGCAACTTATTAGGTAACCCGAAAATATAATAAAATAAATATATGAGAAACTTCAATTAAACTAAAAAAATATAAAATTGGCCCCTACACTTAATTTTTACCACAATTAAGTTGTCTATGTATCCTCTTGGGATCTAGAGGAATCAAATGTCATGTAGTTCTCTGACCTTTATTGCCAGTTTGGTGATGTGAAGTAGGACCATAACTAATCGTTGTCATTCGTTCCAGTGGTAGGGGTATGGTCATCAACAAAGAAATCGTAGGGTGCTTCTTGATCGATTTCTTGTTGTCTGTTTTGCGCATTGGTCCAATCATCAACACAACCTTGCATCTGAATTGATTGCAAACTCAAAAGGGAACGTCTTATGTCTAGAATATTTCCACCGGCACTAAACTCTTGTTCCACAACAACGGTAGAAACTAGTGTTGCAAGAATTTGTTTGGCTATAATAGCCAAGATTGGAAGTACCTTTCATGCTCCTTCCATCATTGTAGGATATGAATTTTTTTATAATCACCGTCTCCCATATACTCAAAAGAGGTAGTTAGATAACGTTCAACCTCGATATAAGAGGTCGAGTTTGATAAAGAAGAACCTCACAATTTTTTAGTTTTTGGGGATAACAGTTGATACCCTATCCCCATTAATCCAGAGGAGGATGGGGTATGAGATACATTTTGAGTTTGTGGAACATCCATGTTCAGTGATGGACTATAAACTCTAAGATATTCTTCATATAACTCATAAAATAATGTCTTAATTCTAGAACAAGAGCTAGTAACATCATAATCTATTTCTAAACATTTATAATAAAGAGTTAAATATTTAGACAAATTTTCCAAATAAATAGTTGGCAACTCCTTATAATAGTCTAACCATTTTTTTTTCATAGCATTAATGCGTTCCAGTAATTGTATATCGGATGCACACTCAAAAAATGCACCAACAATGTTAACACTCTCAATAATAAATACATTAGTAGTAGGATAATAAATACCAGATAAATTGTTAGTAGCACTATTAAAGACTTTTAACAAACTACAAATTTTTATACAAACATCCCAATGATATGCATAAAGATTAATCTCACTAACATTATACTAAATAAAAGTAACTAATAAATCCTTGTTGAAACATCACGAGGAAATCTAATGGCACGCCTACCATGTTGTTTACAAAATTTTGCTCATGCTTTCATTATAAAAGGATGTTTCCACAAATAATATAGGGCATCTTTAATAGGTTTAATAAAAGCTTGAAGAATTTCTAATCCTTTTTTAACACAAATTTAAAACATGGCATGCACATCTTTGATAAAAAAAATTACCACCAAAATAAGGTTTGTATAAATCAATTAAAGAATGAATAAATGTGGTATTGTTGGCAGCATTATCAAAACTAATTGCAAAAATTTTGTTTTCAATTGTATACTCTTCATAAATAATTTTAAGTTGTTTAAAAATATTAGCAACGGTATGTGCATCATTGAAAACTCTAAATGTAATAATTCTTTTTGGATAGTCCATGGATTATCTATATAATGATAAGTGACACCCAAGTATGAATGCATTTGACAATGGTAAGCCAATATGTTAGTATATACAGAAACATGACCATTATAATTTTCAAAAAAAATTTGCGATTTCCTTTTTTTCTTATAAATTTTTTCCAATGCACGTGTGAGAGTGATTCTAGGAACATGAAATGCAATAGGATTTAATGCTTGTGGACAGTAATTAACAAAACCAACATTTTCATCAAAACTAAATGGTAAGTGTTCTACTACAACCATTTTAGCTAATTCTTCTCTATTTGTTTCATCACTATATTTAAATAATGAGTAATGCTAGACAACCCAAAAATTTAGCCCAAATTTCAACTCAAATGATGTTGCAAGTGAGTTGTCATCACCACACACAACATGAGATTATGTGATTAATTAAAATATCACTTGCCACATTATTTGGGTTGAAATTTGAACTAAATGTTTTGGTTTTCTAGCATTAGTGTTAAATAATTGAAGGTTAGAGGTAGCGTACCTAGAAATTTGGGCTTATGAACTTGATTTGGCATGTTGGTCTAGATGAGTGTTCGTTATATGCGTCCGATATGTGCCATATCCTCCAGATTTGCTCCACTTAAATACTTTTTTGCAGTAATTGCAAACCACTATAGTACTTCCATCTGCTTGCGTTACTTTCTTCATATGGAGTACGAAGAGATCATATTTGGGCTGCTTCTTTAACTTCTCTTCCGTAGTGGTACAAAATCTGGAGGGGGATTGGGCATATTTTCTGATTAGTTTGTTAAATGGGGGGTGGCATCGAGTTCGAAAATTATTAGAGGGGGGGTGGGGAGAGTTTAGGGTTACAACTTACAAGATAGGCTTGTTGTTGCTCATAGGGGTGGGCAAAAATCCATTAAACCAAACCGAACCGGTCCAATCATTTTTTTTTTTTGGTTTTTCTTTATTTACCAGTTCAGTCCCGGTTCAGTTTCTGATTCGATGGCAAGAATCGGGAATCAAAGCGAGAACCGGTGTATTAAAAAAAAAAAAAAAAAAAAAAACTAATTATTCATATCTCTCTCTCTCGAGCGCCATCGTTTCTCTGCTTCGTCGTTGTTGCTCAAGTTTGTCAAAAAAAAAACCCTTGATTATTGCTCGTTTTTGCTCAGGTTCGTCAACATGCCGTCTCTCTCTCTCTCTCTCTCGTTTCTGCTTAGGTTCGTTTTTGCTCAAATCCTTGATTTCCCAACAATAGTTGAGGATTTTAGGAACCTATCAAGATTACTAATAGAGTCAACATTCAATCAACTATTGTGCATGTTGACTCTATTAGTAATCTTGGTAGGTTCCTCAAATCCACTAGCCTTCGGTACCAGCCTAGTATTTCTCTAAGGTTGATTTTTTTTTTCTTTTCGTTTTGATTTTGTTTTTATATAATATATATCGTGTTTATAATGCTCGGTTTGAGTTAATTCAATCTTGTCATTGTTATGTGTATCATAGAATTATTGATGAATTATTATGCTCAAGCAATATATCATCATACAAAAGTTTGGTTGTTGCTGAACTTGTGGTTTTGTTTATATATATATATATAGTCTATAGACATGTCTTTATAAAATCTGTTCACTGATAATTTGGGTTGACTAAATTTGTACTTTAATTTTTATGCAGAGAGATTAGTTTATTGACTATGCTCCGTGCAGGATAATGTAGTTTGGCTTGATTGAATCCTGTATTTCATATTATATTGACATATAGATATAAGTTTATACTCGTATCAAATTTAGTTGTAATCGGTGGAAAGAGTCATTTAATTGTGATTTTGTCAACAACAATATTAAAGCCCAGTAATTTGACCTAATAGGCCCAAAACCGTAAAAATTGAACCAAACCAAACCGGTCCAGTTCAATCAATTTTTGATTGGTTGACAATTGTACATTTTATCGGATCGGTTCACTTTTTCAAAAACCGAATATTATCGGTTTTTTATCGGTTCACTCGAAAAGTGAACTGATCCGTTAAACGCCCACCCATAGTTGCTCATGATAGGTGGGTATATACATATAATAAAAAAAATAAAAAGTTGGCATGGAGCTGTTGGCCGAACGGCTTGTTGACATCAGCCAACCATTGGGCCTCAACGGCTCCAAGGCCAACCCAACGGTAATTTAAAACATAATTAAAAATAAATAAAACCTTTTTAGGTGATGGAACCAGAGGTTCCAAATCAGAATCGAACCGAAACTGACAGTTCGAATTCAGTTTTGGCAACCAGGGAATTGGAACTGAAACCGAAACCGAAACCGAAACCTCCCTAGTTTCGGTTCCAGTTTCGAAACTGAATTTCTGGTTTCAGTCCGATTCTGGAGCCTCCGGTTCCGGTTCAGGTTCAGTTCCATGGTTGGAAACGAACCGCGGTTATGTCTACTATTTTGGATCGAATGGATGCTATTTATTTCTAAAATCAGTCTACTATATGTCTATACCTACCAAATTAAATTCGAATGGATCGATCATCACCAAAACAAAGCTTCTCTCCACAATCATCATCCCAAACCCAAAACCTAGGTTTGGATCACCATCATCACCACCGCATAAGGAATAAGATTTGTGGATTTAGGGAGGTGTCGAGATCGGCCATCACCATCTTGATTTACTGGTGGTTGGATTTGGGGAGGTGTCGAGATTTGAGATTTTGGAGAAGAAGAAGCTTGGTCAAGATTTTGTAGGGTTTTTTTTGTGCTTGGATCGGTTGAGATCCCCATCAATTTATTTTATTTTATTTTTAGTTTTCTTGTATTTATTTTTCATGTTTTGATCTCTAGATCCATTTTTTGATTTGCAATTATTTTATTTTATTTTATTTTTGTAATTTGATCACCATCATCTCTCTAAGAGATGGATGGTAGAGATCAATCTAATTATCTACCTATTTTTTTTTATAAAAAAAATTATTTGTTTTATATAAATAGATCTTCACCGTCCATATATCTAGGATTTGGACGGTGGAGATTTATAATGTTTTTCTTTTTTATTATTATTTTTATATTATATAAATATTTTTTTAAAAATTGTTATCTATTGTTTGATGTTGACACATGCCATCTTCTTTGTTTAAAGACAAAAATATCTTTGGATCCGTTAATTGTAATTAACGTCTAACTCACAGAAGGATCAAATTGATGGGTTTTTGAAAAGCATAGGGACCACACTAGTAAAAAATGTAAAAACAGTTAAAAAAGTCATAAATCGCCAAAACATAGGGACCAAAATGATAAAACCTCTTTTAGGAATCCTGTGAAGTTAATTGGTTTGAAAAACAAATAAATGTGTCAACATTTTCTAATCGGTCTATGTACGAGTACAAGTGTACAACCAACAACTTAACTTACAAGTTACATGCACGTCTCATTTTGACATGTACAGCTTTCGAGTTTCGAGTCTTTGTCAGCCTCTCAGTATAATTAGATTAAGGCTATGTTTGGGATTGCTTTTACTTGAAAAATAATCACTTATTTCTCAAGTTTTGAGTAAACGGGTGTTTGGTAAACTTTCCAAAAGCATTTATTTTACAATTTACTTCTCCAATAAGTAACTTTTAAGAAGTTAGCTGGGGGTTGCTTTTTGGAGCAGAAGTCAGCTTATTGATTATGTAATATCGAAAATACCCTCACTATTTTATTAAAAGACAGTATTACCCTTATATTTAATAATAATATAATATAAAAAATATAAAAATATAAAAAAAAAACAAAAATTAAACAATGATGGTGGCCACCACCGGAGTTGGAGGCCGGAGGAGATCCCTCCATGTCCACCACCGACGCCGACGTCGCCTCGCCGGAGTTAATCGAACAAGAACAAGTGTGGCATCATTGATCAGACTGTGTTGTCGTCTCCTCTTGCGAAGCCACCAAGCATGTACGCTAGTGGCAAGAACAAATCCACCGTTGCCTCGCCTCCCTCGCAGCCGTCGCCTCGCCGGAGTTAATCGGACAATAACAGGTGTGGCGTAGCTGATCGGACTGCGTTGTCATCTCCTCTCGCGAAGCCACCAAGTACGGAAACGCTAATCTGAGTCAATTAACTTGCTTCCTTGTATAATCTCCGTCGACCAGGAGGAGAAGACTCCGCCGTACGACGAAAATGCCAGCCACGACAGGATTAGGAGATACGCCGACGTCGCACAGAGACTGGAGACGGTGGCTGATTTGGAGCTGGAGTTGCAGAGATTCCATTAACAAAGCTTGAGTGAGTGAGTTGACTCAGTAACTTAGTGTTAAGATCAGCGAGTTGACTCACTTATATATATATATATATATTTTTTTTTTTTTCTGTTTAAATTTCTTTATTTATGCTTTATATTTATATTATAAATGATGTCTATTTTGGTAATTCTGTTCAATGCATTTTCCATCCTTTCAAAAGTTAAGCAATTTTAAAATTTAGTTTACCAAACACTTACCAACTTTTTCTTAAATTGATTATTTCTTAATTGAAGCCATAAGTAGATTTTTTCTTAAGTAAAGCAATCCCAAACATAGCCTAAAGAAAGAAAAATATATATAGATTATTTGTTGCCACCCACACAACTACGCTACTTGCCGGCAGACGCTTTGACTTCCCTTTGAAGTTGATTGTGATCCTAAAAACGTTCAGGATGATTTCCAGAAATAAATTGGACTAACGGTAAGAAGACTCTTAACAAGATGAGGTTAGTCGAGTGATGAATCCTTATATATGCATGGCTGCATCATGAGGTTGTGGGTTTGAGTCTTTTCTCTTTCCAAAAAAATCTTGAATTTATGTAATAGTATAATACTTAAAAAAAAATAAAAATAAATAACAAGGCTCTTGAATCTTGACTTTGAAATACTTCATATTGTATGATACCATAGGGATAAAGAGTTCTTAAAATAAGAAGGAAAAAAATTTGAAAATAAGGGGTCGTTTGTTTTTTTTTTGTCTGAAGACCGAACAATCCTGAATTTTATTGAAGACCGAATAATGACTAAAACTTGAAATTGAATGACATGTTTGTTTTTATTTTTATCACCTTCGGATAAAGTGTTAACTTGTTTGTTTTTTAAAGATAAAATGATTTAAAAATAAGTAATTTGACATTTATACTCTTATTACTATTAATTGTTATCTATTTTCATTTTATATGATATAAACAACTAAATAAAAATAATTTAACAAATCCTAAACCATTTTTATGTAATACTGTAATGATAAGATATTATTCATGATTAAGATTCGATAAATAGTTGTTTTTAAAAAAAATGATAAATAATGATTGAGAAATGATTTTTATTTTATAAAAAAAAAAAAAAAAAAATTGTGATTAATGTTTTTATTTTTTATTTTTTTTTAAGCTTATCATAAGTAATAGGTTTTAAAAAAAATGTATAATATAAAATTATGATAAAATTGGAAATATATTATCTTTAGGAGGATCATCTTGAAAGAAAAAAAATATTAAATGCAATCTAGTGATTTGGAATTAAGTTAAAAGTTAAGATTTTTTATTTTTTATTTTAAGTCGTTTTTTGGTATTTCTAAGTTGTTTGACCTCTTAAAAAAACAAACAAACAAACAAACAAACAAACAACTTAATAAATTCAATTCAGACCCATTAAATTTTAAGTGAAAAAAACAAATAATCTCTTCATGGATTGAGACTAGATGGATTTATCTAGATGTTTTTTTTTTTTTCCTCTCCATCGGTTTTTCTTTCACATTTATATATTGTAAGTTTTTTTTTGGTTGTTTGTCTCTCTAAATTTCCTCTACAATTCTTAGTAATATTTCAAACATTACCCAAAGAAGTATTTTCGATTTCAGAGATTTACATAGTGAAAATTTTCAAGAGATAGATCGAAGTGTTGAAAGTCTCTTGGTGAGAGAGTGTTATTTGTTCTTAAGAGTGTCTAACTAGAGAGAAGAAAGAAAGAAATAGAGAAAGAAAAAAAAAAATAGAGGAAGGAAAATGGGTAATGCTAGGTTCCCTAAAAAAATGAACATTTTTGTTAGTCAATATTTTATAAGTAATGTTAAGCTGTCCATAAAATTTGTCCAAATGATATGGCGTGTGAGTTATCAACATATCGACAACTCATATGCCACATCATTTAGGTAAATTTTGTGGACAGACCTAGCGTTACTCATATTTTATTGCTATTAAAAGTAAGTTAATAATATTTTTAAAATAAAATAAAAATAAAGCTAATACTTAGTGATAATTCCACATTTTCAGCTAAAAAATGTGTTATTTACACCATTCTTTTTTTGTTGAAATAGTACAAGAATTCGGGGTTTGGGGAGTGAAGCAACTCGAACGTCTCACAACTTCATGGTATAGATATGAGGGTTATACCACTTAGCCAATCTCATATTGTCTTATTTACACCAATTTTCAATATAAATAAACGAGTATAGTATATATAAGAGTAAGAGTAATACTATACAACCCAAAAAATTAACTCAAAATTCAACAAAAATGCCGTGGCAAATGAGTTGTTATCACCACACAAATCATGGAATGATGTGAATATTATGGCAAGGAAAAATCACTTACCACATCATTTGGGTTGGTTTTTAGACTAAATTTTTGGATTGACTAGCATTAATATAAGAGTAATTCAAGTTAAAACTTACAAAATTCTTGTTATAGTAGCAATTTTATATGACAAGGTAATGTTGGACCAGTGGTATGTCCTTCACACCTACACAGAGAGACTGTCGTTTGAGTCTCCCCCTCTCAAACCCCAAATTGTTGTAATATTTATAAATAAATAAATAAAATTCTATAGTATGTTCACAAGTTGCATGTTAAATTATTAATATATCACTTACGTTAAATCCGTACAGTAGAACTATGCATTATGTAAAATTTGTATAGCTTTATTATTATTATTTTGAAATATTATAATAATTCGGGGTTTTGGGGGTAAAGAAGAGACTCGAACCCACAACCTATTGGCATAGATGTGAGGGGTATATTATTGGACCAACTTCATCTTTTCTAAAAATTTATATAGCTTTAATGTGTGTTTTATGAATTAATTTAATAAAAATTTTATGATAAAATGTGACGATCATATCAGAAAATGACTCTTTTATATAATTATACAGTTTAGATGATTTATCTTTAAATATTATACACACTAAACATACCATCGTATAATATTTTATCATAAGATATTTATTTATTTATTTATATAACAATAAAGTGCTTACAAGAATTTTAATATGTCCAATTTGACTCTAATTTTATTATTATTATTACTAGTTTGTCAACCCGTGCGATGCATGGGCTTTGTTAAAAAAGGTATTTAAAATTTGCATTTACTTTTCTTATTTTCTATCTTAATTTTTCATTTCATTATATAATTTAGCTATTTAGGTTAAATTAATGTGCCAAGTGTATTGAATAACGTGGTAAAGCAACATAATTACTAAAATGGTGGCTCAATTGCAACCGAACAAATTTCTCCCAAGAAAAATTTAGGATCTTTGTATGTAAGAATCTGTTTTATAGTGAAATAAAAAAAAAAATTAGAGTCTATAGACTCTTCAAAAATACAAAAGTCTCTGATATTTATGATTTTATTTAATAAAAGTCACATGTCAATTGGGAAAAGTAAAAGTCAAATACAAATTTGAACCCAAAGTTCAAATATTAAATTCAAATTAATCATATTAAATGATATTATTAAAATTAAAATTCATAATATAGATAGTGGTTTACTAATATTTAAAACAAATCTAATGATAAGAACATAATAATCATTATTAATATTATTACAACGGTTGTGACTTATATCTTTTTAATTATGTTAATTAATAAGAATATAACTACAAATAGTGTGACTCTTTAACTTTTTAAATTTTCCTAAAATGTTTTTGGTAGTTATGTTTAACATAATTATAAAGGTTGTGACTCTCTATCTATTTAGCCATGAAAAAAAACATTATTACATTAATTAATAATTAATAAGAATATAATTACAAATATTGTAACTCATTAACTTTTTAAAATTTCTGATAGTGTTTTTGGCAAATTGTTTTTTAAAATCATTTGATTACTTTTATTCCACGTTTTTAAATTTTTTTTTTTACTTAGATTGTTTTGATTTTTTGAATACTTTTTTAATTTTCCAAATTTGTTTTAAAAAAAAAAATCTAAAAACTTTTTTTTTTTTTTTTACACAAATTGTTTTAATTTTGTGATTATATTTTTTATTCCACATTTGTTTAAACTTTCCAATTTTAAATAATATATTACATACATAGAAGATAAAATATGGGTTATAAATGGAGGGAGACAATTCACAAAAAATAATAACAATAATAACGGCTAGAGACAAAAACGTAAGAAAACTTTAACAACACACCCTAGGAATTAGGAATTTAACTAAATTAGTAACGGATAAAAAAAAAATTGGTTAAAAATATATGAATGAATTCTAAAAGATTATATATACATATATATATATATATATATATAGCGAGAGAAATTTACAATCATGATTAAGGTTTGAATGTTGTACCTTTTAAGTGATAACAATAGTTGTAGTAAAAACCATATAAATCTCCTAAAAAACAGGAATTAAACAAAATTAGTGGTACATATATAAAAAGATGTATGAACACATGAAATTCATCATCGAATGAAAGAAATAATCATTTTAAATAAACATGAACAGTTTACAATAATAAAAAATCTAGATTATGAACATAAAAGATTAAAAAGAAAAAAAAAAGTTGTACTGGAGATGTTTAAACATGAAAAATATTTAGAGAGATAGACCACACAAAACAACAGAAAGAGTGTTTACAGTGATCTAGTTTAAGAGATTGGATCGAGGGTTACATACTTACATGTATATATAGATGTAGAGTTGGTAATTTTTTTGGAGGAATGTCAAAAGAATTTTAAATATTTAATAAAAATATATTTAATTATGTATTAAATTGATTTAATAGGAAGAATATCAAAAGATAAATATTTATTAATAATATTCTTAAATATATTTAATCATTTATTAAATAAGTTTAATTGAAAGAATTCCAAAGGATAAATAAATAGTAATAATATTTAAAAAAATATAAAGACAATAAAAAGTCATTAATAAGGAAATGAGTAGAGGAATGTAACCGATTACTAAAAACTCATAGTAATTATAAGGAGATAAATGATCAATGCATTGAATCAGTAACAATTCATAATCAGTAGCAATTCATAATTATAATGTTGATGATTAAGGCATTTATCGATATTATTATTGAATATTATACTTTATAATAAAAAAGGCATTCTTGCTTTGTTATTAATGTATTATATATTAACCATATTTAATATCAAACTTCTCTCATGACGACATGTGACACTAGTAAAACTCTATTATTATATATTTATGATTCATATCAGTAGTCTTCCTCTGTGTCGCGGCAAGATAACGTGATAGTCGGTCACATACTCACATGTCACAATTTTTATTATTATAAATGATTAAATTATTATAATAAAAAATAACGAAGATGGTGCATGTGATTGTGAATGAACTCCTCGTGCAATTTGATCATGTTGAAGTGCTTTACATTAAAAAAAAATGTATATAGATGTTTTGAATTAAATATATATATATATATATACATATATAAGGTATAAATTTATTTTGTTATTAATTTGGTAATCCAATCCTATCTTAGTGCAATCTAATAGAAACTCTAAGAAAAAAGTCTCTCCTCTTATTCTCTGAAAAGTTGAGTGAGAGTAGTCTGGTAGTCTTTCTTTATTTGGTCGTGTTAAGGTATATTTACTCTATGTACTTCTGTTGTGTTTCATTTATGGAATCAGAGGATATTACTTCTTTGTGTGCATCTCTATCTATCAGCAACTGTGATGGTCATTTCAGTTGCTAGATGGGAAATTAATGGATGATCCCATACATAGGATGTCATTATGTATGGTGGGAAGAATCCTGTCGAATAAAAGAGTTAATAGAGAAGCATTTATGCAGGTTATTGGGAAATTTTGGTAGGTGAATAACAGTATGAATATTGAATCAGTATCAAGGAATTCTTTTACATTCCACTTCAGGGATGTGCATGATCTTAATAGAGTAATAGCGGGTAGACCGTGGAGTTTCGATAATGCTCTTATTGCTATGGAAAGACCATCAGGAAAAAGGACTATTGACTCTTTGAGTTTTAGTCTAGCAGATTTCTGGATTCAAATCCACCAAATCCCTCTTCTATGTATGACTAGGGAGATTGGGTGGATTGATTGGTCAAGTGCTTGATGTGGATGGAGGGGCTTCAAGAGACTGTGTAGGTAAGTTTATGTGGGTTAGAGTCCGGATTGACATTAAGAAATCTTTGAAGAGATGTTTACGAGTAGATATTATGGGAGATGGCTCTAAAACAGTTATGGTACTTAGATATGATAGACTTCCAAACCATTGTTTTAAGTGTGGAATGATAAACCACACAACAACAGAATGCACAGAAAAGGAACCGATCCTAATCGTGAATGGGAAGGAAGAACCTCTTTTTGGGATTTGGCTTCGAGCTTTAGGTCCACAACGCAAATATTATGGTTAAAATCACAAATGAGTAACTTTTTCACCAGTCAATACAAAAAATCTTAGGAGGGATGGCAGGAGGGAGGAACAAGCGGCGGCGGAGCAAACAGCGGGAGAAGATGATTCTACAATGCCAAGAACAATTGCCAAAAAGGATGGAGTCATGGTTGAGGTAAGCATTTCAATGAATAAACCAACCAACCCGCAAAAGCTGGGTGAGATGGCCGTCGATTTGGTAGCTTTGGGGAATGAAGAGGTCATATCTATGGGAAACGACTCGATGTCTGTGATGATCGTCACTCCATAGCAGAGGGAGGAGACTTTCAACTTGGTCATTAATAACGAGTTGATGGACGAGGTCCCAAGTGGGTCGGTTCAAGTTGGGCCGGGAGAGAATGCTATTGGGCATGTCCCAAGTTTACCAAAGCCTAGTGAATGTAAGCCTGAGAACTGTGAAGTTTTAAAAAGTCTAGACCAAAAGCCCATTAATAATACAGATATGGGCTCAAAATTGGATTGTGTTAACTTGGATAGCTCTAGTGTCCCGGATCCGGGTTCCAAGCAGGTGGGGAACATAAAATATGGTCCTAGTAAGTTTAAATCAAATTGATTTGAGGGTTTAGGGGTTTCAGAGTATAGAATAGTGGGATGTGGGAAACGCAAAGAAAGGGTAAAGAAAGAAGCAGACAATTACGAGAGCAAGAAAGCGAAAAGAAGTAATAGGGTCGGTGATGAGAAAGAAGATTGTGGTGTGGCTGAGACGAATAGAAGCCAAGATTCAAGTGAGTTTGTGTCTGCGTATGATTCTTCTATGGATGTTACTAAGTTTGTGGTTTCGCCAACGGTTGAGGAAGCAGGATTATCGGTCGATCGGTCTTCACTGGCCCGCTGCTTTTGATGAAAATAATGTCTTGGAACGCCTAGGGGTTGGGAAGTTCCTGAGCGTTCAACTCCCTACTCTCCCAAAAGCAGGTGATTGATCAGGATATTTTGTTTTTAATGGAGACGAAATCGGATAATGTTAGGATGGAATTTTTACGTGTTAAGCTTGGTTTTGTGGGTAAATTGATGGTCAATTGTTCAGGGAGGTCGGGTGGATTATGCATGTTGTGGTCTGCAAAGGTTCAAGTAATTCTTCTAAGCTATTCTGTGGATCATATTGATGTTTGAGTGGATTCCTTTTGTAATAAGTGGTGGAGGCTTACAGGTTTTTATGGAAATCCAAACTCAAATAAGAGATTCCATTCCTGGAATTTGCTAAAGAGACTTGCTGGAATGTCTTCATTACCCTAGGTGTGCTTGGGCGATTTTAATGAAGTTTTGGACATATCAGAAAAAATGGGAGGGATTCTTAAGAACTAGAATAATCTTATTGCCGTCCGCGAAGGTCTCGATGACTATGGTCTCGAAGATTTGGGGTTTGTAGGTCTGCATTTTACCTGGTGCAACAAAAGGGAGGGTGTGGCTATGATACAAGAGAGACTTGATAGGTGCAGTGATAGTATAGAGTGGAAGCTGCTTTTTCCACATTTTACAGTTTCTCACCTTGATTATTGGCGTTCTAACCACAGTCCAATCTTATTGGAATTTTTTGATAATTCGGTGCTGTTGGGAGTTGTTAGGAAGAAGAGACGATTTCATTTTGAAGAATGTTGGGTGGATAATCAGGATTGTAGAGATTTGATTTCGAGGGTGTAGGTGGACAGAGGTGGATTCAATGTAGTAGACGCAATTATTGGCAATTTCAAGGCTTGTGGACTTAGTTTGGATTCCTGGAATATTCAGTGCAGACGAAGGCTCAAAGAGGTGATTATTAACAAGAAGATGGAATTAAAGGATGCTTATAATAACACTAGTTCGTTTTCTTGGAAAAGAATTCGCCAAATTAAAGCTCAACTGGATGGTGTCCTAGAGACGAAGGAACGCTATTGGAGACAGAGGTCGAGAATTGAATGATTGGAATGTGGGGATCAAAATACACGGTTCTTCCACATGAAAGCCTTGGTTAGGAAAGCTCGGAATAAGATTGAGGGGTTGTTCGGAAATGATGGTCATTGGTATAGTTCCAAAGGAGGTTTGGAATCAATTATCCTTGATTATTTTAGCAACCTGTTTCTCTCTAGTAATCCTTCCTAGGTAGATATGGACTATATTTTGGATGGGGTTCATCCCAAAATTTCTAACTCGATGAATGGATTTCTTGATTCGGAATTTACTGAGGATGACATTAAAAAGGTTGTTTTTGATATGGGAGCAATGAAGGCGCCTGGTAGGGACGGGCTTCCAACGTTGTTCTACCAAAGATTCTGGGATAAAGTGGGTTCAGGTGTGACAAAGGCTCGCTTGGGGTGTTTCAATGATGGAAACTCGCTGGAAAAAAAATGAATGATACACTGATAACTCTTATCCCAATGAAAAGAGTGCCGGAAAGAATAATGGAATTCAGACCAGTCAGCCTCTATAATGTTCTCTACAAGATCGTGGCGAAGGCTATTGCCAATCAGTTCCATCAGGTGCTGGATGGTGTTATTTCTGAGGCACATAGTGCATTTATCCCAGGTCGTATGATCTCTGATAATATTATGGTCAGTTTCTAGTGTTTGCATAGAATCAAAAGAAGGAAAAGGAAGCAAGGTTCCATGGCGATCAAGTTGGATATGTCAAAAGCATATGATCAGGTGAAATGGACTTTTGTTGGTAAAATGTTAGGGAAATTGGGTTTCTCGGAATGGTGGATTAATTTGATTATGCGTTGCATTTCGTCCGTTTCTTATTTGTTTGTATTAAATGGAGAAATCTGTGGCGATATTAAGCCTACGCGTGGGTTACGTCAAGGCGATCCACTTTCTCCTTACCTGTTTATTATTTGCACTGAAGGTTTCTCTACTTTGGTTCAACAGGCGGTTAATATAGGGCATCTGCAGGGCTTCAAGTGCAGCCGTAATGGTCCTCCTATATCCTATCTTCTTTTCGCAGATGATAGTCTCCTCTTTGCTCTAATTGTGTTATGATCAGGGAAATATTAGATATTTATACTACTGCCTCGGGTCAGAAAATTAACTTCGAGAAATCAGCTTTATGTGTAAGTCCTTCTATCTCTTCCCTAGAGGCTGCTCGGCTGGCAGTAATTGTGGGTATTTGTGTTGTTGAATGCCACGAAAAGTATTTGGGGTTATCGTGTATTACAGGGAGAAAGAAGCGGGGAATTTTTTCTATTATCACAAGCAGAATTTGGGATAAGATTAAAGGTTGGCGTGATAAGTTTCTTTCGTCTGGAGGGAAAGAGATTCTGATAAAGGTTGTTATACAGTCCAGACCCACTTATACAATGAATCTTTTTCAACTCCCAAAATGCCTTCTGAAGGAGATTTACCGTCTATGTGCGCGCTTCTAGTGGGGAAGTAATGGGAAAAATATGTCATAGTCTATAAATTTAATTACTTGTTACTTAAAATAATAATTAATTACTTCTCATCTTATAAAGGAAGTCAATAAAATTATGTTTTATTTATTTATTTATTTATTAGAGAAAATAGCACTAGACACCATTAATTGATGGATGGAGTCTCAAAAAGGCCACCGACTATTCAAATTGTTCCAAAATCACCATTTTGACGAAACATTGTTCATTGTCAGCCATTCTGTTAAATCTAACAGAAAGCAGCCGTTATTCAAATCTGACCTATGTCCACATTCAAGTGCACATCTCTAAAAATACTCAACGTTATTTGCTCAAATTTTGATACAAGAAAGTAGACATGCAAAAAAAAACTTTTCATTCAGAAAATATTCCAAAAATCGATTTGGAAAAGTGTAAAAATGAGCGATGAACACAGCTCACTCACGGATTCGTGTCGCTTCTAACCTTTAACTAAATAATTGATCATAACTTTCAAAATATAGCCCAGAATTTTATGTTCTTTATACCGTTGGATTCGTATCGAAAAATTGAAGAACCCAGCATGGATGAAAAAAATTTATTTCCTTGCCAAAAGATACAGTTTTAAGGAAAAATAGTGATGAACACACCTCACTCGTGGATTGCGTGTCGCTTCCGACTTTTGACTGAATAATTGAGCATAACTTTCAAAATACCGACCAGAATTTTACGTTCTTTATACCATTGGATTCGTATCGAAAAATCGAAGAACTCAATGCTGACAAAAAAATTTATTTCCTTGCCAAAAGATACAGTTTTAAGGAAAATATTTACACAAAAATATCTCCAGTAGAACACAAAACCACACAAAAAATGAAATGAAAAATAAACCGATTTCTTTTGTGTTTTTTGTAGTAGTGACTTGAAAAGAAAAGTGAAAAAACGTGAAAAAATGTTTTGACATCTTTGTCAAATTGTGCCCTAAGATGGTGACTTGATGATTTTACAATATTGCCCCTTCTTGTTTTACTATTTTAATCTCAATTCTAGCAGGTTATGACATAAGCAAACGGTTTATGACATAAGCAAACGGACTTCAAACAATTAATGGTCAAAGTGGCAACAATTAATACTTTCTTTCAATGGAATGACTAATTTGAGCCATTTGGAAAAATTAATGGTCATTTAGGGACCGTCTCACCAAATTAGTGGCTCTAGATATCACTGACTCTATTTTTTATTTTTTATAAATTGAATAAGAATAAACAAGAATATAATGACATAAACTTAAAAAAGGAAATAGATAAATAATAGCTAATAGAGAAGTCTTTTATTGCTCAATTGTTCTCATCAAAAGAGCATCAAATACAATAGTGAGAGCTCCTTTATATAGCCTCACAATCACACATTACATTAAGTGTACATAAATTACAACATAATGAATAATAAAATTGATCATGATGATAGAGTTAGTAGGAATACAGAAGGATGAAAGTTACTTCCATGGATTGGTGAACATTCAATATGTATTATATTCATAACACTCCCCCTTGAATGTTCATTGTATAATGAATATGCCTCATTAAAATATTGCTAGTAAGACCGGTGAGAAAAAAAAAAAAAAAAAACTAGTAGAGGAAAAAGAGTACATTATTCATCTACATATCAAATTAAAAACTTACTAAATCATAATAAGATTTGTGATTCTTATGTCCTATTAGAAAACAAATTATTCTTTTCTAAACCTATAAATAGGTGGCTTAAGAGAAAGAATAAATTTCACACCAAGCTTGTCATTCTTATTGGCGTTGACACAAACTTGAAAGTAAGTTGTAAGTTTCAAATTCGATTTGAGCTTCTTTTTTTTTTTTTTTTTTTTTCCTTTAAGTCTTGTAGGTGGATTTACACCTATTAGGATTATGCTCAATAGCAAGAGTGTAATATTGTAATTGACAATCTTTTTCATATTAATAAAGTGATTTCTGGTTTAACAAATCTTATAGCATTTATAGTTTAATATTATAATTGTGAAAGTAAATAATCATAAGGTCTAAAGACTATGAGAAAAGAAGAATTGTTCGTACATCTGGATATGTATGAGGAAGACACAATTCTTTAGTTAATCTTGAATAATGTTCACAACTTAAGTTAAAGGTTGGACACCTTTATCTTGTTAAAGTTGTAGAATTCTTTTGCTAGCATTTGAGTGGGATCAAATGAGATATGATGAGTCTAAAATCATTGGAGTGTCTTCGAGTAAAGGAATCTAGTGCACTGGGTGCATTGAACAGGATCACAATGAAAAGCTTTATCTAGAACCGTCAATAGATAATAGTCTTTTCATTATCAGGACAATCGGAGAGTCTATCTTAATCCTGAGATAAATGATGGACTTATGGTTGCAAGTGATATCATTTGAGTTATCAATGAGTACGATTATATAGCATAGTCTATCCTCGATAGTTTGGTGATATTCATTTGTTAATCGATAGAGGACTTCATTTATAGATATGGACATCGTGGCTCCATTTATTAAATGAGAGTATAATATCATCATATGGATGTTTTGAGGTAATTGGATATTAAATTTCAACGTTGAGTTTTCGATAGTGACTATTGAAAACATGGCTTCTGGACAAGTCAAAATATCCAAGTTCAAAACGTGGTCATATGAGTAAATATGGTAACTTGGAGAGTTATAGGCGGTCTATGAACTCTTGGCGATTACTGATATTAATCACGAGGATATACTATCTCCAATATGATTGTCTAGGGTATGAATGAGGAACATCTTCTTATTCTATCTTTATTTAAGAGTTCAATTTTAGCTCTTTAGTGGAATGAGTTAAAATTAATGGATCGGACCTAAGTGAATCATTTGTTGATTGTGATTAGGTTATGTCTATTGAAGCTTAAATTTAGATAGCCCGCCAAGATCCCCAATCGACACGGACTTGCATGGATCACTTGATATATTCTACCGAACCAATTTATGGGTCCATCTAGAATTGCATTTAATATATTAAGAATATAATTTGCATATTATTTGTTTAATGGGCTGATCAATTATATTAATATATTAATAAAAGGCATGTGGGCTTGTTTCTTTTAGTAAGAATGGGTTTGGTTCACATGTTGGCTTTTTATTTAAAGTCCAATGGATTAAATAAAATAAGAAAATAATATTTGGCCCATATATATAATGTGGGGCGGCAAGGCTAAATTTTTAGTCAAAAATATTATTTTATTTTATTGTTTGATTAAATGAGAATTAATTAATTTATTAATTAATTATTTAATTAAGAAACAAAATCTTTTTCTAATCAGGAAATATATTTCCTAGAGTTATACTAAAGGTAAAAGACTTATTTAGTAAGAAAATAAATAATAAGTTTTATTTATTTAATCAAATAGGAAAGTCTTTTATTAAGTCAATAAAAAGAATAAAAACACTTATGAGTTGAATTAGGGTTAGGAGTCTAAAATTGATGGGAATTAGGGTAAAGCACAAATCCTTTTTTGTAGAGGATTTTCGGCCAACCCTAATAGAATCACAAGGAGATTTCGGCAACCTTAAAGAAAAATAGAAGTGAAATTCGGCCACCCTATATAAGCAATCATATAGGGTTCGGCCACCCCCTAGAGTTTACTAGATCAATTTCTTCTTCTTCTCATACTCATAGAAAAGTGTTTGATTATTCGGCCAAGACAAAAAAGAGAGAAGAGATTATTCTTTTGATAGTACACTAATTGCTTATTCATCAATAGGCTTGTGTGTACAATATCAAATTAGGTTCACGCGAGTTTCGATCATTAGATTGAGAACTCAAAAGTGGCCGGAATAATCTTTGTAGTCTTTTGGTTGTTTTGTGACTAACAATAAGAAAAAGAAAGTTTGTTTGTCCATTCTCAGGTACGCAATTCAAAGAAAAGGGAGACCATGCTCCTAGGTGATTCACGTTCGTGCTAGGATTGAAGATCTTGCGAATTACCATCGACGTAAGTCAATCGGATCACGCAACAAAAGGTATTCTACTTTTGTTACTTTATATGTATGTTTAATTAATTTAAAGGGTTAAGGTTCATCAAAGAAAATTTTTTAAAACATACTAAATCTATTTTAGTCTCGCTTCCGCTGCGTTGACCGGTATTTTTCCCTACAACACCTTGGTTCAAGGAAAAAGGATCTCACACTTCTATGTGATTTGATCTTGTGCTAAGTGTAGAAGATTTGCGGAGACTAAACTATAAAGGTAATCTATAAATTAATTCAATTTGCATTACATTTAGAATATGATCCGGCAATGTTTTGAATTTGTTTTTTAAGTTCCGTAAATACATGTTGTTGACGGTGATTTTTGGTGATCACCAAGTCAAGGATTCGTTTTTGAATTACTGCGGTTTGTACTTGAGTATGGTCAAAGATTGTAAAGAAATAACAGGTGATTTACGTGGTAAAACTCTAAAGGATCGGAGAAACATCCACGGGATTGTTGCCTCTAGCAACAAAGTCAAATCCACTATGAATCACGATTACAAGATGAAGAATGATAAAGAATGATTACAAGAACTTTGCAATATGATCCTCTCTCTCTCCCTATTCTACTTCTCGCGTACCCCTGTTTATGAATAGAGGGGGTATTTATACATGTTGCTTCTAGGGTTTTAAGATGACCGCTAGGGTTTAGTGTTGTGGCCCCCAAGTCTCAAGCGGTTTCCTAGTCCTATTTAGATTGTGTTTCCCTTTTTCGGCTGTGTCCAATTCTGAATGGGATTCTTTCTCCTTTATTCACGGGAGAACTGCTTGTTTCCTTTTTAACCTCTAATGGTCCACATCGTTGCTGACGGTGGACCTGCTGGCTGCTGATTGCAAGTGTTGGCGACTGTTTTATTGTTTCCCGAGTGAGTATGCCCGAGTGTGCCCGAGTGTGCCCGAGTGTGCCTGAATCCGATCTGCTGCTCAAACTGATCGTCTTTGTTTGTGGTCGGACTACTTATCCTCTTTTCCGAGTAAGTTATCGTGAAGGTTTCTGCTCCATAAGTTGACTTATCTTGACCTCTGCTGACCTGGCCTTCCATGGTGATGACGTGTCTATCACGACTATTTTTACCTATAACAATACCCCCTTAAATATTTGAGCCGATCATGTTTAGTCAAGCACTCTCGGGTCTAATATTTAACTTCAATATTTCTTTATGATTAATCCTCATTTGTCGTTTCCTGCATTAAAGTATCCTCGTTTGGATCAGAGCTTTAAATGACGTGTCTTAATTGCGACCGCACACGTTTGATTTATCAATCATTTCAAATCTTTATGATGGCGATGCTTCTGCTCTCCGGCGGCGCCTGACGTTCTCTTGCTGCCACTTGTCCCTCTTTGATTGGCTGTGGTACGGTATATTTATGGGATGTGACCTTTCTGCTCGCCTGCGCTCAACCTACGTCATCAGTCCAAACCCCTCTTTTTTCCCGCTTTTTCTGCAACCTCTCCTAGGGTTTTGGTATTTTTGAAATCGAGACGTCGCCTATATATTCTGGTTTCGATTTTTTCACTTTCACCTTTTTCTTCCATTTTTCGTTTTTATCTCCTCTTCAAGTATCTTTGCGTGCTCTTCGAAGGAGGCTTTATCTGTGCCTTTTGATTCTCTGTGTTCCGTTTGGTTTACTAGCCCGTTTTTTCTAACCCTGCTGTCCTTGAGTTTACCTGCTTCAACCCCCAGATTTTTCCTCGGAGACCTTTTCTTCTGCGATCTGCTTCGTCTTCGTTCTTTACTACATCAAGGTTAGTCTTTATGGATTCTGGAGCTAGATATCGTCTTTTTACTGTTGGTATGATTGCTATTGAGCGAAATGATGCTTTCACTGCGTCGGTTGTTCACAGGTTACTAGACGAGCCCCGTTTTGATCAGCCGCGCTATATCGACGCTGACATTTCTAGACTTTTTCTGGAAAGGCCTGCAACTTCTGAGGTTCCTCCTACTTCTGAGGTTCCTCCTACTTCAGAGATCCCTTCTGCTTCTGCCAGTTCATCACCACCTTACTCATACCAGCCTGAAGCTTGGTCGGATTCTTCTTCTGCTTGTACTGATATTCGCTCGAGCAGAAGACCAGGAAAGAGGATGACCACTCGCAAAGTTTACAAAGACTCGCATTCTCGGGAAAGCCAAGTGGCGGCCCAAAGGATTACTGAAGACGACATCGAAGAGGAGCACAGGGCCGCTCGCATTCCCTTCTCCCCCGAGCGTATTTGCATCTATGATGTTGAGCCGAACGTGGTCGGCCCTGACGAGATAATGCGATACATGCGGCGGTTCGATCTGGACAGTAATGAGGTTTCGCTGATTCCAGCCGAAGGTCGGGCTACATGGAACCCACCCCCTGGCCACGTAGCAATTTACGGGTCCATGCTCACCTGCGGCGTTACTCTTCCTCTCCAGCCTTTCATCACTTGGTTCTTGGCTGAAGCCCGACTCGCTCCGGCACAGCTAACTCCGAACAGTTATCGCATCCTGATGTGCATGTGGCACATGTGGCATAGAATGAAGCGGCCACCTCCCACCCCTCGCGAGGTTCGCCACTTCTATTCGCTGAGGCCAGTGGGGAAGACCGGGATTTACTTTCTCCAGTCGAACCAGCCCGAGTTCTGGATTCCAAAAGACATCGTGGTCAAGGGTAGTGTCGAACCGACTACGGACGAAAAGATGAAAGGATTCGTTTGGGGCTTCCCGACCTCAAACAAGTTTTGGAAGAACAGCTGGTTCTTCGTGGGCAAAGACTGGGGCCAGTCGATCAGCTTTGACTTGGATGGCACTCAGATGACTTGCCGGGTTCCTCGGTACTTCTGCACGCCGTAGTGGAACCATCTGACTTCAGCTTTTACTGATGAGGAGCTGAAGACTTTGGCTCGGGCAGCAGTCCGCCCCCTAGAGAAAAGGGGGAAACCCTATCTCTACAAAGAGGGGAAGATGATTAAGGCCCGTCTCTTCCCTCAGATTTCTGCGTGCCGCAGACGCCGTAAGTTTACTTGTTGTATGTATTTTTTATTTGCAACCTGATTCCCAAGTTTGTTTGCTAACTCGGACTCCTTTTTTTTTTTTTTTTTTTTTTTTTTTTTTTTTTTTTTCAAGTGTTTGATGTAGATATAGTCAGCGATGCTCTGGCACGCCGGATGAAAGGCATCGTGGAGGCGAGTCGAAAGGCAGTCCTTCGCCAGCGAGATGCTGGGATAGCCCCTCCCGAAGACGAATCTGATGAGGGTACTCCCGAGAACCTTCCCGAGGGAGATGATGAAGAGGGAGTACCCGATTATGTGCCCGAGGAGGCTCATGATCAAGAACCGACCGTGTGTTCGGCGGAAGCCGAGGGCGTTTCTGGGAACTTTGGAGTAAGTAGGACCTCTGCTGATTCGGGCAATCCCGTGGGTCCTTCCTCCAAGGGGAAAGAGAAATTAGGGGATCTCCCTGAGCCCGAGCAGGCGAATCTCCCCAGCGGATCTCGTTCTCCCCACTCTGCTGCTGATATGCCAAACGTCCCCTTTGAAGCAGTTGGGGGGCCTTCAGGTGCGGTAGCTCCGGAGTTTCCGACTTCAGTTGAGCCGAATCGTTCTTCCTCGGAGATTTCAGCCTCTGCTGATCCGATTTCTACCCCTGGGGACAGCAACACTGAAGCTGGGCAGACTGGGAAGAGGAAAGCTTCGTTTTCTTCTAGTCGCCCTTTCCCCAAGATTCCCCGAGTAGTCGCGTACGTTAATTCCTCTTCGGAGGATGAGGGGGAGGGTGATGCGAGCGTGACCCCTCCGCGGGAGCAGGTTAGAGAGAGTGCTGGTGGCTCAACTGACCTTCCTCGGGCGGCCCCATCCGCCGAATTCCCCGAAGGCGATGTGGGTGGTATGGGCTCCTCTCCCCAAATCGATGATCCCACCCCCGAGACCATTTTCAGGGCCATGGCTTCAG
Organism: Acer saccharum; assembly: GCA_030490815.1. NCBI lineage: Eukaryota > Viridiplantae > Streptophyta > Magnoliopsida > Sapindales > Sapindaceae > Acer > Acer saccharum. Next base: position 39,447,283 of record CM059873.1, read on the forward strand.
GCCGAGCCTATATTGGGGAGGATCACTGGAGTCATTTCAGGACCGGGACTGTGTCTGACCGACTCCGTAATTTTTTTAACAGCGCTTCCTACTTGAGTAACGCTTTCGCTTATATGCGTCATTTCGCATTCTTCCTTTTCTTACTTCTATTTGTTGTTGACTTGTTGTTTACTTGTTGCAGATGGTGGCTGAGATGTCTGGGGCTTGCCAAGCTGGCGAAGCCCAAGCGGAGACAATAAGAAGGCTGGAAGCCCAATTGAAGGAGAGCGAAGATCATTGCTCTCGGGCTGAGTTAGCTAGTCAGGAGGAGGCCAAGTCGAGTCAGATGCTCCTAAATCAGTGCTTAGCACGGCAAATGGAAGCCGAGCAACGGGCATCTTCTACTGCGGAGGAGGTCAGGACTCTGCAGGATCAACTGTCATCCACCCGGGAAGCCTTGCTTCGGGCCGAACAAAACGCCGAAGACGCCAAGTCTACTTATGAACGCCGAAGACGCCAAGTCTACTTATGAACGTCGAATCGACGACTTGGAGTGTCAAGCCCTGACGGTTAAGGAACTGTCGAAGGGAGCTAGGCTGGAAATGGAGCTACAAAGCGTTGACCGTTTTAAGAGATCCCCAGCCTATGATGCTCTACTTCTTCGGGAATTCCAGCGGGGAATGGTCTCGGCCGGTGAATTTTTTAAGCAAAAGAACAGGGCGACTGATCGGGCCCAGGCCAACTGGAGCCTCTCAATTAGGAAGCATGTGGACACATCCTTGGAGTCTCTTCGGATCCAGATGAAGGAGTGGCAGGCGTATTGTAGAAGTAAAGGAAAAACGCCACATCCCATGCACCTTGAGGTTCCAACCGCCGAGTCGTTCTCTACTTTTTACGCCAATGAGAGGGCGGGGTTCAACAATGAGATACCCGACTTGGGGCCCGTTCCTGGTACCGACTACAGTCACTGGATGGATGACGAGGAAGATGTGATCGTGTGGCCTTCGGATGACAGTCTTCTGAGCGAGTACGTGATGGAGCCTGACCCTGACGTTGGCAGAAGCAGCTCACCACCCCCGGCGCCTTCCTCTTGATTTTCAAGCCTTTTTTGTAACTATACTTGTATATTTTTCGTATATTTTTCATATATTGCATTTTTTTATACATACAATAAGAATAAATTTTGCTCTTACATTCTTACTGATTTTACTGTACGCCTAAATGGGACGACCGTCTGCCTGTACTAACCATCTTTGAATTTATGGATCCTTCGGGAATCTTTAGCTATGCTTTGACCGAGTACTAGGGGTGGGCAAAAAACCAATGAACCGAATCGAACCGGTGAACCGAACCGATCCAATCGGTTTTTTTCCGGTTTTTTATTGTTCATTGGTTCGGTTCGGTTCGTTTTTTAAAAAACCGGATATTCCGGTTCGGTTTTCGGTTCAAGGGTTCAAACCGGTGAACCGAACCGAAAACCGGTATATATAATAAAAAATACCTACATTTTTATGAATCCTATCACTCTATCAGTATCTACCGCCTCTTTGCCTTTTTTTTTTTTGGGTGTTGCCTTTATAAAATTGATGAAATGTCAGATTGTATATGTTTTATAAAATTTATAAAATGATAATAGCCCCCTGTAACTGCTTCATAATATGCTTAAAATTCTGCCATGTTAAGTGATTTCACACAACTATTAAAATGATTTAATACAATAAAAAAAGCTTGGAAATAGCCTAAATTGCTTTGAAATTAAAACTAATAGCAGCAAGTGAAACAAACTGAACACACAAAATGTATATACACACACACACACGCACTGACCACACCTATAATCATACATCTATAACATTACTTCCTAGCCAAAAAGGAAAAAATATTGATAAACATATGGAAATTTCCTAGTGCTTTCAGTTAAACTAGTTCGAGAATTCTTTCTTATCACAATGAAAATATCTCTGTAACAAAATGTACCACAATCTTTCAAAATTTTGTGTTTTTTCAAATTTTCTAACCATGGCAAATTTTAAAAATTAAAGTCCAATAATTTGGCCAACTAGACCCAAAACCAAAAAAACCGAACCGAACCGAACCGAACCGAACCGAACCGGTTCAATCGGTTTTTGATCGGTTCACACTTTTCAATTTTATCGGATCGGTTCACTTTTTCAAAAACCGGATATTATCGGTTTTTTATCGGTTCACTTGAAAAGTGAACCGATCCATTAAACGCCCACCCCTACCGAGTACCTTGTGGCTGGCAATTAATTTCAGTCGAGTATCTTATGTAACTGGCTTTTTACCCGATCAGACCAAGTATCTTATTTAACCGGTTAACTAATTCTTGCCGAGTATCTTATGTAACTGGCTTATCAATTTAGACCGAGTATCTTATTTAACTGGTCAACTAATTCTTGCCGAGTATCTTATGTAACTGGCTTATCAATTTAGACCGAGTATCTTATTTAACTGGTAACTAATTTTTGCCGAGTATCTTATGTAACTGGCTTACACCCTTTGATTTTTGGGGTTGTTTAACCTCCACGTTATATCGAGGCTCGCCACGACCATACGTTGAGGTCCTTGCACAAGTCACCTAGGACGTCTCCTGGTTTTATCTGTGCAAGGGTTTGTCGAATTGTTGGGGTAATTTGTACCGGCCAACACAACTGTGCATCTCACTAGTCTTTCTAGCGGCGCTCCGAGCATTTTCCCAGTTGTCCTGGTGCCTCGGTTTTGCCTTTTTGCTAAGGGACGCGTTTGCATCGCCTTAACTAGGCGGGCATGCTACTACAGCTTTTCCGCCCTTCGAGCACCACTCGTCCGCTCTTTCGCGGCATTATAGCGCTCGACTCTTTTCGGCGTTTATTCGGTCGCCTTGAGTGGCCGCCATTGAAATATTGCTCATGGATTTTATTGATTCCGCTACACCGTATTAGCAACTGAACTTTATTAGATGATCATGAACATGAAATTAATAAACAAATCTGAAATTCAACGCAGAAACTAAAAACTGAGCTAAAGCAGAATAAATAAACTGTAGAACCATAACTGGATTCTTTTAGGGATAGAAGATCTTCAGATATTGTGCGTTGCATGGTCGGGGTACCAGGCTACCTTCCGGTCGGGCTATCATGTAGGCCCCGTGCCCTACGATTCTCTTGATGATATATGGCCCTTCCCATTTATCGGCGAGGGATCCCGATGATTTATCCTTGGTATTTGGGGATACTCTTCTTAGCACTAGATCCCCAAGTTGGAATCTCCGCTCCCGAACATGAGAGTTGTAGTACCTAGCAGCCCTTTGCTGGTATGCGGAATTTCTTACTTGTGCTACATCTCTGATCTCTTCCAGCTCGTCTAGGTTCTGCTGCAGCATGTCTATATTGTGCTCGGGGTTGTATAACTGGACCCTGGGGGATGTAAAAGTAGTTTCTGCTGGGATAACAGCTTCTGTCCCGAATGCCAGCGCGAAAGGAGTTTCCCCTGTGGAAGACCTTACAGTTGTTCGGTATGCCCATAGCACCTCAGGCAGTTTGTCTGCCCAGCCACCTTTCTTTGCCTCTAGTTTTGCTTTCAATGTGTGCTTGATCACTTTATTCACGGCCTCCGTTTGGCCATTAGTTTGAGGGTGAGCAGGCGATGCATAGTAGTTTACGATCTTGAACTCTTCACACATTTCTCTGAACTTCTTATTATCGAATTGAGTTCCATTGTCTGTTATGATGATGCTCGGGATCCCGAATCGATATATTATATTCTTTTTAACGAAGCTGGTGGTGTTTGCCTCGGTGATGTGTACAAGTGCTTCTGCCTCTGCCCATTTGGTAAAATAATCTACTGCCACAATAGCATGCTTTGCTCCTCCCTTCGTTCCTATGGGCATTGGTCCTATCAGGTCGAGTCCCCACATGGCAAAGGGCCAAGGCGAGGTTAAGCTTCTAAGTAACTCTGGGGGTCGCCGAATGTCATTTGCTACTCTTTGGCATGTTTCGCAACTCTCTGCGAATTGCTGCGCTTCCGCGAACAGAGTCGGCCAGTAGAATCCTTGCCTGAGTATCTTGTGTGCTAAGCTTTTACCCCCAGTGTGGTTCCCACATACTCCACTATGGATGCTTCTCAGGATCTCTCCAGTCTTTTCACTAGAAATGCATCTCTGCAGCACTTTTGAGAATCCTCTCCTATATAATTCTCCTCTCAGAATCGTGTACCGGGCTGACCTGTATCTGATGCGTTTAGCTTCCACAGCATCCTCCGGTAGTATGTTTTCCTCCAAGTACTTTCTGAGTTGGTATGTCCAGTCGCCCGGGCTAGGTCGGATCTCTGCTATTATGATTTCCTCGGGTTCCGCTGCACTTGGTTTAGCCAGGTGTGCCACTGGTATTGCTTTGGATCTGATGCTTGTGGTGGCTGAGGCTAGTTTGGACAAAGCATCTGCTTTTTCGTTCTCTTCCCGAGGGATCTGAGAGATTCTGTACGCTTTGAACTTTTTAAGTAGTTTTTTTGCAATGTCCAAATAAGCTATCATGTGCTCTTCCCTGGCTTGGTATTCATCCAGTACCTGATGGACCACGACCTGTGAATCACTGTAAACTTCCAGCTCATCTGCCCCTAATGCTATGCAGACCCTTAGGCCGGCTAGTAAGGCTTCATACTCTGCTTGATTGTTGGTTGCCTTGAAATCAAACCTCATGGCACATTCTACAGTATCCCCCTCGGGGGTCGTTATGACTATTCCTGCCCCGCTGCCATGCGTGTTCGATGACCCATCTACATGCAATTTCCATTGGAATTTAGTAGTCTGTTCATCTTCCATTGCCCTCCTTACCTCGGCGTCTGGCTCGGTGAATTCTGCTATAAAGTCGGATACCGCCTGCCCTTTGATGGCCGCTTTTGGTGTGTATCTGATATCATATTCGCTGAGCTCCACCGCCCATTTGGTCAGCCTTCCTGACACCTCTGGCTTTTGAAGAATGAGTTTCAGTGGACAGTCTGTATATACCTCTATTGTATGTGCTTGGAAATATGGCCTCAACTTCCTGGCCGATGTGATCAGAGCTAACGCTATTTTTTCTGCCAGCGAGTATCTGGTTTCCGCCGCTAACAACGCCTTGCTTGTATAGTACACTGGCTTTTGTATTCCTTCCTCCAGTCGGATCAACACCGAACTCGTCGCCACTTCGGTGACCGAGAGGTATAAGTACAATGTTTCTCCCACCACCGGTTTTGAAAGGATGGGTGCTCTCCCCAGATACTCTTTCAATTTTTGAAAGGCTTCTTCACACTCTGTACTCCATTCGAGCCCTTTTCCCTTTTTTATTGCGTTAAAGAATGGGTGCATTTGTCTGTTGACTTGGCTATAAACCGGTTGAGTGACGCAAGGCATCCCGTTAGCCTCTGCACATCTTTTAGTGTCCTAGGTGAAGCCATTCATTCTAATGCTTTGATCTTCTCGGGATTTACTTCGATTCCCCTCTGGTGCACCTGAAAACCTAGAAACCTTCCCGAAGGTACCCCGAACACACACTTGCTTGGGTTGAGCTTCATCTGATACTTTCTCAGGACGTCAAAGGTTTCCTTCAAATCCTCCGTGTGTTTTTCTGCAGTGGTGCTCTTAGTCAACATATCATCCACATAAACCTCCATATTTTTCCCAATCTGCCGAGCAAACATCCTGTTTACCAACCTCTGGTATGTTGCCCCGGCGTTTTTCAATCCGAATGGCATCACTTTGTAGCAATATAAGCCCTGGTCCGTGGTAAACGATGTCTTTTCCTCATCTGCCTTATTCATCCGGATCTGATTGTATCCCGAGTAGGCGTCCATGAAACTCAACAATTCATGTCCTGCTGTCGCATCTACCAACTGGTCGATCCTCGGTAGTGGGAAACTATCTTTTGGGCAAGCTTTGTTCAAGTCTGTAAAGTCTACGCACATCCTCCATTGTTTGTTCTTTTTCTTGACCAACACCACATTGGCTACCCACTCCGGATACTTGACTTCCCTTATCGACCCCGCGGAAAGCAGCTTTTCCACTTCCTTCTTGATTGCGACACTTCTTTCTGGATTGAATAATCTTCTTTTCTGTACCACGGGTTGGAACTCAGGGTTAGTGGAAAGATGATGTGAAATCACCTTCGGGTCTACCCCCAGCATATCTTCATGATTCCAAGCGAAAACGTCCTTGTAGTTTCTTAGCAGCGCAATAAGTACGGTTTTGACATGTACGCTCAAACTTGCCCCTACCTTCACTGTCCTACCCGGATCTTCCGGGTCTAGTGCCACCTCTTGAGTCGGCTCGTCTTCCCTATCCTCCGGTCCTTCTCTGGGATCCAGCTCAAAATCTTTCGGCACTTCTGCCTGTTCTTCAGGTTCTCTAGCCTTTTGTTGGACCGTTACCATGTATACCTGGCGTACTTCCCTATCTTTATACACTGACAAGTTTGCTCTTCGGGCCATCTCTTGTGACCCTTTGACCACTCCCACACCATATTCGGTCGGGAATTTCATCATGAGGGCATAAGTTGCTGTCACCGCGTTGGCTTTATTCAAAAATGGTCGGCCCAGTAAAGCATTATACGGCCAGTTTTCCGTATCTACCACCACAAAGTCGAGCAGCACTGTTTTCTGGCAAGGGGCTTTCCCGATCTTCACGGGTAGCTTAACCGTGCCAAGTGACCTTACTTCGACTCCTCCAAATCCTCTAAGGGGTGTGGGAAAAGGCTGTAGGTCTTTCCTGTCTAGCCTCAGCTGGTCATATACTTCTGCACTAAGAATGTCTGCTGAACTCCCATTGTCGATCAGAATTCGATGAACTTCTCTATGGCCGATCCGTGCGCTGATCACTAGCGCGTCATTTGGCCTAACATCCACTCCGTGTGAGTTGGCTTCTGTGAACACGATCGGGTCCCAGCCCTCCTTGATTCTTTTCGGGTCGGGCTCAATAGAATTGACGTCCAGGTCTCTCCGTGCCTCCATGGCCTCCCGAATCTCCTAGGTCCTTTCCCTGTTACTCTTGCCCGTTGCTGGACCTCCGAAGATGGTGTTGATTGCCCCTTCATCCTCGGCTTTCTTGGGACTAAGTTTTCTTGCCCGTCCATCCTGTCGGCTATCTTTCTGTCCATCTGCCCTGTCCGTCCTTTTGAAAACAATGTCCTTCAAATGCCCTTCCCTAATGAGAGTCTCGATGTGGTCCCTTAGCTGGAAACACTTGGATGTCTCGTGCCCATTCTCTTTGTGGAAACGGCAATATTTGGTGGTGTCCCTCCGAGCATATGTCGATTGCTTAGGTGGTTCTTTGGACATGTTCTTCTCTTCTAGGATTGCCAGGACTTCTTCTTGATCTTTCTTCAACGGGGTATAATTTGTGTATCGGCCCTGGAACCTCTGCCGTGGTTGATCGGTTTTTGGGTCGTATGCTCGTCGTCCATCCCGACCATCCCGACCATCCCGTGCTTTATTCTTCTGCTTGTCACCTTTGGTATCGGGCATCTTGGTCTGGTCCTTGTTTTTGGACCCCTCTAGGCGACCACCATGTACGAAGTAACCTCCTGTGGCAATTTCCTCTTCTTCGGCCAAGGCGTAACCCCCTGCCATGTCCATCATATCGGCATAGCTGGTTAGTCGGGCTCTTCTGAGGTCAAAGGACAATTGGCCGTTCTGAAGGTTGTTAATGAACGCGGCAATTATTGCTTCGTCGTTTGCACTTCCAATCTCGGACACTTCCTGACCGAACCTCCCCAGATATTTCTTCAGCGACTCGTCTTTTCCCTGTTTGAGTTGGGATAAATGAGCCACTGACTTTTTCCTGTGTACATTCCCGAGGAACTGCCTTGAGAAAGCCTTGCTCAGTTCGCCGAAGCTACTTATGCTTGCTGCTGGCAATCTTCCAAACCACCGGGAGCCTAGATCCCCAAGAGTTTGGGGAAAATTCAAACATAGTAGTGCATCATTATGGACATATTGCGCCATAGCGCTCCTATACCTCCGGACGTGTTCTTTTGGGTCGGTATCCTTCTTGAACAGCTCAATGTGGGGCATTCTGAATCTCTCTGGGAAAGGCATCCTCAAAACCCCATTGGTAAAAGGGCTTCCGGATTCATCATCTGACAGCTCATTACGCCCATACCGCCTGACCAAAGCATCCATTTGCCGACGATTATTTTGAACTTCCCGGGTGAGGCTTTGTATAAGTATGTCTCTGTCTCCTTCAGGCTCTCCTAACGCATTGAAGTTTTGGCTTATGGTCAGTTTTTGGCCCCTCTCCTCGGGATTCAACTCTCTATGATCTCGGTTTAGGCCATGCAGCCGAACTGTGCCCCTTTGGCGCTTGCGATGATGATTCTGCTTACTTTCTTCAGAGGATGACCGGTCTATCCGGTGGCCACGCCTCCTGGGGCGGTCTCGATCTCCGGCTACCCGATCTTGATCGTACTCTTTGTCGGAATCATTCCCCTCTCTGTGCTCCCTACTTCTCCTGGCCACTCTTTCAGATAGCATTTCTGGTCTGCCTGTAGGATCTCGTCTCGCCTTTGGGGGTGCATCAGGGGTTGGTATCACCACTGCGGAACGCAGCCTTGTTGTCTGCTGGCTTGGGGCGGACAGTTCATGAGGTGACATCAAACCTTCCGTAACAGAAAGGTCAATTCCTTGCCTTGCTGCGTCTGATATGAGTTGTTGTAGAGAAGCACAGAGTCGTTGCGCGATTTCTTCATTAGCTGTAGGTAAACGTTGAATACCAGCCAGGGCAGCTGACTGGTCTGCCGTCGTCAAAGTTGCATCCGCCGTATTGAGCGCGGTGTCATCTTCCAATTCGTTACTTGGCATGCCCTGACTGTACCTGGAATCGCTACCATCTCCGTCGCCAGCCATTGTTGTCACAAATTTTTAGGTCCCCCTCCTTCTAGCGCCAATTGTTGACGGTGATTTTTGGTGATCACCAAGTCAAGGATTCGTTTTTGAATTACTGCGGTTTGTACTTAAGTATGGTCAAAGATTGTAAAGAAATAACAGGTGATTTACGTGGTAAAACTCTAAAGGATCGGAGAAACATCCACGGGATTGTTGCCTCTAGCAACAAAGTCAAATCCACTATGAATCACGATTACAAGATGAAGAATGATAAAGAATGATTACAAGAACTTTGCAATATGATCCTCTCTCTCTCCCTATTCTACTTCTCGCGTACCCCTGTTTATGAATAGAGGGGGTATTTATACATGTTGCTTCTAGGGTTTTAAGATGACCACTAGGGTTTAGTGTTGTGGCCCCCAAGTCTCAAGCGGTTTCCTAGTCCTATTTAGATTGTGTTTCCCTTTTTCGGCTGTGTCCAATTCTGAATGGGATTCTTTCTCCTTTATTCACGGGAGAACTGCTTGTTTCCTTTTTAACCTCTAATGGTCCATATCGTTGCTTATTGTGGACCTGCTGGCTGCTGATTGCAAGTGTTGGCGACTGTTTTATTGTTTCCCGAGTGAGTATGCCCGAGTGTGCCCGAGTATGCCCGAGTGTGCCTGAATCCGATCTGCTGCTCAAGCTGATCGTCTTTGTTTGTGGTCGGACTACTTATCCTCTTTTCCGAGTAAGTTATCGTAAAGGTTTCTGCTCCATAAGTTGACTTATCTTGACCTTTGCTGACCTGGCCTTCCATGGTGATGACGTGTCTATCACGACTATTTTTACCTATAACACATGTATTTTCAAAACGATTATTTTTCCCTACAGAAGGTTGGAGCCCAATCGAGCGCAGTTGAAGGCGATGTTCCCATTTTTGATGTTAACATACCTGACCCCCCTAAAGACCCTGCGAGTAATTTGAGCACTAAGGGGAGTCGGTGAAAACATGTGGCCAAGAGGAAGGCCACCGATTATATTAGTCGGCCTAGCAAACGCGCCTCGAGAGACGTTCAATCCGCGACCTATATTGATTGATGTTGAAATGTGTTGAAATTCAAAATTTCTAGAAGTTTCATGTTAAGCATAAAACATCAAATTGTTTCATGTTATGAAACATGACTACTGTGTTGAAATTCAAGATTTCCATAAGTTTCATGTTTAACATGGTGTTTCGTGTTAAATTGAAGCATGACTACTGTATTGAAATTTAACATTATTGATGTTTCATATTTAATATGAAACATCAATTATGTTTCATGTTAAAAATGAAATGTGACTAATAGGGGTGGGCGCGGTTCGGTTCGGTTCGGTTTTGGCCAAAACCGTATTGAACCGAACACCCTTTTCTCTTGTTCGGTTCGGTTCGGTTCGAACCGTATTGAAGGCCAAAATCGAATTGAACCGAACACCCTTTTCTCGGTTCGGTTCAATTCGGTTTTGGGCCTATTGGGCCTCCAGTTTTTTATTTTTTATTTTTATATTTCTTCATTTCTTTTTAACCTTTTAACAACTGCAATTGTAATTGGGCCTATTGGGCTTCATATCTCTCCACATAATGGAATTAATTTGCAAGGGTAAAAAGAGAGAAATAAAAAATAAACATAAATGATTTATTAAAACAAAAATTAATGAATTAAAAAAATAAAACTAATTACAAATTTACAATTAGAACTCTAGAATCAACCACCAACATCAACACCATAGCCACCAGTCCACCACCAACATCAACACATAGCCACCGGTCCAACACCACACCACCAACATCAACACCACAACCACCGATCCACCACCAATATCATCATCATCACACATTCACACCAACACCAGATCGCCGACACCAACCCCAGATCATCAATTTTTGCTTGTTTTTTCAGCAACCAAACACTTAACAGAAGACACCAATAATCCAAAAAATAACAAACGAATGAACATAAACTCAAAAACATCTAAACATAACAATAAGATCTGAAGAAGAAAAACAAAATACACAAGACAAATCACAAAAGAAGAAAACCTTGATGAGTTAGAGAAAAAAAGAAGATTAGAATACGGCAAGAAGAGGAGAAATACCTTGACGAGAGCAAGCGGAACCGCGGAAGAGAGGTTTTCGGTGGGCTGACCAGTTGATGAAGCGACGGAAGTGAGAGAGGGACCGTGTGACTGAGAGATTGAGAGATTGAGAGAAAGAGAGATGTGGCTGCAGTTTTGTGAGAGATGTTAGGTCTGAGAGAAAAAAATCTAGGTTTTTTTTATTTATATGTCGGTTCATTCGGGTCGGGTCGGTTCGGTTTTGAATCTTCAAAACCGAAACCGAACCGTATTCAATTCGGTTCATTCGGTTCGAACCGAATTGAACCGAACTCACCATCAAAACCGAACCTGTTGACGGTGATTTTTGATGGTCACCGAGTCAATGATTTATTTTCGAATTGCTATAGTTTATGAACGAGAATGATTAACAATCAAGAAGAAATAACAAGCAATTACGTGGTAAAACTCCAATGATTGGAGAAACATCCACGGGTTGTTGCCTTAGCAACGAAGCCAAATTCACTATGAAGAATTGTTACAAAAATATTGCCTTATAATCTCTCTTTTTCTCGCGTACCCCCTATTTCTGTATAAAGGGGGTACTTATACATGTTGCTATTAGGGTTTGATGCTGCCGCTAGGGTTTGGTACTTGCTGCCCAAGTTTTGGGCGTGTATTCTAGTCCTAAACGGATTCTGCTTCCTTTTTTGTAGTATATTTCCTGATTTGGCTGAGTCCAAGTTTGATTCTGATTCCTCTTTTATTTGCGAGAAAAATATTTGTTTTCCTTATTTGAACTCTGAGCAGCCACATCGTTGCTTATCGTGGAGACGCTGGTCGCTGATTATGTCCTGTGTTTGGAATATGAACGCTGGTGACTATCTGTCTTATTAACTCCCGAGTATGCCCGAGTGTGCTCGAGTGTGCTCGAGTGTGTGCCCGAGTGTGTGCCCGAGTAAGATTTACTGCCCGAGCTGATTGTCTTTGTTTGCGGTCGGGCTACTTACTCTTTTTCCGAGTAAGTTGTCGTGGGGGATTTCTGCTTCATAAGTTGACTTATTTTGACTCCTGCTTGCATGGCCTTTTATGGCGATGACGTGTCCCTCACGACTATTTTTACCTATAACAGAACCAAACACCCAATTTCGGTTCGGTTCGGTTCGGTTCGGTTCCGGTTTTGGTGCCCACCCCTAGTGACTAATATGTTGAAATTTAAGATTTATAGAAGTTTCATGTTTAACATCACTGAACTTATTGGGATATTTTGTCCAACATGAACGTAAATTAATCACGCCATAAAGAATGATGTCATACATCTTTCTGTCAATCTCAATCAATTTGTATATCTTATCCATTAGCTCATTGTATGACAACTTATTTTCCACCAACTTCCCAATATGTTCACCACACACGTAATCTACATCGTCCCATTGATCGTTGTAATTGATTGTTAGCCAAAAACTATTCGTAGTTCTTGAAGCAATTTAAAATTGAAAACAAAAATCAATTCATAAAAAAAAAAAAAAAAAACAATTTTAAGAATAACAGTATTTCACATTTTTCAGGGGGTATATCACGTTAAGCATGAAATATCTCATGTATTTCTTGTTGGGCATGAAATATCCCCTTTATTTCATGCTGGACGTTAAAAAAAAACATGATCTCACAATATTAGGTAGTGTTTCATGTTAAACTTGAAATAACCTATTTATTTCTTGTTTAATGTGACACACTGCGTGAACAAAATTTTCCAATCAAAATCGAAGTTTCTTCCATTTTCACCAAAAGAAACTTCAACATTTCAACAAAATAACAAAGATCTATCAAGAATATCATCTATCAATCACAATAATGTTATTGAAATTGAAGGTTTACAAACTTTGAAGTTTTCTGGAGAGATTGAAGCACAAACTCGAAATTTCAATAAACTCTTCCCAAATCTTGATTCTTCTGCGTTTTCCATTTAAAATAACTTCAATTTTTTGACAAATATTTGTTAAGAACTAAGATTTGAGAGGTAAGTGATAGAGAGAGGATGAAGATGCTAACATGGTAGTTTTGTAATTTACTAGCTATTTAGTCAAAGGAAATTACGATAAATGGTTACAAATAATAATAAATAAATAAAAACACTGATTTTACTAAAAACAATAATACATATTTTGATTAGGTTATTTTTGGCAATTTTCACCGAAAAGTGAAAATAAATGATTTACAAAAATTAAAAAATTTATTGTAAATTTTAAAAGTACTTTAAACTAAGTGCTTGTTTGGTTGTGCTTCCTATTATCTCAAAAGTTCTACAAACATCTAATTCAATTTCTTAGAGTTGTCTGGTTGGACTTTTGAAATTGTTTGTTTTAAATTCAGTAGATGTCAGTAGAGTTGAAACCTTTACTAGGCAAAAGCTCATAGGAAATAGACATTTAAAAAAAAATAATAAAAAAAATTCTACCAACCAAACAATAATAATTTTTTTTTTTTTTCAAAAGCTCTATTTACAATATATCTTTTATAAATAGAGGTTTTTTTTTAGAGGTTGTTTGGTTGGGCTTTTGAAAAACCTCTATTTGTAAAATGTATACTTGTAGTACATATATTAGAAATAGAGTTTTTGAAAAAAAAAAATTTATAGTTGTTAGGCTGGTAGATTTTTTTTTTTTTTTTTTTTTTTCAAAGGTCTATTTACAGAAGCTCCCCCCATGAGCTTTTACCTAGTAGAAGTTTAAACTTTAGTAGTCTCTACAGAATTTAAAATAGATAATTTTAAAAGCCCCACCAAACAATTCTAAAAAACTCAAATAGAGGTTTGTAGAGCTTTTGATGCAGTAGAAAGCCTAACCAAACAAGCAATTAAAAACCCAACTAAACAAGCTCTAAGTGTGTGTTTGGTATGGCTTTTGAAAAGATCAAAATCGCTTTTTTAATGCTAGAAATTATTTTGAAGCTTTTTTTTTTAGTTGTTTAGCAAAACTTAAAATAGTTTTTTTTTAATATATGAATTGTTTCAATTACCCTTTAAAAAGGCCATTTTATATTTACTTGAAGAAACCCAAAATTTGGACTTTTCCAAAAAGGTTTTCTTTTGGAACATATGAATTGTCTCAACTACCTTTTATAAATTTTAGATATTCCACCATAACTTTTTCATTATAAATACATTGTCAACACCTTTTATGTAATTCACTCAACCAAAAACTATTTCTAAAAATACATTGTCGATATCTTTTTTGTAATTTATACATCTTTTTTTGTTAGAAGCTCTACTCATTAGAAGTTCTACTATAAAAAGATCTATTCTAGAAGCTCTACTTGAAAAACCATACCAAACACACCCTAAGTCTATCATTAGGAAACAAATTAGAAAATATTTATAGTTGTCACACAACTTACAAACACCTGTAAAATATAATAAGTAATTTTTCTACTTCGAAAAAATAGCAAGTTTGATAGTTGTGAGATGGAGACATAACTCAAACACACTCTTGTTGATGTATCTGTGAAATGTTTACCATTAGGTCACTTCGGCTTCTATTCAGCCTAATTAATTGTTTAAAAAGGTTACCATTTTTTTTCTTTCACAAATCTCAAATTGCATATGTACTTTTCCTTTGTAATAAGGGCAAGGGCATCAATACACCACCACAAGTTAGGTATTTTTATTATAAGCATTGCCAGTTTTTCTTGTTTCAATCAATGGAGTTGTTGTCAAATCATTGATGCATTTACAAGTTCCCTCATGACATAAAAAACATTTATTAGCATAAAATCAAGCTGTAGAAACCTACAAATATTCAAAAAATAGTACTACTCATTTTCCTTCACTGTATGCTCCAATCAACAAAAGTTATCGTCCGGGCTTGTACTTTTTAGATTCGTATCGGACACAGCATGAACAATTTGTTTTAATTTTAATTTTAATTATAATAATAATTATTATTATTATTTAAATTTTTTTTTTTTTTTTTTTTTTTACTTTTTAATTACAAAGTTCAGACCAAATATCAATTAGTAAAGAGCTGGATCAGACCAAATATCGAATGGATCCGAATCGGGTCAGATTTGACATCTCTAGCCCCAAGTAGTGCAGTTGGGCTCCAAAGGTCAGTGAGATTGGGCTAGTGATTTGGGCCCGATATTGAACCAGCAAGGCCCATCTGAAAATAGCTATAGTAGAGTATGTTTGGGAGAGTTTTTCAAATAGATTTTTTTTACAATAGATCTTTTAGAAGTAGATCTTTTAGAGGTAGACCTTTTAAATGAAAGTCGTTGATCGTTTGGTTGTCAATTAAAAAAGAGCTTTTTTAATGAAAGAATTATCAAAATACTCTAGTAAATATTAAATTATAGGGTTATATTGGAGATCTTAGTGTTATTTAAAAAACTTCAAAAGATCTACTTGGAAAAACTTTAAATTTGGGCTTCTGCAAGTAGACATAAAACAACTTTTTTAATCATCCAAAAGCTCTACTGAGTGATAACCAAACGGTACAAAAAAAAATTGAAAAGAGCTTTTTTAATTAAATAAGCTATTTTAGCCAGTAAAGAAGCTTTCCCAAACGGACACGTAGTCTACGGCTGTGCAGTTTTTGATTTTGTAAAGGCTTGTTTGGTGTATGGGATATTGGGATGGGATGGAATGGGATATAACCGTTGTTTTAAAATTCGCACTGAGGTGGCCGCAGGGCCTCACGGGCAAAACAGCACTGGGGCGGTCGCACAGGAGGATTTGGGTGAAAAACCCGCGTCATTCGATTAATTTTTTTTTTTTTTTTAATTGAAACGCTGCGTTTTACGAACCCAAACAACCCCCTCTCAAAACCGATCGACTCTCTCTCCTCTCACAAACACGATCTTATTCTTCGATCGCAAATTCCAAACCCTAAAACGGCGACATTGTCTTCTTCGCATCATCTGCTCCACTTCCGATTCTGGTAAGGGAACTCCTCCATCTCTTTTCGAGTTTAAAAACATTGGGAAGAACTATGGTGGATAATATATATATATATATATATTTTAGATTACTCCTGCCTGTTTTAATGATTTGTCAGTGTTCTATCATGTATATTTTTAACCAGTTATGCTGTGAAGTTTACTGAAATCGTTAATCTCTTTCTTGGACTTTAGAATTTTAACTTCTGTGTGGTGACTGGATGGACCAGGTTGGTGAAAAACTTGATCAAGTTATTTATAGTTGTTGCTATTTCTTGCTTATCCGTTTTACTTAAATTGGTTTAATGTTGACAAATGTGCCAGTACGAGAAAGTTGAGAAGATTGGTGAAGGAACCTATGGAGTAGTTTACAAGGCTCGGGATCGCATCACTAATGAAACAATAGCTTTGAAGAAGATCCGCTTAGAGCAGGAAGATGAGGGTGTGCCTAGCACTGCAATACGAGAAATCTCCCTCTTGAAAGAAATGCAGCATGGCAACATTGTTAGGTATGTATGCAACTCATATAGTTGATTGATTCTTACACTACCTTGAAGTCTGCAACAGCTAAGATGAAACTTTATGAGCCAAATTTTCCTGAAGTCTCAAATTTCCCTTGTGTCATCTTGTCTTATAAATGTGGTTCAATATGTCATCCTTTAATTCACTAGTTTTTGGTCCAATTGATGAAATTTTATGTTTTCAAGAAGTTTTATTTGATGGTGCACATCTATATCTCGTGAGTTATTGGCTTATGGCTAGTATTTTTTCTTTTTTCTCACAATGTATGCATTTCCTAGATCTTATGGAATGTAGCATATATGCTACCCTGAAACATAGAGGCTTACTGCCTATTGTGTGTCAGATATGCTTCTGTATAGAATTCTTCTACATGAGAAAAGATATGAAATGAAGAGTGCTTTATTCTGCACTTATTTTGGTGTTGTTATTCCAGTTTTCAATCACGTAATTAGTTTTTTTTTTTTTTTTTTTTTGTCGGATGTTTATTTCTTCAGAAACTGTATTTTAATGGATGTTTGGTTATCAGGTTGCAGGATGTAGTGCACAGTGAGAAGCGTTTGTATCTGGTCTTTGAGTATCTGGACTTGGATTTGAAGAAACACATGGATTCTTGCCCTGATTTTGCTAAGGATCCACGTTTGGTAAAAGTGAGTCATATATTTTGTTATTGCTTTTCATGCTGTATTTAAAATAGTAGATTGAGATTTTGATTGTATAATTGTATAATTCAGAATCTTAGTTGCTTAACCGAGTTTGGATTAGTGATTTTGTTATATCCGTGCAAATTTAATTTTCTTGTAAGTTGTATTCATTTTGTTCAGAAATTTATGTACTTTGATGATGTGCATCGTGACTGGGGTTTACCATGCCTGAATACACCTCTCAGTTGCTCTTCACTACTTTGCAACTAATCTAGAAGCAATGTGATACTGACATGCTGTCAGATAACTTTTATACTGATACTTAATATTAGTGTTAATCATAGTTATGCTATTTTGTCAGCATCTTTCAAGTTTCGCCTAATACTTAGCAGGATGTTGATGCTAAGATTATATTTGATTTTTTTATATGGTGCAGACATTCCTTTATCAAATTCTTCGCGGCATTGCCTACTGTCATTCTCATAGGGTTCTTCATCGAGATCTGAAGCCGCAAAATTTGCTGATAGATCGTCGTACCAACGCACTTAAACTTGCAGATTTTGGACTAGCTAGAGCATTTGGTATTCCTGTTAGGACATTTACACATGAGGTATCAATAGTACTAGCTTTAAGTTTTCTTGGTAATTATGTCTTTGTGCTATGGTAAATAGACAACATAGCAGTATTATGTAATTTTTGTGTGCACCTGTAGCAATGCTAGGTTTATCATTGTTGTTGGTTCTGTCTAGGTTGTGACACTCTGGTACAGAGCACCTGAAATATTGCTAGGATCCCGCCATTACTCTACTCCAGTTGATGTCTGGTCAGTGGGATGTATATTTGCTGAGATGGTGAACCAACGACCATTATTTCCTGGGGACTCTGAGATTGATGAATTGTTTAAGATCTTCAGGTTTGGTTGTTTCCCATCATAATTTTCCTTTCTAAAACTTTGTATTAGAAATATTCCACCTGCATCCTAATTTTGTAGTAGATAGCAGGCATGTACATGTCCATCTATTGAATTTCTGCCTGATTTTCTATTTACTATAAGTACTCGTAACTCATAAGTCATAACAAAGCTACAATCGCCAGAACATATAAGTTCATGATTTAATATAAAAACGTGGTGTCGATCGTCAGAATTTTCAAAATCTGGGAACTAGGATTAAATATATGTATGTGCATCAATTGTATTAGTTGTATGTGTTGGACTATGATCCTATGAAAGTTCCATAAAAAAATTTGTATAGCATCCGCGAACTGTTTTACATATTTTAGATGATCGAAGACACATCTATAATTGTTCTTGGAAGTGTTTTACGCATGCAGAGACTGTCAAATCTTATGATCAACTTGGAAGAAGTGTTTTTTCTTTTGTAAATTGCGGAATAAGGGTCATACTTAAACTTTTGCATTTTTGCAGCATAATATTTTGTTAATGCTTTGGGCATGGTGTTCTTCAATACCTAAATGAATATATTGAAATGGTCCCATGAAAATTGATGGCTCAGTTTATTTAGCGTGATTTCATCAAGTATAAAATCCACTGGTCACATTGAGGCCAGTGAAGAACATTATAGATTTCACCATAGCTAGTGGTACGAAGTAAGCTTTGCCTTTATTAATGATATTCTGAAATTGTCATTTAACTGACTGACTTGTTCAAAGAACTATTCGGAACAAAATGGAGTTCATGCATGTAACATGTTAATTGTTTCTTCTCTTTCTCTGTTTTTTTTTTTTTTTTTTTAATTGATACTAACATGCATTTTTTTGTTGAAGAGTTATGGGAACTCCAAATGAGGACACGTGGCCAGGAGTTAATTCTATGCCTGATTTTAAATCTGCCTTTCCTAAGTGGCCTTCTAAGGTGATGAGCTAAAATTATGATGTTATGTTTGTCTATTTCATTGTGTATTTCTCTGAATATGTCATTCAACATTTTATTTGGTGCACTCTGTACTTGCAGGAATTGGCAACTGTTGTGCCCAATCTTGACCCAGCTGGCATTGATCTTCTTTCCGTAAGTTTATAATTGAGATACTGTATATCACCTCTCTGTATTGCAATTGAATAAATGACAAAAGTGAAATCTATGTTAGCTAATTAGTTTTCTCTCATTTGGGAAGTTTATTTTGGGTTTTGAGGTCCCTATGATATAGCTTTTGTAAGTTGTCATCCTAGCAAGCACTGAACGTTTCCACTGGCCAACATCCAGATATTACTAATTAGAGGATGTCAAATATCATCTTTTGCTCCTGTATGGGCCTGAAAGCTAGGACCTAAATTATCATGTTCTTTGTCTTTCATTTTGTTGTCTCTGCTTAAACTTGCTTTCATGTCCTGTTTGAGTACAGTCATTGTCATCATTAGGATATGTTAAAGAGTTGGGTTGCTCCTATATCTTAAATCTCATAAAGTCATTTCATATTGTTTTTTCTTTGGTATAAAGTCACCTGCAAATCAAACCGTTTGGATGATCCAGTATAATGTAGGAAAAAAAAAAGAAAAAAAAAAAAGAAGAAATAAAGAAGTAAAAGCCGATTTGAGTCCACAGATTACTGAACATTACACAGTGAAATCACAAAAAATAAAATAAAATAAATAAGCTGTGATTTTCCATTACAGTTACTCATGTAGTTGTATATTGTTTTACAGAAAATGCTTTGCATGGATCCGAGCAGAAGAATTACTGCGAGAAGTGCTCTAGAGCATGAATACTTCAAGGATATTGGATTTGTACCTTGATACCGTATTAGATAAGATATCAGATAAGTGTCTATATGTGTAGCTTTCTGTGGGTTTTGATTTGATTGTTTGAAAAATATGCTTAGTTTCAGTTGATGCCATTTTCTTACTTTGGTGGACTTGATTGGGTTGAAAATCTTTCTGCAATCATGTGGAAATGTCATAGCTTCACTTTTCTTGGATATCCGTTTTACTTCCATTTTTCTCCCTTGTTGCATTCTGATTTGTAATATACTATATATAATTACATATCGTTTTGCCCTCTTATATCAAATGCACAATGCATGTAATGTTTTTATTAGGTCTTGCTCCGGAGTAAAGATTAGCAATCAGAAGTCCTGTATGATTACCGAAAAATTGATTTGCAAAAACAACACCAAACTGCCAAATTGTTTTATAAGAACCAAATTGTTCTTGGTTCAGTTTCAGCTAATGAAGAGCAGGATCGGAAACCTGACATTATACAGTATTATTCGTGAGTAATGCTGTAATGCCTAAATTTTTTTACCAAAAACCAACCCAATTTATGTGGAAAGAAGTGAGTTGTTTTATCATATAAATCATGAGATGGCGTAAATCATGAGATGGCGTAGAAAAGATATAACAATGATGAATTACTCTTATCACTACAAAATTTTGTTAAAGAAGAGGGTTGAGGCGCTTACACTATTTGGATGACAAAATCCATGCTCTCAACAGTCAATACTCTGTTTCTCAACTTATTTAGGATTCTCGATTAATAAACATGCTCTAAATGCAAATGAAAATTTGAAAGTGGCATTATTGACAACCCTACAATTGATATAAGCCGACCCCTCTTCTCAACAGTCATCGCCAGAAATTATAAAAATTCTCAACGGCCATCACCAGAAATTATAAAAATTAAACTGTTTTGCTAAAAATAATGCACCCTCGATAAGCATATCAACACAAAATTTTTGTATTTTGCACTGCTACTTTCATATTATATTTTATTTGTGAATAAAAATAAATGATTTATTTTAGTCTTTAAACAAATAATTTTATGGAATGTGATATTAGTAGAGTTTTTGAAAGAAACTATATGTGGAACATTGAGGTTTATTAGAGGTTCAGTCATCAAAGATTTTTTTTTTTTTTTTTTTTTTTTGAAATACTCGGTCCTTAAAGAATTATAATAATAGAAATAGTGTTTTTCTTTTTAAGTCAATGTAGTTTGATCCTTTAATAAAATAGAATTGTAATTTTAAAAATATAAAATTATGAGAGCGATTTTTTTTGGTTCAGTAGAGGAGTGCAAATAAACACTCTTATCTTTAAAAGATAAAGCCAAGAAGGCCCTGAATTGTTGAACTGGACCAGATTGGTAAAATCTGTCCATTTTCTGAAAAGCATTTTTTCAATCCACAATCTTAATCGCATCCAATCCTGTTATCAAATTCTATCATAACTCAGGTGGTGTTCACCTCCGCCCCTTTCTAACTAGTGGTGGGGATTTGAGTCATGTGACTTTTACTACATGCATTTTAAAGTATGTGGGGAGAGTTCTCTCTGGTGTTGTGAGAGTAAATATTTTCCAATTTTGAGAGTAAATACACCATCGAATCCCATTATCAAAATCTCTCTCTCTCACCTCACACACCAAACGGAGTTGGTCAATAGGGGAACTCTTGTGCATCTAAGATCCAACACCAATCCTTTTAGATAATTTGGTACATAGCCTAGGCAATCATCTATGTATGGATCTAGTATTAGATCTATGAAGACCAGCATAAAAAGATCGAACATGTTGTGGTTGGTGGTGTTGATGATGTGCCTACTATAATTAACAATATTGAATCTAAACATGTTAAAAGGCATAAATGATAAGGATTTCTTAGATGGTAATAAGGATTTCTTCAAGAAACTTATTATCAAGGATGGTGGATGGGTGACCTTTGGTGATGGGTCTAAAAAGAAGGCCATAGGCAAGGGAACAATTTGTATCCCTAGATTGCCTAACCTTAAGAACACCTTGTTAGTAGATAGGTTACAAGTTAATTTGATAAGCATTACTTATTTCTGTGAAATCTTTCATGAAGTTAGCTTTAACAAGGAAGGGTGCACAATCTTGGATAGAATTGTTTTGAAAGGAAAAAGATATATAGATAATTACTATTGTCTTGAAATAGATATACTCAAATGTAATGTGACTAAGGAATGTAACAAATTTGAACTTTGACATTAAAGACTTGGTCACATAAATTTTAAGAATAATGCTAAACATCCCACTTAAAATTCCAACTTTTTAACCTAACATATGTAGCATGTGAGGTGTCAAATTGTGAGTGGATACATATTAATGATGCTTTATCTCACTTACCACATGCATCCACTCATCATTTGACATTTCAAGTGCCACATGTGTTGGGTTGAAAAATGTGAGATTTTAGGTAAGATGTGTAACATTACTGAAATTTTAAAGATCTAAAGAAGCTTGAAAAGTTAAACATTGTTAAAGGTCTTCCTATCCTTGGTAAGAAACTAGATGGATTTTGTGAACCTTGTCAACTAGGTAGACAAACCAAAGTGTCTCATAAAAAGAGAACAAATCTTGCTACAAAGAAGCCTTTAGAGTTAATGCACATGGACCTAATGAGATTAATGTAAACCGAGAGTTTAAATGGTAAGAAATATATCTTTTTATGTGTAGATGACTTTTCGAGGTTTGCTTGGGTATACTTTGTTAGAGATAAGACCGAAACATTTGATTACTTTAAGACATTTTGTAATCTTGTCCAAAATGAGAGAGGTCTTGACCTTAAGAAAGTATGTCGCATTAGAAGTGATTATGGAAGGGAATTTGAGAATACTAAATTGAGTGAGTTTTGTGAGGGCTTAGGGATTTCTCATAAGTTCTCGGCACCTAGAACACCTCAACAAAACAGTATAGTCGAGAGGAAGAATAGAGTCTCACAAGAGACGACAAAAGTCATGCTCAATAGCAAGAAAATCCCTATGAACCTTTGGGATGAAGCGGTCAATACCGCTTGTTACATTTCAAACTGAGTGTTTCGAAGGCCGAGTACTAACAAGACCTTCTATGAGCTTTGGAATAGTAGAAAGCCCAATGTAAACTACTTTCACACATTTTAAAGTAAGTGTTACATTTTGAATAATAGAGAACACCTATGAAAGTTTGATGCTAAGAGTGATGTTGGTATATTTCTAGGAGTAGGGCATATAGAGTTTTTAATTTGAAAACTCGTACTATAATGGAGATTATCAATGAACCTTTGGGCCAAAGCAGTAAATACCGCTTGTTACATTTCAAATTGAGTGTTTCGAAGGCCGAGTACTAACAAGACCTTTTATGAGCTTTGGAATGGTAGAAAGCCTAATGTAAACTACTTTCACACATTTTAAAGTAAGTGTTACATTTTGAATAATAGAGAACACCTATGAAAGTTTAATGCTAAGAGTGTCATTGGTATATTTCTAGGAGTAGGGCATATAGAGTTTTTAATTTGAAAACTCGTACTATAATGGAGATTATCAATGTGACTATTGATGACTTTAGAATGCTTAATTTGTGTAGTGATGAAAATGTCAATGAACTTGAAAAAGTTGAAAAAGCAACTTTCAATGATGTGACGAATCCTATTGATGTTTCTAATAGTTAGTCTAGTCAAAGTAATGAACTAGAGAAAGACATAGAAGAGGAAAGCCAAGTGTTAACTAATGAGTTAAATGAAAATCAAGAAAATGCTCAACCAAATGTTGAATAATCTAGTACTTGGCTTAGAACAAGGCACAATCAAGAAGACATCATAAGTGACTTAAATGAATGGGTTACTAGAAGATCGACAACTAGCTAACCAAATTTCCTATGCTTGCTACATCTATTAAATTGAACCCAAAAATATAGATGAGGCCATAAAAGATGTATTTTGGGTAGAATCCATGCAAGATGAGTTTGACTAATTTGAAAGGAATAAAATTTGGTTCTTAGTTCCTAGACCTAACGATACAAACATAATTGGTACAAATGGGTGTTTATGAACAAGACGGATGAAAGTGGCAAAATATTGAGGAATAAAGCTAAGCTAGTAGCTTAAGAATATACTCAAGTAGATGATATAGACTTTGATAAGACATTTGCACCGGTTACATGTCTTGAGTCCATTTAGTATATAATAAAGTGATTTTCAACTATGTTCGATTGCGTTCAATCTTCTCGAAGCTCGATTAATTTTTCTACTTTTGAACAATAGCAAGTTTGATAGTTGGGAGATTGAGACATAACACAAACACACATACACTCTTATTGATGTATTTGTGAAATGCTTACCGTTAGGTTACTTCAGCTTCCGTTCCGCCAAATTAATTGTTTAAAAAAGTTACCATTTTTTTTGCTTTCACAAATCTCAAATTGCATATATACTTTGCCTTTGTAATAAGGGCATGGGAATCAATACACCACTACAAGTTAGGTATTTTTATTATAAGCTATTAAACTTTGCCGGTCTTTAATTTCTTTATTGTTTCAATTGAGTTGTTGTCAAATGTCATTGATGCATTTATAAGTTTCCCCCGTAACATAAAAACATTTATTAATTATTAGAATCAAATCAAGCTTTAGAAACCCAAAAATATTCAAAAAGTAGTCATTTTCCTTCATTTTATGCTCTAATCAACAAAACTTACTGTGTGCGGGTTGGACTTTTTGGATTTGGATCACCGTACAAATGAGGGCGTCCGAGAGCTTACTGTTATAGTGTTATGGCAACTGTATTTGCCTCCATCCATGTCTTCTTGTTCCTTTGGCAACACTATTGTAAATGCTCTCCATATATATTTGAAAAAATTAACTAAGATTTATAATTTATTTTGATCAAGATATTAATTTAAAAAACTAAAGTTAGAATAAAAACAAAACAAAACAAAACAAAACAAAAGGAGTCACTGTTCGTCCTATATTTGGAAGGTGCCACATCTCCTTCCATACTTTTAATTTAATTTATTTTAATTATTTAAAAAATATTAATTTATAGTATTTATTCAAAAGCTAAAAGGATATATTACCTCTAGTTAATATGGGTGAGCAAAATTGCACTCCTTTTTGTAGCCCTTGCATTGAAGTTACACCAAATCGGTGACCCCTTTTTGACTAAAAAAATTGAAGGATTCAAAAATCAAAACCTAACTATTAAGGACTTTATACAAGCATACAGAGAATTTGACATGACCAAGCTGAATGCCTGAAATCAGAACAATGAAGAAACACAAGAAACAAAAAAGAGTTGTAAATTCTAGAATTATATATAAAGTCCACCCGGTCGGTTTTAAAATTTGTCTATGCATATATACGTTTTCCTCTCTAATCATCATAACATTTGACAGAGTCTTATTTGGTTAATTGAATATATTTCCTTTTTAGGACCACCTGAAAGTTCGGTCTTTTTGATAATGTTTTATCAAAAATGTTTTTAGAATCCGAAAATATCTTCTGTAACAATAGTGTCTATATATATATATAAGCAATAATATTAAAATATGCATGAATTTTTTTGAAAATATTACAAAAGTAAAGGTATGGTTAAATTAATTTAAATTGATTTTGTTGATTAAAATTATAAGAATATATATATATATATATACATAAATTCTATTATCAGTTCGAACTGACAAAAGTTATATCAGTTCCTTGTATGTGGGCCACTAGATTTAAATACTTTGACTTGGCTGTATGCACTTATCAGTCAAAGTATTTAAATCCAATGGCTCATATACAAGGAACTGATATAACTTTTGTCAGTTCGAACTGATAATAGAAAGACCGTGTGTATATATATATATATATATATATATATATATATATATATATATATATATAGCTTTTAACCTACAAACCCACCCTAGGTGCTAGCCCACCCTAGCCCCACTTGAATTTTTTTTTTTTTTTTTTTTTTTTTTTTTGGTATAATAACAAAATAACTATTGTAGAAATTTACTAAAACATCCCTTTTATTTATTAATTTTACAAAAATATGATTCAATCTAAAAGCTATGTATGTTTTTGTAAAATATATTGTTTTGAATAGGTTTTTTTATCTAAAAAATTTTAAGTTTAATATAATACATGATAAGGTTGCAAAACTTGAGTGCTACGTTAGATATGATATCTAATTTATTAAAAATCTCATTGATGTCTTGGATTGGTCTAAACATTTACAAAGGAGGTATTTAGTTAAATTTCATCTTGTTGGTTTGCTAAAGTTTGATAGGAATTTACATATATATATATATATATATATATAACAACTTCTAGTACCTTTTTATTTATTTATTGGTAAATTAATTAATTTGGTTGAAACTTAAAATTATAATTATTAAATTGTTAAATCCGAAAATAACAACAAAATCTGTATATTTAGATGTTAGCCATAGCTTTGTTTTTTTTTTTTTTTTTTTTTTTGGGTACAGAGGAGGGCATTGCCCAGAAACAAAAACTAAGAAATAGAAGAATAAAAGACAGAGCACTGCCTGATACAGGCAACACCTCTGAAATAAGTGTCAAAGTAAGACCGAATTTGTGTTGGGGGTTCTTCAAAGAACACAATGCCGATGCCCATGTTATGCCCTGTCCGAGCTAACCCATCAGTGAGCAGATTCCCTTCTCTATACACGTGCTTGACAATACAATACCAATCAGCAGCCACCAGCCTCTTGCAGCTCAGAATGAGATTGGACAAAGGGTGATTAGAGCTGATATCATTACAGATCAATTGGACAGTTGAGAGGGAATCAGATTCAACAATGATTCTTCTAAAACCAGAATTCCAAGACATTCTTAAGCCTTCTAGAATAGCCCATAGCTCAGCTTCAAGAATGCTACCAATACCCCTGTTCAACACAAAACCTCTCAGCCATTTTTTCTGATGATTGCGTAAAACACCACCTGCAGTGATGAGACCTGAATCAATATCACATCTGCCATCAATATTCAACTTAACCCAGTTATCAGTAGGAGCCATCCAGACAATCGGCAAGGGGATACTATCTCTACCAATCACAGCAAAGTTAGCATCCAGCCAACTCTTAACAAAATCATTGATGATCAGGTGAGGGGTTGGAGGAGTGTGAAAACTAGTATCAAAAACCTTTTTACATCTCCATTTCCACAAGAACCACAACACACAGGAGAAATAAAGATAATTAGTGATGTTACCAGCCACCATCTTATTGTTCTTAAGATTATCCATAAGCCAGTCTTCTAAATTACCTCTAAAGGAGACAAAGGAGGTGATACCTGTCGAAAAATTCTCCCAAACAGCCACTGAATAGCTACACCCACGCAAGAGGTGGTCAATGTTTTCAATACCGGAGTCACACCTAGGACAAGAAACATCAACAGACAATCCACGAATAGCCGTCTGATGATTGGTGAGAATCTTACCATGCAAAAGACTCCATAGGAAATGAAGAACTCTATGGGGGATTTTAAGATTCCAAATAAATTTCCAAGGCCATAGTGGAAAATTAGCTGCCTCAATGCAACCCAGATAAGCAGAATTGACAGAAAAATCACCAGAATTGGTCCACCCCTAAATGGTTTTGTCAAGGTCACTGTGTTGATTTCCTACATGAATACTAACCACAATAAGCACAATATGCCAGGGGAGCACGGAGGCTAATTGCTGTATGTGCCAATCACCATTTGTCATATAATAGTCCACCGTTTGGGCCATATAATCATCATTCAGGCTAACAATGGCATGGTCCTTGAGAACACCCACTCCTGGAACCCAGGCATCCACTCAAAACCTAATTTCAGAACCACAACCAACTCTCCATTTAAGACCCTTAACAATTAACTTTGCTCCAAACAAGATAGCTTTCCAAGTGCTAGAACATATTTTATTTTTACTACAGTTAGGAGTGAAGATAGTTTTGTTATTAAGGTATTTTTGCTTTAGGAGCTGACACCAAAAACCCTTTTCATTTTGAATAAGACGCCACCCAGCTTTTGCGAGTAACACTTGATTCATGTTCTTAGTCTTCTTAATTCCCAAACCACCATTCCATTTAAGAAGACACACTGTATCCCAGTTAATTAGGTGGATAGTCTTCTTAGTAGTAGTATGGCCCCAGAGGAAATTTCTATTAATTTTGTCCAACTTAAGGCAAATCTCGGTAGGAAGTTTCACAGACTGCATTGTATAAACAGGAAGTGCAGACGTCACAGCTTTAATAAAAGTAGTTCTACCAACAAAGGAGAGGGAGTCACTTTTCCAAGCCGCCAATCTCCTTTGTGCCTTCTCAACAAGCTCCCCATAAGTATGCTTGTTAATCCTACCATGGATGAGGGGAACTCCCAAGTATTTACCAAGATCCTTGGTGAGAGGAGAGCCACACACCCTCGCAATTGAACTAGCATCACCCTCCCTAACATTGCTAGAACAGAAAATTCTTAATTTAGGGAAGTTGACTTGCTGCCCAGAGAAAGAACAAAAGATATCTAGGCACTCCTTGATGATTTCGGCTTGGGTAATCGTAGCTTGGCCAAACAATATGAGGTCATCAACAAAAAATAAATGAGATACCTCAGGACCCCCTCTAGAGATCTTAGTACATTTCCAAAACCCAAGATTTAATCTCTGAGTGATCAGGTGGGATAACTTTTCCATACACATAACAAAAATGTAGGGGGAAATGGGGTCCCCTTGTCTAATACCACAAGTAGGGGTAAATGATTCTGTCAACTCTCCATTCAAGATAACTTTATACTGGACACTAGTGATGCACCACATGATTAAATCCACCAAGGTACCCTCAACACCAGCCTCCACAATAACATCTCTAATGAAACTCCACTGAATTTTATCATAAGGTTTGGCTAAATCAATTTTCCAAGCAACAAAGCCTTTTTTTCTTTTCATAGTTCTGAATTTATGAAGGACTTCCTGAGCCACTATAATGTTGTCTTGAATTTGTCTACCAGGAATAAAAGCAACTTGATTGGGACTGATGATCTGAGGTAAAAGGTTCCTAAGTCTTTGGACTATGACTTTACTGATAACTTTATAAGCAGTGTTACAGAGGCTGATGGGTCTAAGCTGAGCCATTTCAAGGGGGCTAGGCACTTTAGGCACAAGTGCAATAAGAGTTTGGTTTAACTCAGTCGGGAAGGTTCCAAACTTAAAACTGTCATACACAAGGCTGATAAGATCTTTTTTACATACCTCCCATTGGCTTTAAAAGAAAATAGCTTTGTTTTTTCAATTAATAACATTTCCTTGTTCGGCCGAGCCATTAAGATTCACCTAAGAAAAAAAAATTGTGCCCTCCCAAACCCCCCAATGTTTAATCCTAGTTACATCCATGATGTTGTGTAAGTGGTGAGCCAAGAGAGAGAATACACAACATCCATTGGATTTTAATCTAAAGACCGACAAATAGATTTGTATGTAAAAGCTATGTCAGGGGTTTGTAGGTGAGAATAATAACTATTAGATCAATTTTGTGGCTATAATCAAAAGTGATAATTTTTTTTTAATTCTTTTTTTTTCTCTCCTCTCTCATATCAGCACTCTATCAAATGCAGGTCAATTTCTCTCATTTGACACATATTCCCTACTCTTTATGATCACACCTTCTCTCTCACTTCTTGCCTTTACATTCTTTACATTTTCTCCAGCTCTCCACTTTGGTTCTCTACGGTCTACTATTTTTCTAAAAAAAAAAAAAAAAAACTTTGGTTTTCAACTCTTCCTCTCTTTTGGAACATGTTCTTAAATCTCAAATCCTCTCCTTTTCTTAAATTTGGGTATGTTTTTGTTAAGAGTAAAAAAAAAAAAAAAAAAATGTTTTTTAAGATTTTTGGAAAATGTTGATTTTTGTTTGGTTTTATTTAAGAGATGATCTTCTTTGTGTTGGATTTTAAATAAGTAATGTATTTTTTTTTTTTATAAATCTAATCATGTGATTTGGATGTGAAAGTTAACAACAATCTCACACTAATATGTACAAATCTTACAATTTGCTATATGGAACAAATAGTGTAGAGAATCAAGTTGAGAACCAAAGTTTTTTTTTTCTTCAGAAAGAGTAGAGAGCTAGAGTTCATAGCTGGAGAAAATATAAAGTTTGTGTATGAGAGAGATATGAATAGTTTGGTACAAGGTACATATGTGAGAGAGAATGTGTGATCGTAAAAAGAAGAGGTGTGTCAGGTGAGAGAAATTGGTCTGCATTACATATGGAGCAAATAGGAGAGAGGAGAGAGAAATAATAATTTAAAATTATTTTTTTTTATCACTTTTGATTACAGCCACAAGATTGATCTAATGGTTATTAAACAGATTTGGATATATGCTTATGTCATTGGGTATGCATCTGAGCAGTCTTTCTATTGTCAGTTCGTCATGACAATAAATATATCAGGACGAAGAATGTGGACTACAAATTATGGAGAAGTTTTGACAAGTGCATACACTTTGAGTCAAAGTATGTAAATCTAGTGGTTTACATTCTTCGTCCTGATATATTTATTGTCAGGACGAACTGATAATAGAAAATCTATGCATCTGAGAAGCTATATATATATATATATATATATATATATAATACTTCTCTAATCAGGACTGTTCTAACTTTATAATTTCAGAACGTCCAATCACAGCTACACATTCGCAGTGAGCCCAATTGTGCCCACATCCCCACATTAACAAAATACCCACATCAAATATGAATGTGTGGCTGTGGTTAGACGTCCTTAACCTATAATTTCAGGACGTCCTTATTAGAGAACCACCATATATATATATATATATATATATATATATATATATATAATTAAGTTAAAATTGATTGATGTCTTTCCAAGTTTTTTTATTTTAAAAAATTATGATAAGAAATATATATTATTAATTTTGGTTAAAATATATTTACTATTAATAAAAAAAAAATTCATTTAATAGGTTTGATTTCATATGTGATGTGAAAATTACGTTTTAATAAACTCGCAAGTGCACAAATCGTGGTGATCCGTATAACATTAAGTAGAGTTCGTTCCACAGGGAAAAGTGATCTATAAACTATAATTAATTCTAATTCTAATTAAACAAAGTAATCAAGAGATTTGTTTGAAGATCGAAAATTAAATACGAAAGCAATTAACAAGAAATTGAAGGAATGTGATCAAGAGATGGAAAACACTAGGTCATCGATGCTCTCCAAATATGAGTACTCAATGTAAGGAATTAACTTTTAACAAGATTAAATCAATTCAAGGGTTAATTCTTAATCTTTAATACGACTATTACCGTATGATCATGGGATGAGTCAAGTATCCTAAATCGTTATCCACCCTTAATTTAGGTGTGAATAATAATAAAAGACCCTCTAAGTACAAGAATTAAGAACCCAAATCCACTTTGCTTGGTCTATACTAAAGATAAATTTCATTCATTCAATTGAGTGTAAATCAAAACTAGGTTTGGTCTATACTCTAATCTCAATTCTCGAATAATCTTAACCCTAAATTCATGTCAATAAATAATCATCCACCCTTAGTCTATGGTGTGGACAACAATTAACACAAATAAGGAATCAAGAAGTTAAGCACTTTTAATAAAACATGAATTGAATTGATAAATAATTGTTAATTCCCAATAAGAGCATGCACGGGTTCACATCGATTCCCTAGTTATAGGTTAGTTACACATCATAGAAAAAGAAAAGAAAAGAGATTGAAAAGAGATAAGCCAAGGTGCCCATCAAAGAGCTCTTCTAATTCTTTTTGTTGTTGCAAGACTCCACTTGATCTAGTGCGAATCTTCTTCTTCTTCTTCACTCTACAATGGATGGATGGGTCTTGAAGTGGTGTGTGGTGATGGAGTGGTGGCTTGATGGGGGACAACCCCCTTGATGGCTTGGGACCTTCCTTGGATGGTTCATTTTTCTTCACTACTACAAAAAAGTTGAAAGACATCGGTTATTTTACATGCAAGACATCGGTTTTTCAAAATTTTGTAACCGATGTATATTTAAGTGACGACATATAATTGATGTATTACGAAAATTAATCCCGCCTTTCGACTGCCTACGACCCACTCCACTTATGATAATAATGACAATTAATTGTCATTATGAAGAATTGAATTTGAAACCTCAAATCAAAGTGGTAAGCCTTTACCGCTTTCCTACAAGATTTGATTTGTTAACAATTGTACAATATTTATAAATAACCTATATAAGTTGTTAGGAAAAAAAAAAAAAACTTGTTAGATAAATTTAAATTTATTCAACTAATCAAAATTCTAATTTCTACGACAGACATATATTAAAACATATTTATTGGAACTTTTAATAAAATTATATATTTTAAAACATATATAGTCGAGTTATGGGTCGATACTCTATAGAAGACTACTGACATCAATTGTAATAAGCATGATTTGGAATACAACTCTCACTACAGGGAAGATATTTCTCTACATGCATCTTGCAATTTAATGAACAAATGTAAGACTCGGATTACTAATTTATATGGGTAATTGTATTATTAACGTGTCTTTTAGTATGAAATAATAGGGTGCAAAATAAATAAACAATTTTGCACCCTCTTACAATGATTGATTTTTTTTTGAGTTACTGTATCTTTCTCTTACAATGATTGATTTTTGTTTAATATGGTCTCTTTACAGGCCATAATGGTCATTTTTAATTAAAAAGTCAATTCAATGTTTTTTTTTTTTTTTTTCATTTGCAATTATATAATTTTTTTTAAGTATTAAAAAAACTGTTTTATATCTATTATCAAAATATATATATATTATAATATCAAAATAATCTTATGATCAAGTAAAAAAAATCAAAAAAATCTTATGATAATATATTAATTTCATGGTAGCCTTTTGAACATAAAATTCCATTAAACACTTTTAAAATGAATTCAAAAAGAGAAAAAAAAAAACTTTATAAATTATAGATGTAAATAATCTATTAACTTAAAAAAAAAAAAAAAAAAACTTTTAATTAACAATAAAACAATGTCACAAAAAAAAAAAAAAAAAAAAATCCATTAAAAGTTGTATTCATAATAAATTAAGAGTTATAATCTAAAAAATTTATTATGAAATTTTTTACTAATGGTTGAATTCCAACTTAATATAAAATCAGAACTATTTTAAGAGACAACATTTAACTAGGCAGGACGATAGGGACGGGTACTATTACTATACCCACGATAAAAACTTGTGTGTCCTAGGCTCACTGCCAGGTGATTATACTGTACAATTAAGTTGTTCATCTTTTATTGGAAGTATAAAAACAAAATTTAAAATATTAAAATTGTACAAACTTAAGAAATTTGATTGGACAGTCTCACCATCTCGCAGTGAGACTGTCTCATACAAAATTTCTTCTTATACCCATATGGTTTGGCAACACCAAAAATTAGAAACTACTTTTTGGTTCCCAAAAATCCAAATAATATCTAAATTTAACCACCTAGGACAATAATAAAGACAGTATTTATAAAGATATAGATGAAAGTACTTGTAAAAATTGATAAACTTCTTGGTGTTAAAATAATAAAATACTTAAAAATCTACACTAGAGAATTGGTGTTTTTTTATTTTATTTTAATCACATTGTGTTAGAGGTAAATCATAACTTGTCGAAATTCAACATTATATTCTTAACCCAGATATCCACAACAACATGGGAAAGAAAACTCGGTATACAAACTCGTAAGAAAAGAAATAATCTTTTCCTAAAAATATTTTTAATTAGGTCCTTTGTTGTAATTGATATTCATTTGATTTTAAAATTATAAAAATGATTCAACTTGAAAGGCCTATTTAAGACAATTTTTCTCACACAAGCATATAATATAGGTATATTTATAGCATAATAATATACATTATTACACTTTTACCATGTAAGCAATATAACTTCGATCATAATAAAACACATGACAAAAATGTGATGATGTGTATTAATATAATAGAGAAAAATTGCTATTCAAAGCTACTAATCACTAAGATTTAGATAATTCATTCGAACTTGTATTCCTAACTTGATTAATATTACAAGTTACTGTTCTGCACGTACTAAAACTAGACCCGGTTAATCTACGATACTTGAGAATTACAACTAATTTAAGTAACCTTTTATTGATATATACAAATATCAGTTGACTTTCAACAATTTCAATACAAACACATGAACACTAGCTGAAATAAAAATCTGAATATGTCCATATCATCCCTTGCGTAATTATGTGACTTTCTCACGATAGTACTTTTTTTTTTTTATAATTAATAAAAAAATTAACACTTTAATTATAAAAATAAAATATTTAAAAAAGAAAGAACATTGTAGAGTATTGGACCGTGACCCATAACCCTTGTCTAAGGAAATTGTGCAATTTCTTTATAGTTTATATACAAAAACTCATTTATGGTCTATATATATATATATATATATATATATCGGTCCTGTTCTAGTAAATGCACATTGATATAACTTACATCGGTGCATTACATGTGAACCACTGATTACTTTGAGTCAAAGTATGTAAATCTAATGGTATACATCCAACGCACCGATAAAGTTATATCAGTGCGTACTGACTTGAACATTTATATATATATATATATAGTTTTTCTATTATCAGTTCGAACTGATATAAAATATATTAGTTCTTTATATGTGGGCCATTGGATTTAAAAGATGTTTTGACAAGTGTAACAAATTCAAAGCATTTAAATCCCAAGAAACTGATATATTTTATATCAGTTCAAACTGATAATAGAAAAACTATATATATATAACTAGTATTAATACAATTAATCCAAATAGTATACACATGAACTGTACCAAGCTTTTGTTAAATAAATTATAAGATTTAATGCACAAGTTGGTCAAGTTGCTCAACCTTCTTAAATTGACCCATTTGTATTGGACCATTGGTGCTTGTTGCTCTCAAATTCAACAGTCAAAGATATCATCCCTATTCTTTTTCTTCTCAAATCTGTCACAAACTAATGAGAATCAAACACTCCCATTCCCATTCCCAAGTCAAATGTTTCGTATTCTCGTCTCCAATTTAACCGTGTTTGATCTCCAAAAACCTATTATCCAATAGTATCATAATTCCTTATAATATATATATATATATATATATATATATACAGATTTTCTATTATCAGTTCGTCATGACAATAAATATATCGGGACGAAGGATGTGCACTACTAGATTTACATACTTTGACTCAAAGTGTATGCACTTATAAAAACTTCTCCATAATATGTGGTTTACATTTTTTGTCATGATATATCTTTTGTCGATTCGAACTGATAATAAAAAAATTGAGTATATATATATATATATATATATATATATATATATATATATTTAAAAGGGGTAATTACCCTAGTGGCCATCAACTCTTGCCACCACTATCAAAATGGCCATTAGATGGGGAAATGGATGGGAAATGGCCATTTTTGGCAAACATTGTTACACTAATGGCCATTCCATCCAATTCCATCCATTTCCATCCAATTTCATCCAATAAATGGCATTTTGGTGAATATAAGGATGACATTAATTTATTTTAGATGTTTTTTGGAAATCAATTTTTTCTTTTGTTTTTTGAAACAAATAATTATATTTAGTGTGTATATACGTATAGCATATCTCAAATATATATATATATATATATATATATATATATATATATGTATTTATTTTATGAGAAGATTAAGGCTACAAAATATAAAAATTCTAAAAAATATATTTGAGATAAGTTGAAAAGATATATATATATATATATATATATATATATTGAGAAGATTAAGGCTATAAAATAAAAAAATTCTAAAAAATATATTTGAGATAATTTGAAAAGATATATATATTCTTTTTTGAAAAGATTAAGGTTACAAAATCTAAAAATTCTAAAAAATATATTTGAGATAAATTGAAAAGAAATATATATGTATATATATATATATATATGTTTGAGATATGCTATATGTATATGTACACCCTAAATATAATTATTTGTTTCAAAAAATAAAAGAAAAAATTGATTTCCAAAAAATATCTAAAATAAATTAATGTCATCCTTATATTTACCAAAATGCCATTTATTGGATGGAATTGGATGGAAATTGATGGAATTGGATGGAATGGCCATTAGTGTAACAATGTTTGCCAAAAATGGCCATTTCCCATCCATTTCCCCATCTAATGGCCATTTTGATAGTGGTGGCAAGAGTCGATGGCCACTAGGGTAATTACCCCTATTTAAAAAACTCGATCTTAATTCTTAAAAGTAAATAGTTAAATAAATAACAAAATAACACATTTCATTAATTTAGATTGCATTTAACTGATTGAGATTTATTGTTTTTAGTGAAATGAATTAAAGTAGTCAACATTACAGAAGTACTTTCTCTCACTTAAATATATAATTCTCTCTCTCTCCTGTCCACAAATTCAACATCCCCTAGGGTAGGCCTTAACAAATTAAATGGACTATCATATATCATATCATACACACTTTTTCTCCATTAAGGGCATCTTCAACTATGTTTCCCAAAATCACTCCTTAGCCAAAATAGATGGTGGGGATGTTTTTTTTTTACACTCCCTATTTTAGATAACTACCAAAGCATTCTCCAAATGTAGGGAGCTATTCCTTGCTAACTGTTTTCTCTTTCTATTGAGTATAGTATTTTATATTTTAAATACAATTTAAAACAAAATAAATTTAAAAAATATTAAAATATTAATAATTAGCTGTAATAGAGAGAATGGTTAGAGCAACTCTAACTTTTTAGTTAAAATAGCTAAAATTTAACTAAAATTTAGAAAGTATGGTTGGAGATGATCTAACATATCTTCTCAACTAATTGATATTTCTACATGTGCATATATCAATTAAAAACTGTCAACGCAGAGACAAACCAAATTAAGATTCCAATTATATATTTATTATATATATAATAAAACCAAAGTCAAACATATTCACATATCCTCCCAATGTTTTAAATCTCTCCTCTATCTCTCTCCCAAATTCATAAAACCATTCCAATAAAAAAAAAATGGATCAACATTACTTTCCTCCATTAACAAGCTTGCAGCTGTCATGTATCTTCATCTTCTTCCTTTTAACCAGAAGTAGTACCGCAGCTTCAGGAGCTACTGCGGATTCACACTACTTGGCTTGTGTGAACAAAACTTGCGGCGATGGCCAAAACATAAGCTTTCCATTCTACATCAAAGACCAGCAACAATCCTTCTGTGGCTTCCCGGGATTTGAGCTCTCCTGCAACAAAGCAGGGAACCCTATCCTGAGGCTCCCAGATAGCGATATCCAATACATCATCCACCGCATCTTTTACAACAACCAGACTCTTCGTGTCTCAAACTCCGCATTCTGGGACACGAAGAGTTCAACCTCAGGATCAGGAGGTAATCATTGTGATGTCTTTTCTTCGTTAAAAAACCTGTCACTTCCTAGTGATCACCAGTTCGAGCTTGTTGGTGATCACAAGACACAAGTGTCTGTTCTATACAATTGTAGTAGCGGTGGTGATAATAGAACATTGTCAGATGGACTTGTGAGCAAGAAAGTTGATGGTTGCTGGAATGGTGATCATGATAGTGTTGTGGCGGTGGATGAGGACGATCCTGATCTGGGTTTGGCGAAAAAGGAGTGCACGGAGTTAATGGTGGCACCTGTGGAGGGATATGAAGGGGAATCAACGGCGATGATTACAAGATTGAGAGGTGGGTTTGTGATGAAATGGACAGCGAGTAATTGCAGTGTTTGTGAGAAAAGTGGAGGCAAGTGTGGGTTCGATAATTCTACTTTTCATTTCAAGTGTTTTTGCCCTGACAGACCTCATGCTTGGCAATGTCCTGGTAGACCTGCAGGTATGTTCATGCATTTCTTTCATCTTCTCTCAAATTAATTTCTTTCATGATTTACAAGTTTTAATATATATGTTTGAGATATTAATAGAGTGGCTGAATAATAATATATAATTACATGAGATAATGATCGAAATAGTAGTATCTAACTCGGATTTTAAGAGTAGGCCAGAGAGGCTCGTTACATCTGATCTTCTGATTAGATCAAAGAACCAGCGTTGGTTTACACGATAATTACTTATTATTCAATATTTATTTAAATTTATAATAATGTGTACACTTTGTAATAAAATTAAAATAAAATCTCTTTGTCTTTGTTTAAAGTTCATCAAACTTAATGGAAAAGATAGTTTCCAGTGATAGAAAAATGAATAATGTAAGCTAGGTGGGTCATATACATCTTAAATTCATATACAAAATAATGCATTTAATTTTCTAGTGATAATACATGTAAAAGAGATAGGGTGTCTTTGTCTATCTTGAGTGTGTTTAGGGCACAAGAATTGAGTCTTTGATAGTGGGCGAGGGTGCAACCTCGCTGGTCAAAAACTGTACTCATAATTTCGTCTCAAAAATCGCCACTAAAATCTGCGGATTCATATCCTCTACTGATATGAGATTTTATATCCACATATAGATATATATATATTTAAAATTCGAGATAAATCTAGACCACCTATCGTTTACAAAACTGGCGTGCCACAAGATGCTGGAAAGTTAGAATAAGATTTCGGATTTGTAGAAGATTCGATGATATTGAATTAGAATTGCATGTGGAGAAATATAATTGATAAGATTAATTTGAATAGATTTGGTGGTCATTAGAGTTTGTTTGTGGCAGAAAGATAAGGAGAGCCACTGTTATAGGTGGAAGATGATCGTTTGCTGAAAATATTTTATCTGCACTTTTGACTTATACCGCGTAGTTGACAAATTAAGACAAATACTTTTAATTTGGTCACATAATTTGCATAATTATAATTTATATTTATATTGAAATCTCATCTTCAGATCATGAAATTTTTTATTCATTTCTTCTAAGACGTGATCTACATATTTTAGGTGATTTTTCTAATCTAGAATTTTTTTTATTATCTTTCTATATATATATATATTTAAGTTGAAAACAAATATATAAATTTAGATAGTTTCAAAAATTTTATTAGCAAACTATTTTGAAAAATCTCTTAAAAGAAAAATCATATATGAAAATGTTTATTTATGTATTTTATTATATTAAAATAAAATCGAATTTTATGAAAGAACACGTTAAAGTAATTTATTGATATTGATAATCGATTTAAAAATTAAAATTGCATGATCTCTTAAATTTACAAAAACTAGAGTATAAACTTTTATCGATTTCAAAAATTATAAACTTCTAATCTTTACGTCAATAATTGATACTCAATAGAATTATAAAGTCATGATGAATTAATAGTCTCATAGTAGGGGCGGATTCCTAGTGGCCCAAGTATAATGTCGGCTGTTAGTTTTTGTTGTGTTATATAGACTTATAGAGTTATAGGTAGGAGTAGGAATGTAGGATATCTAAATTAGTAACAAAATTCATGAACTTTATTTTATTCAAGTAAAAAATGTACAATTAGTCTTATGATTAATCATGAAATCATCTTGATTTTCAATTCAATGTATGGTTAGAACTTAAGTCATCCATATATAAATCTTGATCGGGAGTTGAAATTGTTGACTTTTTCTATATCTATATATAAACTTTAATTGATTATTATTTTTAATTTATAATTATGGCCTCCTTTGTACTTCTTTTTTGCTTAAGTAAGCAAAGATTATTAATTATTAAAAGTAACTTCATTAATTAAATTACTTTCATGCCTTGTAAAGTACGTTCCAATTACTATAACATTTAGATGTACGTAGGATATCATCCTACCGTTGTTCTTCTTGTTATAATTTTCTCCATTGCTCCTGGGGACAAGGAAAGAGGACTTTGACAATTAGGGAAAAAAATTTTAATGCGACGGATGTACATACATCGTTGCATTCGAAACTTTCTTATTAAATAAAGTAATGTCGTAATATAATTGTAACAAAAGATACATGTTATGTTGTATTCAAGATTTTTAATAATTAAAACTTTCATTTTCTGAATACACTACATAGTATGATTACAATAGAAGATATATAGTACATCGTTACATCCAAAATTCTCTTGATAATTAAGGTTTTTATTCTGTAAACACACCACGTGGTATATCTCAATAGAAGATGCATAATGTATCGTTTCATATCCAAGGCTCTCTAATAATTAAAGTTCTCTCTTCTTAAAGTTGTTAACAATATCCAAGAAAATTTAGATAGAATATTCTGAATTCTTGGATGCATTGCTACTTAGTTAGAATTAGATCGAAATTGCCTCTGAACCTTTTTGCTAGTGTAAGGAGTGCTCATTATAGTTGCATGACTATGTCATTTACTATATTTTCTTGTCATTTCGTGGCATAAAATATACCAAAATATAGATTATATTAAATCAGTTGGATGCCAAATTTATAAATAAGTAAATATGTGTCAAATATAGGTTTCAGATGCGGGATCCCATACCTAATAATTTCTACTCTTAAGTAATATTCTTTCCATTGTACTTGAGCTTTTGTCTCTCTATTGTATTTGTCTAACTAGGAGGGAAATTAATCCAACCTTAGAATCCTTTGACCATATTAGACTACTAGTTATTGACAAATGAAAAATTTAGGGGATGGGCTTGATACTTTTGTGCTGTGGTAATGGCCCAAGCACAAGTTCTCTCGATAGGTTTTGCTTCTCTTGTGTGAAAATAGATATGGACAAAGATAGATAGAGCGTTCAATTGGAGGATGGGAAAAATAATCAAACAGTTAAAATATTTTGAACATTTGAAGTTGTTGAAGGGTGCATTTAAGCTGAAATGGACTGGATATATAATTGTCACCAACCTGGGTTTGAAAAGGATACACTTTATGTCTTGGCCCCAGTTGATCGCACCTCCAAAACTGCAATAATGGTATGCTAAACTTGAACTTTCTTATGTTTTTAGCCAACTAAACACTTTCAATAGCTTATGCTCTCGATTTA
The DNA here is from genome assembly GCA_030490815.1 of Acer saccharum. Lineage (NCBI taxonomy): Eukaryota > Viridiplantae > Streptophyta > Magnoliopsida > Sapindales > Sapindaceae > Acer > Acer saccharum. The sequence continues at coordinate 39,488,044 of CM059873.1, forward strand.
GTGCAACTTATGCATTTAGACATAATTAGAGATAAAGAATTTGTGGAGTAGATATGAAATCTAGTTGGTTAGAGACTTTTTGTTGGGCAAGAAAAGATTCATACAAACTAAACTCTAGACACCCATAAGCTGTTTGATGATTTGCTTTACAGGCCATTAGCTTTCTAATTTTTGTTCAATAATGTTAATGGCTCCTTGTTCTTTCCACTTTAGACTATGTTTGTATTTAACATTCCTTTTGACAAAATGGTGTTGATATATAATAACTGATGTGTGGCGTGATTGGATAGCCTCTTAGACCTGAAACCCTTTTGTCTGATTTGCTTGAAATGTGTGTTCGACATTGAAGTCTATGATGAGTCAGTAAGTCCAATGTTCCAAGAGAAACAGAGTATTTTCACACAAAAGAACAAAGTTTCTAACATGGTAGATCAATCACAACCTCAATCATTAGTTTTCCTGTGCATACAATAATTCTCTATACACCCCATCTCCTACTTCAACCGCAAAAGACTTTTCAGAGAAACTTTATCTATGGATTGGTACCCTTTGTTACAAGGACAAGTTCTGGTGTTTCAAGCATTTCTTGAGCTTGAGAAATGAAGATGCTTGATGACATCAACTCAACGTCACTGTTTTTGTGGCCCCGCTATGTTTAGATATTTTTTTTCACAGTCAAATCCTGTTTTCGATTTCAAACCATTTAATGGCTTTCCTAGATATTTTTTTTCACAGTCGTTGGCACTGAATTTTCAAGTCAACTGGCATGTTTCAAAGGAATGGAGTGAACATTAGAGAAGAAACAATATCATAAATGGCACAATGAAAGAAGCATATGGAAAGACTTGTTAGTAGGAGTAGCTGATCCTTATTGTAGTTGTTTTTGTTTCCAAATAGGCAAATTTGGAATGGCCTCTGCATCTTATCTTGCGTTCTTCCTTACCTCTCATCTTTTATTACTTGTTTCTTTGGCTGAGAAAAAATTGGAAATTAATCCAAGATGTCCATCTTTTCCTTGTGGAAATCTCGGCGATGTCAAGTTCCCTTTCTCCAATCGAACGCATCCTGAGTGTGGGTTGTGCATAGTAGATAACTGCACTGAACCAATTCAGAGTGTTCAACTGGGGAAGGATGGATCATGGTTTTATATTAGTGCCATCTCTCAGGATAATACTGTTTTGCTTCAAGACAAATCGTTTCAGAAGGACTTGCACAATGGTAGCTGTGAACCCTTGAAAAATTTGACTCTTCCCTGCTCTCCTTTTTTCTCAATCGAAGCTTCATCCAAGGGAAATCTGTTTAAATGCCAGTTCACTCATAACAAAATCCCCCCACATTTTACTGAAGTTTGCAATTTCTCCAGCAACTCCTCTATATACTTACGTCATCCAAGTAATAATTCACCAAGTCCTTCAGCTCACTGTTCAGTTTTTCATCCCCAAGTGACTAAGACTAACAAAAATATTTTCGTTCATGATATATATGCTGGTTTTTTCCTTCTTCAAGTGAATGTGACGACAGAATGTCATGACTGTAATTTTAGAGGAGGGCAATGTCAAATTGATATCAACGGAAATTTTATTTGTCCGGGGGCAAAAACAGGTATCAAAATAATAGTAGAGAATTTGAGTTTAGTTTATATTTGAACTGTATTGTTGTTAAAGAACGTTTAACAAGAAAACAAATCTAGATGTGTGAACAAGCCAAAGTAAACAACCTTTCAATGTTATAGTTAATAAAGTAACTTTTCATACTCTTCACATTTGTGATTTCCATGTATACCCCATCTTCTAGTTCTGTCACTCTGTTTCTACAAGTCTTTGCAACCATGTTTTCAAGTTAATAGTAGAATAGTTAGTTGATCCTTTGTTGTTGTACTTGGAATGGCTCGTGCTTCATCTCTTCTACTGCTTGTTATCTATCATCTTAGATTGTTCCAAAATTTCACTCTCTCCAGTTCTCCACTTTACTCTTTTGAATTCCCAATTCAGGTGGCCATGTTTAAATGTTCTAATTACAGTAACCTCACGGGTTTCGAGTTATTATGTAATGAGTCCAATCATTCCATTATCCTCTACAATCACACAACTCATCAAAGTCCACCAGCTGGATGTTCAGTTATTCAGTCCCAATTGACAGACTCAAAAAAGTGTCTTCCTTCATAATATATATATAAGGGTGGCTTCTTTCTTCAAGTGAATGTGATGAAAGAATGTTCCGGTTGTTATTGGAAAGGAGGGCAATGTTTGAGTGATAGCAATGGAAATTTTAAATGTTTAGGCGCAAAAACAGGTATCAAAATAACAGTAGGGTAGTAGGATTTGCACATGGTGGATCATACATGATCTACTGTTTGTGTTTCATTTTTTTTGAAATTGGTTTTCTGTTCGAAGTCATTAGTTGTTTTATTCATTTATATAAGCTGCATATACCCGAATGCCATGCCATAAAACTTTTTCTTTCTACAATGATTGCTCAACTGGATTTTGATTGGTCTCTGTATCAGTTTCTGATGGACAATTTTGTTGTTCCTTTGTACAGTTGTTTTCTAAAATTATGCCATTTTTGGTCTCATCGCTATATATTTTACCGTCTAAACTAACACCATTTTGTTGTAATTTTTGTTGCAGGACATGGAAAAAAAACCATATTGGGGCTAACACTAGGTAATCTCTCCCTTTAAACATGTCGATTCATTCCATCTTAAAATCATTTCAAATTTCTCTGTTACACATTTTCTGAAACTTTAAAGAAATATTTAATTGATTAGAACTTTTGGTGTTCCTACTCTTTGGTCTGCTGGTCAAAAGTTTTATAGCTCTTTTTTCATCTCATCAGGATTCGGAATTGGAGTATCAGTCCTCCTGATTGTGGCTATGTCCATCTACATTATACGGCGTCGCAGAAAAGAAATATATGCTTCACCTAACTCAAGATACACTTCTTCTGATCATTCCTCAAAATCAGACCTGGAAGCAGCTAGTGCCTACTTTGGGGTACCCATCTTCTCCTATAGTGAACTTGCAGAAGCCACTAACAATTTTAATCATGAGAAAGAACTTGGAGATGGAGGTTTTGGAACAGTATACTATGGTAATAAGATCAACTTTTGTTTATCTCAATTAAATGATCATTTGTTCTACATTCCGATATAACTATTAAAAATAATGAGAAAAAGAATACAAAAAGTTATAAGAGTTTGCTAAATGACACATTTGATCATTATCAACCAGGAAAACTCAGAGATGGACGAGAAGTTGCGGTCAAGCGCCTGTATGAGCACAATTATAGAAGGGTTAAGCAGTTTATGAATGAAATTGAAATTCTCACACGTTTACGCCACAAAAACCTTGTCTCCCTTTATGGCTGCACTTCACGTCACAGTCAGGGTCTTCTCCTTGTGTATGAATTCATCTCCAATGGCACTATAGCTGATCATCTCCACGGTGATCGGGCGAACCCTTGTTTACTCACATGGCCTATCCGTATGAACATTGCCATAGAAACTGCTAGCGCATTGGCTTATCTCCATGCTTCTGATATCATACATCGCGATGTAAAAACTAATAACATTCTCCTTGACAACAACTTCTGTGTGAAAGTTGCAGATTTCGGGCTCTCACGGCTGTTCCCCACTGATGTTACTCATGTTTCAACTGCCCCACAAGGAACTCCAGGCTATGTTGATCCTGAATATCACCAATGCTACCAGCTAACCGATAAGAGTGATGTATATAGCTTTGGAGTTGTCCTTATCGAGCTCATATCGTCAATGCCTGCTGTCGATATATCTAGACATAGACATGAGATTAATTTGGCTAACTTAGCGATAAATAGGATTCAGAAACAAGCAGTCGATGAGTTGGTTGATCCATGTCTTGGATTTCACTCAGATGAAGAAGTGAAAAGGATGGCAACTTCAGTAGCAGAGCTGGCTTTTCTATGTCTGCAACAAAATAAAGAAATGAGACCTTCAATGGATGTTGTTTTGGAGGAATTGCAGAGAATTAAAAGCGGAGAATGCAAGCCGGAGAATCTAACAGGAGAAGATGATGATGAAAAAAAAGAGTTGAAGAGTATGCAGCAGCCACCACCATCACCACCACGCTGTGAAGAAAGTGCCTTGTTGAAGAATATCATGCTGCCACCTTCACCCATTTCTGTCACTGAAAATTGGATTAGTAATAACACTACACCTACTGTAAGTAACTAAGGTTTTCTCTTACATGCTCTGCTCATATTAATTTCAATGGTGGATGATGATGATGTGAAATATATGTTTTGACACTCATCTACTTATAACTTTTGTGTTATATATCAAAATATATCATACATGTAAAGTAGATTATGTATAGGTCAAGCAAGAGGGAATGTACATGGAGCTTTTTTTTGAAACTGTTTTTCCCCCTTTTCTTGTGTCATTGTTATTCTGATAGTAGAGTTAATATTTTGTACAGATTGGTGTAACGATTTATTCAGGGTAAAAAGAATTGTATGTATAGGTTGTGGATCCAAAGATGCCTGTTCAAATTCTTGTTAGTTTGGCTGAATCCAATTCAAGATGCTCACCTTTTCCTTGTGGAAATCTTGGCCATATTAGTTTCCCATTCTCCAATGAAAATCATCATGAGTGTGGATTGTTCATTGTAGAGAATTGTAATCAACCATTTCATCAAAAGATTCAATTGGGGAAAGATGGTCCCTGGTTTTATATTTCAACAACAATCTCTCAAGATAATACTCTTTTACTTGCTGAGAATCCTGACCAACAACTCTATTATTCAGACCCTTTTCGAAGCCATACCTTCGGATTCTTCACGAATTTTACCATTTCCAAATCTCCTTTGTTTTCTTTTGCATTCCCATTCAACATAACCTTGTTTAAATGCCACAGTCCCACTACTCATCCCGGTAGTATCCCCACAACAAATCCCCGTTTTCTTTGCCATAGCTCCGAATCTGATTACGCTGTTTTCTACGACATCTCAACTGATCATCTAACTGGATGCTCAGTTATTGAGCCCCAAGTCAACTACACTCAAAAAAGTGTTGTCATTCTTAATGTTTATATAAGTTTGTTCTATCTTCAAGTAAATGTAATAAGAGAATGTTATGAATGTCACTGGAGACGCAGACAATGTCAAAGTGATAGCAGGGGAAAATTTTATTGCTCAAATGCAGATACTGGTATCAGAAAGGGTATTTGAACATGACTTTGCTTTCTGTGTTTCCATTGTTTTACATATTGGCTAAGTTTTTTTTTTTTTACAATCTTGTCAATTTTGATCTAATTACTATAGTTTTAACTATCTAGACGCTATATTTGGGATTGCTTTGCTTATGAAATAATCTGCTTTTAGCTTAACTTAAGGAATAATCAACTTTCAATATAAGTCGATATTTGGTAAATTGACTCTATGAATAATCAATTTAAGAAAAAAATAGTGAAAAAGTGTTTGGTAAACTTTAATTGATTATGGAAAATGACTAAATTGGACATAATTATTAAAATTTAATATATTATTCAAATAGTTTTTTACTACTTATATTTTTTTGTTTAAATTGAAAATACAAATATAAAGCATAGAAATATAATATATATATATATATTTTCTTGAAATACGTAATATAATATATTATTCAAACAGTTTTTTACTACTTATTTTTTTTTTATAGAAAAAATTGAAAGTACAAATATAAAGCATAGAAATATAGAATATATATATATATATATATAAATTTTTAAAAATATATTATTAATTAAAAAATATCACTATTAAATAGAAGGGTATTATTGTCTTTATATTAAAATAGTAGGGATATTATAGACATTTTAATGATAAGAAGCCAACTTCCCCAATAATCAGCTTTGAAAAGCAACCCCCAACCGACTTCTCAAAAACTACTTATCGGAGAAGCAAATTGTAAAATAAGCTATTTTTGGGGGTTTACCAAACATCTATTTACTCAAAACTTGAGAAATAAGTGATTATTTCTCAAGTAAAAACAATCACAAACATAGCCTAACACTGTTACTTGTAACTTCTGTTGCAGGAAATCAAAAACTTCTATTAGCCAGGACTAGGTAATATATGTCTTTAATCGTAATAGGAATTTATCAATAAGGACAAATTAGGTTAATTAAAAATAAACCAGAGGAAATGGGGGTAAATAGCACTTTTAGAAAATGGATTTGTGTAACTATCACCACTTCAATAACTCATGTTTTATTAGCACCAAAGTAGGTGATGAGACCAAAATGCCCCACACTTGCATATTTCTCTCTCTTTTTCCCATTCTCAGTTTCTCATAGACTCTCTCTCTCTCTCCTCTTTCGTTGTCTAAAGAACGAACACTTTGACGAGGTTGGGTTGACGATTCGATGAACACTTGCGATTTTGGTTGACGATTCGACAAACGAACTGGGCTGGGTTCATGATTTGACGAACTCACTCGAAATTTTTTTGTTGATTTTTGTAATATTAATTTCGTTTTGATTGATTTTGAGTTTATATTGTGATTTTGTTGTCAATTTTGATGTGAATTATGAGTTTATTGAATCTGAATGGGGTTGTTTGAATCTTGAATTGGTGGGTTTGGATTTGGGTTTGTCAAATTGGAGAAGATGAATAGTAGCCAAAGTTGAGATTTTTTGAAATTTTGAGACTTATTTGTTCCATTTTTAGACTTATTTATGAATACTCGGGACTTGTTACGCTTATTCGAGATTTAATTTATGAATACCCAAGACTTATTACACTTATTTGAGACTTAATTTATGAAGACTTATTTGCTCCATTTTCGAGACTTATTTTATAAATACCCGAAACTTATTCATGAGTTTTTGAGACTTATTAATGCGTTTTGAGACTTAATTCATGAATTTTCGAGACTTATTCTGTTCGACCTCCATCAATGGTGAAAGTGACGAGCCGACGACGGCGCCGGTTAACTCCATAGATAGTTGGATCTAGAAGATCGAACGACGCTGAGTTCGTTGGCGCCATCGGTTTCGTCAGATTCCTGATGGTTCGTCATAGATCTGACGATGAAGATTCAATGACGGTTTGGGTTTGGGTTTGGCTTCGTTTCTCTCTCTACATAGTTCGAAAATGTAAACGAACACTTTGGTTACAATGATTGACACTTGACGAACGTTTTCCTGGTGGTTTTGTCGGTCAACTCACCAGTCGGCGGTGGCAACTCCATTGAAGCTCCATCAATGGAGGTTTTTTAAAAAAGAAGAAGAAAAAAAGTGAAGGGCTCATAAGAGAAAAGAAAAGAAGCTGGGGTGTATTTTTGTCCAAATTCCGTTTTTGGTGCTATTAAAACAAGACTTATTAATGTGGTGCTATTTGCACAAGACCTCCTCCAAAAAGTGCTATTTAATTTTTGAACCCATAAACCAAATACTATGTACACCCATATCTTCAACTATATCACTTTATTAAGAAAAAAAAAAACAAAACTTAATTAAACCCTAATTCTATTTCAAGTATCAAAATCTCTCATTATCATAAATCTAACTTCTAAGCAAAAGTTTTCATATTTAATATGATCAATATAAGAGAAAAAAAACCTAAGGACCAAAAAAATTAAAGAAAAGAAAATAATTAGAAGCCTGGGCTTAGAGAATTGCTAGATCATGGCTGTTTGGAGAGGAGAGATATACATATTTTATTTCCCAGAGAGTGCAGAAGTAATGGAAAACTATTGCAGTACAACTAAAAAGCTAACAACATAAAAAGATGCTACAATAATTAAGTTCGGTAAAAGGAAAACAATATCAACGTTTTAGTTTGTTCCGAAGTCAGAATAAAGTCTGTTTTATATATGTTTTTCTCAACAAAAAAAAAAGAAAAGGATTTAATCAAGGTTGCACGCATCAGAAACTTTAAGCATCGTTGTTTATCCAAGAGATCAATGGTGGTATGAGGATGTGCAATCTGTTGCAATAGATATCAACAACTTGACATAGTTGAGTTATCTCTGTTTTCATTTACCTGAAGTAGAGCTTCTCGAAATTTAAGAATTTAAGAATTTTCCAGACAGTGTTTTCGAGCCTGGAGTACTTAAGAATTTATCATTTGTGAAATTGAGTGTGTTAATAACTTAAGAGGGTTTATAAATACATTGTATTAAAATCAAAACATTCATTTAAATAAGGGTACTATTGACATTAAGATGGATATTTATAGTATTGTTTTAAGGGGGCTTCTTTTGACAGTCTAGTTTTTTCTTTTTATATTTCTTTTCTAAAGACACTCCATTCTCAAAATTTAACTTTTAAAAAATTCTAAAGACACTTCCTTTTATTTCAAGATTATCCTTTTTATCTCTTAACACTCATATTGTAAAGACACTCCATTTTAAAAAATAATTTTATAAAGACACTCAATTTTATTTTAATAAAAGTTAGAACAAACCATCATAGCCTTTGGATTCATCCGATAAGTAATCTTTTTTGAATTAAATTATTAAAAAAAGAAATATTATCTCTTCTAAACCATTAGATTAAATATTACATGTTAAACACTTTCTCCTAAATTTTTTAATTACCATATTAAACTCTTTCTCCTCCAATACATATCTCTAATTTTCTATCTCCATTCCTTCTCAAGCAAGACTAATAGTTTTTTTTTTTTTTTTTAAAAAAAAACCCTTTCGAATAAGCTTGATTTTTAGGAACTGTGTATATGTATATATTAAAAAAAAACTCAAAAAACAAGTACCTTGTTTTGAATTCTTTCATTAGTTTTAGAAATTATAAGTTTAATCGAATTTAGTTGCAACAAATTAAGTTTTCATATATATATATATATTATTGTTAGTAAAAAACAAAAAATATTCATAAGTTTTCGGTTTTTAAAAATGTGAATTGGTTTGAACCGTGTAGAACCTGAAAACCAAATTGAACCGAACACCTTTATCTCGGTTCGGTTTGGTTCAATTCGGTTTTAGGCCTATTGTGCTTTGAAGGTTTTTTTTTATATGGTTTTTTTTTAAAAATTTTTTGGGCCTTTAAGTTGTTTTTTTTGGCATTTAGGCTTAAACTTTTTTAAGAAAATATAATATGTACAAAATAATTTAAACAAAATGCAATCCAATTTTCAATCCAAATCTAAAATTTCAATCATATTCAATCTACATACTCAACCAAAATATAAAATCTTCATAACTTTTATAAAATAGAAGTAAAAAAACTGTAATACATAATGTAGTCTAAAATAAAATATCATCAACAAACAGTACATAATATATATATATATATATATATATATATATATATATATAAAACATTACAAAATAATTCATTAAGACAATTTGGTTTATTTGGTTTGGTTCGGTTTTTCAAATTTCAAATCGGTTTGAACCAAATAGAAGCTATGAACCGAACCAAACACCCTTTTTTGGTTCGATTCCGTTCGGTTCAATTCGGTTTCGGTTTTTGTGCCCATCCCTACTTCTCTTCGAAACACACTCCATCCTAAAAACTTAAATTTTAAAAAATTCTAAAGACACTCTGTTTTGTTCCAAATTTATCATTATATATTATTTTCTTGGGGTAATTACCCTAGTGGCCATCAACTCTTGCCACCACTATCAAAATGGCCACCAAATGGGGAAATGGATAGAAAATGGCCATTTTTGGCAAACATTGTTACACTAATGGCCATTCCATCCATTTCCATCCAATTCCATCCAATGAATAGCATTTTGGTAAATAAGGGGATGACATTAATTTATTTTAGATGTTTTTTGGAAATCAATTTTTTCTTTTGTTTTTTGAAACAAATAATTATATTTAGTGTGTATATATGTATAGCATATCTCAAACATATATATATATATATATATATATATATATATGTATTTATTTTTTGAGAAGATTAAGGCTACAAAATCTAAAAATACTAAAAAATATATTTGAGATAAGTTGAAAAGAAATATATATATATATATATATATATATGTATTTATTTTTTGAGAAGATTAAGGCTACAAAATCTAAAAATACTAAAAAATATATTTGAGATAAGTTGAAAAGAAATATATATATATATATATATATATATATATATATATGTATTTATTTTTTGAGAAGATTAAGGCTACAAAATCTAAAAATACTAAAAAATATATTTGAGATAAGTTGAAAAGAAATATATATATATATTTTTTTTATTTTTGAGAAGATTAAGGCTATAAAATCAAAAACTTCTAAAAAACATATTTGAGATAAGTTGAAAAGATATATATATATATATATATATATATATATATATTCTTTTTTTGAAAAGATTAAGGTTATAAAATCTAAAAATTCTAAAAAAAATATTTGAGATAAGTTGAAAAGAAATATATATGATATATATACATACATATATATATATATATGTATGTTTGAGATATGCTATATGTATATGTACACATTAAATATAATTGTTTGTTTTAAAAAACAAAAGAAAAAATTGATTTCCAAAAAATATCTAAAATAAATTAATGTTATCCTCATATTTACCAAATTGCCACTTATTGGATGGAATTGGATGGAAATGGATGGAATTGGATGGAATGGCCATTAGTGTAACAATGTTTGCCAAAAATGGCCATTTTCCATCCATTTCCCCATTTGGTGGCCATTTTGATAGTGGTGGCAAGAGTTGATGGCCACTAGGGTAATTACCCCTAAAAGAAAATAGGGGTAATTACCCTAGTGGCCATCAACTCTTGCCACCACTATCAAAATGGCCACCAAATGGGGAAATGGATGGAAAATGGCCATTTTTGGCAAACATTGTTACACTAATGGCCATTCCATCCAATTCCATCCATTTCCATCCAATTCCATCCAATAAGTGGCAATTTGGTAAATATGAGGATAACATTAATTTATTTTAGATATTTTTTGGAAATCAATTTTTTCTTTTGTTTTTTAAAACAAACAATTATATTTAATGTGTACATATACATATAGCATATCTCAAACATACATATATATATATATGTATGTATATATATCATATATATTTCTTTTCAACTTATCTCAAATATTTTTTTTAGAATTTTTAGATTTTATAACCTTAATCTTTTCAAAAAAAGAATATATATATATATATATCTTTTCAACTTATCTCAAATATGTTTTTTAGAAGTTTTTGATTTTATAGCCTTAATCTTCTCAAAAATAAAAAATATATATATATATATTTCTTTTCAACTTATCTCAAATATATTTTTTAGTATTTTTAGATTTTGTAGCCTTAATCTTCTCAAAAAATAAATACATACATACATATATATATATATATATATATATATATATGTTTGAGATATGCTATACATATATACACACTAAATATAATTATTTGTTTCAAAAAACAAAAGAAAAAATTGATTTCCAAAAAACATCTAAAATAAATTAATGTCATCCCCTTATTTACCAAAATGCTATTCATTGGATGAAATTGGATGGAAATGGATGGAATAGCCATTAGTGTAACAATGTTTGCCAAAAATGGCCATTTTCCATCCATTTCCCCATTTGGTGGCCATTTTGATAGTGGTGGCAAGAGTTGATGGCCACTAGGGTAATTACCCCTAAAATAAATAACGTTGGAGTTTATGAAAAATGGTTTGTGTGTTTAGAATTTTTTTTGTCCTCTTTAGTAATTTTAAATAGGTTAAATTTGTCATATGATAATGTTTTTTAAAATGGAGTATAAAAAGATAATCAATGGGTTATCAACAGCATTCCTCATTTTGTTTTTAGGTTATATAGCTACAACCATTCTTTTCAATTGTTGTTGTGTATTCTTTGTTTCCTCTCTTTGTTTTATCAGACATGGTTTTACAAGATAATGTGAGATAGCATTTTCTATGTTTTGTTAATGTATTTGAGCTGATTTACATGGTATCAGAGCCAGAAAGAATAAGTGAGTGAGCAATCTCAATAAGGTGTCGATGTTTTTGCTCATCAATTCCATTTTGCTTAGGTGTATGAGCATAAGAAGTTTGATGAATGGTGCCTTCAGAGTCGGGACGTCCTTTAATAGGGGCTAGGGTGGGCTTGAGCCCACCCTAACTCTTTTATAAAAGTAAATTTTAAATATTAAGACAATACTCATATGTAAATTTGTATAGAACTATAATTTGAAAATTTCAATTTTTGTGCCATAGACCGGTCATCACAAACATAGACTAAATAATACAGACTTTTATACAAACCTTCTCTCTTATTCCCAAATATGATTAACCTCTTTCTCAATTTTAAAAAATTATGTCTTCAATCGGGGTATTGTTTAGGAATTATTTGTTTAATTATTTTATTTTGTTTTAAAATTTTAAAGTTAGTCTAATTTTAGTTTATAAATTTTATATTTTTAGAATTGACTCAATCTCTTTGTTTTTCCGCAACACAAGATTTTTGAACAATGAAAATGATCAAGACATCATAGAGAATGCATTTCTAACAAAGTCTATGGTCATCTAAATTGAAATAGAAATTGATGATACTATTGATCCATATATTATAATGGGTTTTTAGCAAAATTGCCCTATTTTAGGGACTGAATTGTGAATCTACCATAAAACCCAAATTAATTGCAAAAATGCCCTGAAATGACCTGAATACCCTTGATTTTTTATTTATTTTTAAAAAATCCAATTTCACTCATTGCCCTAACCGTTCCCAAACCATCTGCCTACCTTGCCCGATACCTCCCTATCCTGACCAGTTGCCATCGCATTGGCCATCCCAACTTCGCCATCGAGTTGCCTATCCCGCCAGCCGCCCGCCGTTGACTTCTCCAACTAGCAACAATTGTTGATTGATGATCAACAACTTCTTCGTCGGCAAGATTTGATGCCATCGTCTCCATCAATAGGACACTGACGTCGTCACCGGCCTCCTTCTCAACCGTCGTTCTGACATTGCCCTACATCGTTGATTTGGTTGGTGTTTGAATACAAAGTTTTCCTTCAAAGTTTTCCAGTTATTTGAATGTCAATATTTGAATTCATGTATTAACAATTGTTTAATTCGTTTAATTCGTTTGAATATTTGAATGCATGCCTCCTTTCAATCCCGTTTAATTGTTTTGTACATAAGATTCGAGTAAAAACCCCTCTCCAATCCTCTCTTTTGATTGAAATTCAACAGTTAGGGTTGAGGGATTTTGATTTTGTGCCTAAAAGTGATGAACTTGACTTGATTGATGCTTGCATGTGCTATTCAATGTTAGATTAAGGTTTCTTAAATGCAAATGATGTTGGGTCATGTGTTAATTGAAAGAAACAGTGGAACTTGTTAAGAGATTCGAAGTTGAAAGTGTTGTTGGTAATCAATTTCGAGTTACATTGATTTAATTGTGCTTAATTGACAATGCAAGTTGTTTATAAGTGAAATTTACCCTTGCATGTGATGTATTCGTAGAAATTAAGAAAGCTTGTGTGGGTCTTATCCCTTTGATGTAGCTATTTTGTGTCCCTTTTATGGACTTGTTTTGCTTTTGTATTTGTGCAGTTTGTGCATGTGCTGTTTGTGCTTTTGTGTTTGTGCAGCTTTTGTATTTGTGCAACTTTGCTTCTATTTGTGGGTTTTAACACTTCTAATTAAATTGTGGGTTTTAACACTTTTGTATTTGTATTTGTATTTGTGGCTTTAGAAATGTAGTTGATATTTGCATACATTCTTTTGATTAAGTGCAATGTGGGTGGAATAGGATGTGTTAGAATGGAAATGAATTATGGAATGCGAAAAATCTGGCTTTAAATGTGAGAAACATGCAATGTGTGCTTGAATGTGAATATCTGAATGCATGTAATAACAATGCTTTCGTCCTTTCAACTCTTGGTGCTATTGGTGCAATGTATTTCAATGGAAAAATTGGTTATTCTTCTTATTATAGTGAGAGTATTTTAAATATTTTAAATACTACCATAATGGTTCACAAATTTTGCTTTTGTGTATATTACTTTTGTGTGTATGAAGAAATTCATGGCGAGGAGTTGTATGGTGTAGGTTGTGAGACGACTCTATTGGTTTATGTTTCATTTCTGGAGATTCATGGACAATTTCCTCAACACTAATGCAAACTAATGGGTCAACGTTCTCTTGACGAAGCAATAATGCAACGTCTTTATCATCAATAATCTTAATTGGCATGCTAGGACGAAAATTTTGTAGAAGAGTTGTTATACTAATCCGATAATGATCTCTATCAATTCCGGTTACATTGTACATTTTATCTAACAATTGATCATAATTTGAATCCCTTGAAAAAGCAAACGCCTTCGCTCTTCGACCTTCATACCAATACTCACCATGATGGTTTTTTCCATTCTCCACCCCAATTCAAAACTAAATGCACATTCTTCATTGTCAATTTTGAAAAATAATTAAACAAATATTATCAATCATTAAAATATTCATTATTTCAAAGAACATAAATGGAAAAAAATAAAATTATCCATAATTTTTTTTCGGACATATGAAAAAACTATCGTGTTGGGGGGACTGACATCGGGTCAGCCTGACCCGATGGTTTTTTCATTGGACCAGGGTGGCCCGACATTGGGTCACCTTGACTCGACAATTTTTCAAATAGGTTTGGAAAACCGTCAGGTCAGGGTGGTCTGATGTCGAACCACCCGACCCGATGGTTTTTTTCATCAGACCAGGGTGGCCTGACATCGGGCCACCTTGACTCGATGATTTTTCAAACTTGACAAAAATCATCGGGTCAGGGTGGCCTGATGTCGGGTCACCCTGGTCCGACAAAAAAAACTATCAGGTTTGGCCGACCCGATGTCGGACCACCCGACTCGATGGTATTTTTCATAAGTTTTGAACCTTATTCGGATTAAAAAAAAAAAATTGGGAGGTTGGAAAAATAATTTAACAAAGTAATACTTACCCCTTCAAACAACTTCAAACCATTCCTCAATGTTTTTTAAACTTCAAATATGAAAAGGAAAGGTGATGTAGAGAAAAAAAAAAAAAGGTTAGATGATGTAGATAAAAAAAGGGTTAGATGATGTAGAGAAAAAAAAAAGGTTAGATGTTGTTTAGTTAATGGTAGACTTGGCAATGAGTCGTGTTATTGAGAATTCGTGTCGTTTCGTGTTTGAGTCGTGCTAAAATTGCTTCACCCGAACCCGAACCCGAACCCGAACCCGATCCCGATCCGTTAGCTTAATGGGTTGAAATATACAAACCCGAAACCATTTGTTAAATTAATGGGTAACCCGACCTAGCCCGTTACAAAATATTATATTTGAGATTTATTAAAAAGTTGAAAATAAATAATACTGAAGCATGATCAAACTCATGCAATCAAGTTCACTAGCTACTTTTAGAGTTTTAGGGTTAGGGTTAGGGTTATAATATTGTGAAATAATTGATTTAGAGTTTTAGAGTTTCTAATTTATAAAATTTTCCACTTAAAAAAAAAAAATAGAAATTTTTAAAAAAATTAATTAGTAAAATATATTCTAACGCCAAGTCTAGTTAATTGTTTGGTTGGTAAATTGTTAGTTTTTTTTTTTTAACGGTCGGTAAATTGTTGGTTGGTGGTTAGTAAATGTAATTAATAAAGTTAGTAAATGGGGTGTAGTTATGATAAAGGGTATTGAGGTCCTTTTAGGGCATTTTTGCAATTAATTTAGGTTTTAGGGTAGATTTGCAATTCAGCCCCAAAAATAGAGCAATTTTACTAAAAACCCTATTATAATTGATAAAATTAAATCTCAATAGAAGGTACATAATGTATCATTTCATTCAAGACTCTTAATAATTAAAGGTCTCTCTTCTTAAAATTGTTAAAAATATCTAAGAAAATTTAGATAGAAATTTTGAATTCTTTGATGCCACTCTACTGAATTAGACCGAAATTGCCTCTGAATCCTTTTGCTAGTGTAAGGAGTGCTCATTACATTTGCACGACTATATCATTTACTATATTTTAGTGTCATTTCGTGGTATAAAATATACAAAAATATAGATTATATTAAATCGGTTGGGTGCCAAATTAATAAATAAGTAAAAATATGTCAAATATATATACGTAGGTTTTAGGTGCGGGATCCCATACTTTATAATTTCTACTCAAGTAATATTCTTTCCATTGTAATTAAGCTTTTGTCTCACTATTGAATATGTCCAACTAGGAGGGAAACTAATCCAACCACGGAATCCTTTGACCATATTAGACCACTAGTTATTGACTAATGAAAAATGTAGGGGATGGGCTTGATACTTTTGTGCTGTGGTAATGGCCCAAGCACAAGTTCTCTTGTGTGAAAATAGAAATGGGAGTGATGATACAGAGAAAGATAGATAGAGAGTTCAATTGGAGGAAGGGAAAAATAATCAAACAGTTAAAATATTTTGAACATTTGAAGTTGTTGAAGGGTGTATTTAAGCTGAAATGGACTGGATGGATATATAATTGTCACCAACCTGGGTTTGAAAAGGATATACTTTTTGTCTTGGCCCCAGTTGATCCCGCCTCCAAAACTGCGATAATGGTATGCTAAACTTTAACTTTCTTATGTTTTTAGCCAGCTTAACACTTTCAATAGCTTATGCTCTTGATTTAGTGCAATTTATGCATTTAGACATAATTAGAGATACAGAATTTGCGGAGTAGATATGAAATCTAGTTGGTTAGAGACTTTTTTGTTGGTCAAGAAAAGATTCATACAAACTAAACTCTAGACACCCACAAGCTGTTTGATGATTTGCTTTGCAGGCCATTAGCTTTCTAATGATTTGCTTTTTGTTGGGCAAGAAAAGATTCATACAAACTAAACTCTAGACTTTTGGTTTAGATTCATTTAGCATAATGATCGGCAAAACATAAAAGCTAAAACTATATCATTAGAAATAGCGTGAATGATACAGTTCGTGCGGTTGTATTTAACAGTCCTCTTGACAAAATGGTGTTGATATATAATAACTGATTTGTGGCGTGATTGGATAGCCTCTTAGACCCGAAACCCTTTTGTCTGATTAGCTTTAAATGTGTGCAGGGACGGACCTTGGGCTGGCCCACCCTAGCCTTTTTAAAAATAAAATTGAAAGTAAAAAATAAAAATAAAATTAATGACTATATTAGTGAAAACTGAAACTGCGTAGGTCTAGGAGACTAGGAAATAGCAACAGGCGACCAAAACTTCTATCTACATCACTTCACAAGTTTCGAGGCATAAAGACAACAACTATCAGGTAATTGGTTTCGATTTTTTTTTACTTTTCTTTAATAATTCTTTTCTCTCTCATCTTTCTCTAAATTTTAGTCCAACCTTTTTATCGGTATCAATAATTTATCTTCCAATTAGGTATATTTTTATGAATATTATAAATTTAAATATTTTATTTTGTAATTAAATTTTAGGATTAATCTAATTATTAGTTATTCTAATTTTAATTTACAAATCAACATTATTGTTTAATAAATTTCTTTTTATTTTGGTTGAAATTTAGATACATACTTGCTAATTTTTTTTTTTTTTTTTTTAAATTATTCTTTTGTTTTTAGATTTGTTAGTAAATAGTAATATAAGTGAATATTTATTTTTTTTATGTGACATGAATGCTTCATCATAACTAAACTAAACTAATAATTAAATAAATTATATATTTTTTTAGAAAGTAATGGATTAGCTTTCCTTTAACATTGAATAAATCAACTAATATTATAATATAAGAACATTATATATGTAAATAATTTCTTATTTCTTGATGTATATAAAAGTAATAAAATAAGAATTAATTTAATGACTTATTTTTGTGTCTTTTTTTATTTATATAGGTCGTAATACAAAAAGACATCACTTCGCAATAAGATGGAAAATGAATTTTTAACAAACTCCATGGTTGTCTACATTGAAAGAGAAATTGCTGGTACTATTGATCCTGATTTCATAATTGATAAGTTTGATCTTTTGAAAAACTGTAGGATACAACTTAATTAGTATTTGATTGTATTAGCATTTTATACTTATTTTATAATTTGTTTTGACTTTATTTTTTTATTAATTTTTTAATGTATTTATTTAGAATATACATTTATAGAGTAATCCCCGCTTTGTCTTCTTAATTGGGTGTATCTTTATTTTTAATTTATACAATTTTCTCATAATGTTAATGATCGAAAAAAAAAAAATTATTCTAGCCACCCTAATGTTTAATCCTGGTTACGTCCCTGAATGTGTGTTCGACATTGAAGTCTATGATGAGTCAATAAGTCCTCTGTTCTAAGAGAAGCAAGTTTTTTTTTTTTTTTTTTTTTTTTGAAAGAAAACTTGGAAACTTCATTAATAAAAGGGGGATAAATTACAAAGAAGGCTGGTATCTAACCAGAATTGCTCTCTGTAAGAGTGTAAAGCTGCCTTAGCCAGGTTCCGAGCCAAGGAGTTGCCCGAACGGGCGGAGGCTAGGCACGAGCTAACCCCACAAACAGACATAAGAATATTTATATCATTAACAACAAAAGTAGCATCACCCAAGTAATTAGAATTAGAATTAAGAATTGAAATAGCTCGAGGATTGTCGGACTCTACAATCTGAACTGGAAGCTCACAGAACTTTGCAAGAAGCAGCCCCTCTTTGAGGGCAAGAAGACTGCCAACCTCGCTAGTAAAGTTACCAGAGATTTTCCTTGCGCGAGCAGCAAGGATTCTGCCCTTATCGTCCTTGATAGCAGAGCCAACACTAAAAGTCCTGGAATTTGTCTTAATGAGGAATGCTGTGTTCAATTTCAACCTTCCCGGGGGAGGAGCTCGCCACTCAACGCATGTGGAGGATCTCGAGGTAGGCTCCGCCCCTGGGTTGAGAGTAGTGGAAGCACGTAGGAATTCAGATAAAACATTATTGGCTTTTGCCACAACTTGCTCCGGGATCAGTCTCTTTCCGAAATTGAAGAAAGCATTTCTCATGTCCCAAATTGCCCAAGACAACATGCAAAAAATGGCCAAATCATCCAAGGAAAATTTCGAATGAAAGAGCATTAGAATATCCCAAGCAGGAACACTGGGAAGATCGTCAAAAACGCTATCAAACCTGGTTTCACCCCAAACCTTCCTAGATTCTTCACACCAGAAAAGGGCATGCTCAATAGACTCCCCAGCCATCTTACATCTTGGACAGCAGTGGTCAAAAGCGACCTTTCGTTTCAACAGATTAGCTAGGGAAGGGACAGCATTAAAGCAAATTCTCCAAATAAAAATGCGTACCTTAGGTGGAATTTTCAAACTCCACAGATCTCCCCACCATTTCCTGGAAGCATTATTACTGGAAGAATTCTCCGAAATTCTGCTTTGAAGAGCAAGTTTGTATCCACTCTTAACCGAGTACATGCCTTTTCTATCAAAATGCCAAGACAGGAAATCCCTCCCTCCTGAGCTGCTGACCGGAATCGAGGCCACAACCGACCTGTCAATAGGAAGCAAGACCTGATTTAATTTGCCAAAGTCCCAATTCGAGTGCCTTCTGTCAAGGAGATTAGCCACCCTCAAATCAAGTCCAGGATCGGGGGAGATTGGCTTGAACGAAAAAGGGCGAGGAATCCAAGGATCTCTGAAAACACGGACCGAACTGCCATCTCCAATTCGCCAACGAAGCCCCTTCATTAAAAGATCTCTTCCCCAAACTATACTCCTCCAAAGATGGGAACATCCACTCTTCAAGGGGGCCTCTGTGAATTCTAACTCCTTAAAATATTTAGCTTTCAGCACCTGAGCAGCGAGGGAATCTGGATTTTTTAAAAGTCTCCAGGCCTGATTAGCCAAAAGGGCTTGATTAAAGGAGGCTAGGTCCCGAAATCCCAACCCTCCCATACTTTTCGGCAAACAAAGCTGGTCCCATTTAACCCAATTAATTTTCCTTCTACCTTCACGCTAGCCCCACCAGAACTTCGATACCAAAGCTGTAAGCTCTTTGACTATACTGACAGGAATTCTGAAGATACTCATAACGTATGAAGGAATCGCTTGGGCTACCGCTTTGATCAAAACCTCTTTGCCCCCAAAGGAGAACAGGTTTCCTTTCCAGCCTCTCAGTTTCTTCCATAACCTCTCCCTAATCTCGTTGAAAGTTCTTCTCTTGTTTCTACCAATTAATGAGGGCAATCCCAAATATTTGTCCTGTGTACCTCCTAAGTCTATCCCCAACACTTTTAGAGCTTCAGTTTTAGTTCTTCGATCTGTGTTTGGGCTGAAGGTCACCAAGGACTTCTGAAAGTTTACTTGTTGCCCTAAAGCTTGTTCATACGCCGACAATACCTGTCGAATCCTGGAGCAGCTCTGCCTATCAGCTTTACAGAATAAGATATAGTCGTTTGCGAACAACAGGTGGCTGAGCAAAGGCCCCCTCCTCCTACATTTTAAACCCAAAAATCTCCCGCTCCTTTCTACGTTTCGGATCAAGCCAGAAAAAGCCTCTGCACACATCAGGAAGAGATAAGGGGAGAGAGGGCATCCCTGCCTTAGTCCACGGCTCGGAATTAGGGAACCGGCAATACGGCCATTGAACAGGAAATCCAAACTAGAGGAACTCACACACTCCATGATTAAATTCACCCAACCACACGGGAATTGCATTTTGAGCAAGACGGCATGAAGGAACCGCCATTCAACTCGATCGTACGCCTTGCTCATGTCCAACTTGATTGCCATCATTCCACGTTTTCCTTTCTTCCTACGGGTGATGGAGTGCAACATCTCGAAGGCCGCTATTACATTATCGAAAATTTGACGCCCTGGAACGAAGGCTGATTGAAAGCCCGAAATTAGACTAGGGAGCAGACACTTGATTCTGTTGGCCAGAACTTTTGCAATTATCTTGTAAATCACACTACAAAGGGAAATCGGCTTGAAATCTGCCTGAAATCCTTCAAGGAGATGGGGTTCCGAACCTTCGGAATTAGAACAATGTTCGTCCGGTTAAGCTCTCTTATGGAAGTTTCACCTCTCAGCACCCGCAAGTAAACTCTGGTAACATCTGGACCTATGGTACTCCAGAACTTTTGGAAGAATAAGGCTTGGAAGCCGTCCGGACCCGGGGCTTTCGTTGGTCCCAAACTGAAGAGACCTTTTTTGATTTCCTCTGCAGTGAACTCTCTATTCAGCTCTGCTATCATTTCCTCATTCAACCTAGGCCTTATGGCTTTCGTTGCTTTTCTAATAGCTTCCTCGGACGGGTTTGAGCTCCGGAAGAGGTTTGCGAAATAATCTGTTATTGTTCTGGCCAATCCTTCCTCAGATTCCTGGACCACCCCTCTCTCGTCTAGCAATGAGGTTATGCTATTCTTCTTCTTCTTCCTGGCTGAGGCTCTCTCGTGGAAGAACTTCGTGTTCCGATCTCCCGCACACAACCAGTCCGCTCTAGACCGCTGCTTCCAATACAATTCTTCACTCTCTGTAAGGCTTTCCACTTTCTCCTCAAACATTTTAATTCTTTGCATAACCCCTTGCTCATTACATCTCTTGTACAGGGCTTCAATCTCCCTGTTTCCCTCATCAATCTGCTTACGAATGTTCCCAAACCGAACCCTGCTCCAGCTCCTCAGATTCACAGCGCAACCCTCGAGCTTAGTCTTAAGCTCCTCGACTGCTAAAATGGGGTCGTTTCTAAGCCAACAATCAGAAACTACCTCGCCAATATCATCCTCCTTCAGCCAATATGATTCAAAGTAGAACCTTCTGTCGACTCTTCTAAACTCCTCCATATTAGTTTTGCATTTCAGAAGAAGAGGGCGATGATCTAACGACTGAAAGCCCAAGTGTTCAACCCTTGTCTGCTGGAACAGGTCTCTCCACTCATTGCTGACCAAAACTCTGTCCAATCGCTCCTGCACGTTATCTTTTCCATCTCTTATGTTATTCCACGTAAACATAGAGCCTGAAAATCCTAAATCAATTAAGTCACAATCCTCCACCGCCTGTCTGAAATTTAACATGTCCCTAATCGACTTCTCTGAACCGCCTAATTTCTCGCTCGCACTTAACAACTCGTTAAAGTCTCCAGCACACACCCACGGTAGCCTATCAACATCTTTCAATCTTCTCATTAAGTTCTAGAAATTCTGCCTTTTACTAGGATTAGGATCCCCATATATACCCGAAAACCTCCACCATGGGCCTGTCCCTACTTGGATTCTCGCATCTATGTGTCCCACTGAAAATGATTAAACCGAGACATTGCAATTTTCGTTCCAAAGCAACAACAAGCCTCCACTACTACCGGTTGAATCCACACTGAACCCACCTTCAAAACCTAAAACATCTTTGACTTGATTAACTCGAATTTTCCCAATTTTCGTCTCTGATAGAAAAATCAGGTCTGGGGAGTGTCTCTTAACCAGCCGTTTCAGGGCTGCCAACGTGCGGGGATTCCCCAAGCCCCGCACGTTCCAACAAATGCCTATCATGGCTCTCGGCGGGCTTGCTCCACAGGCTCCGCCGATTCAACACGAACTGGGACCGCATCAAAACTTTCCAAACTTTTCCCTCTCTTCGTCTCCCTAGCATCCTCTGAGAACTCAAAGATCACCTTTCTCTTACTGCTACATACCAGTCTTCGATCCGGGTTCTGCTTCGTCTGATTACACTGAGACTGTGGTGAAGGTTGAGAATTCAAAAACCCAGCCTTCCTTTTCTCGCTGCTGGTTTTGGGGGAGTAATTCGTACGGATAGGGGAATTTGTTCGGTTTGGGGAGTTGCTAATCTTGAAAGGAGAAGTCTTGGTAGGTGATTTTAGACTGGGAAGGTTAGCCAATAGTTTACGCTTAAGAGGGCTAGCCAGTAATCCTGATTTCTGCTTTCTCTGCACCTCTCTAGCTACTCTTTTCCACTTCTTCCCTTTTACTTTTAAACCCGTTTGGACATCTGACTCAGACTCTTGGACCGGTGCAAGGTTACCTATTTGCTTCCTTGGGCTTTCAACACGATCCTTTGTCATTATAGTCTGAGGCCCATTAGCTTTAGAGACAGGTGATATTGAGATTCCACCACTGACTAACCCTCGCCCTTGGGCCTCTTCCCCAATCACCCAGCCCGGCCCACTACTTGACCCATCCACACACATTCTATTCGGAATTTCG
Source organism: Acer saccharum (assembly GCA_030490815.1). Taxonomy (NCBI): domain Eukaryota; kingdom Viridiplantae; phylum Streptophyta; class Magnoliopsida; order Sapindales; family Sapindaceae; genus Acer; species Acer saccharum. The sequence goes on from CM059873.1 coordinate 39,511,149, forward strand.
TTTCCCGCTCTTTCCTCGAGTGGCTAGCCTTCTGGATTGTTCACCACCACGTCTCTCGAGGCGGCCGACATTGAGCTTTCCGGTCCTCCCTTCCGGTCACCTGGTAGGGACAGTTCTTTAGTGGAACTCCCCTTATTCACAGTTTCACGAAAATCCTCTGAGTTTCTTTCCTTGACAGATAAACCGCCGCTTCCCTGTGAGGGAGATTTCATCTTGACTTTCTCCACTGATGTAGCTCTTAACCATGACCCATATTTGGTCGACGTCCCTTCCAGCGCTTCCTTCTTCGCTTCCCCATCAGAGCACTCATTGATTCCATGTCCCACCCTTCCACACGCGTAGCAGAAATCCGGAAGTCTTTCGTACTTCAACCCGACCACTACTATGTTACCCGATCTGTCTAACTTTAATCGGAGCCAACGTTTAAGAGGCTTTGAAATGTCGATCAAGACTTTAACCCTCAAGAAACTACCCCAACAGTCTCTAGATTCCAGGGGAATTTCAATTACCTTACCAATTTGTTCAGCTAACCACTTTGCTATTCTCCTGTTCATGCACATTATAGGAATGTCGTGGATTTGTACCCAAAACTCTGCCGTATTGAAGCTTAACTGCGCAATCTCCCCAGTACCCTCTGGCTTCTCCAACACTAAAAGACTTCTGTCAAAATGCCACGGTCCCCTTTGCCAAATTCGGTCTCGATCCTCTGGGTTTTTGAAATAAAACATGAAAATATTCTCGCCCACCGCTTCAATTTCCACATTGCCAAAGGGGCTCCACAATTGCTCCATTACGGTTCTGAAAGCTTCTCGGTTGACTCTCTTCCCTGACAGGACCTTACCCACTAAGCAGTGTTCCACTTCCTCCTCTCCAACTCGTCCGATCTCATCAGCTATCTGGTGAATTTCATTATCTTCTTCCTGAATTGAGAGGTTCTCACATAATCTTGCTAGTTCTGTAGAACCCATCCTCGACCAAGCCCTTGGAAATAGGACCCACAAAACGAAAGGGATTAGGACCCACCCTCTCGATTCGCCTTAAACCGTAACTACCACCAAGAAAACGATTGAAAAGGTCTCGAGCCTCCGATCGATTCACTCTAAAGAGAACACTAGATCCCCAAAATAGAAGGAATGAACTAAGAGTAGGCCCAGATGAAACCCTGCTTCTTCTAGAAAGGAAGACACTTTACCCTATGGACTATCTACTCTCACTCTCTTTCTCTAGGAGAAAAAAAGGGGAGACGATGTAGATTAATTAAAACACCTAACTCATCTGTTGATAACCCTACAACATGATATAAGTTCCCAAGAGAAGCAAGTTATTTTCACAGAAAAAAACAAAGTTTCTAACATGGTAGATCAATCACAACCTCAATCATTAGTTTTCCTTTGCATACAATAATTCTCTATACAACCCATCTCCTACTTCAACCGCAAAAGACTTTTTCAGAGAAACTTTATCTATAGATTGGTACCCTTTGTTACAAGGACAAGTTCTGGTGTTTCAGCCTTTTCTTGAGCTTGAGAAATGATGATGCTTGATGACATCAACTCAACATCAATTTTTTTGTGGCCCCGCCATGTTTAGATTTTTTTTTTCAATGCCAAAACCTTTTCTCCATTTCACACCATTTAATGGCTTTTCTAGAGAACCCATACAGTTTGGGGACCATTTAGAGCATCTCCCACCCAACTCTATATTAATGGTCTCCAAGACATTTTAGAGTATGGGTTGCTCCCATATACTCTAAATTTATGTCTCCAAGAGTATTTTTTTTTAGAGTTTCTAAGTTTGATCCTCTAAATTTAGAGTACCAAATCTCATCATCTAAATTCACTTTTTAACATTTTTTATTCCATTTATATCCTTTTTATCTTTTTCATTAAATTCAATTAATGTATAATAAATTTTAATTTGTACATTTTATTAAGATACAAATTATACCATTAGAAATGTCTCATCTAGATTTTTAAAATGAGTCTAACATTGAATATTAATTAATAATTTTTTATTTACCGTACTTTATCATTTGTTATTCATTTTATTATTTTGTTATAATTTACTCTAAAAAAATTTATTTTATGTTATAAAAAAAATCTCTTATTACATATTAATAATTATAAGTTAGTAATAAAATAAAACCGAAACATAGTATTAAAAATATATTAAAATAAGGATAGAAAAAAAACAAAAAACAAAAAACTTAAATAATAACATTACATATGATAATGTCCAAATACATTAATATTTTGGAAGACCATCCAAATGACTTTCATATCCACTCGAAAATGATCCACCTTGTATTTGGGAATTGTGAGTGTTTTTTTCTAAAATTTCCATCATTTTCCTTCGAAAAAATTCACGTTCGTTGGGATTTTTAATGGAATCCAAATCTATCATTACAATTTTATTCTCATCACGTTCACGTCGAATCGCTTCACATTCATGTAAAATCTCTAATTTTTTTTGCCTCATTTTGATTAGTGGTGTATTTAATTGGTTGAGAAAGTTTGATACGGCAACAAATAAAATATGTAGGTTGGATTAAAATATTAGATTACAAAAAGTTGATTGAAAAAGTTAGAAAAGAAATAAATAGGTTGGAAAAATTAGTTGCCTCATTTTGATGAGTGGTGTATTTAATTAGCGAAACGTGGTTCTGTTTTGAACAATAACCAGAATCAATTAATGTCCAGTATGTCTCATCTCTCTTCCCAACGATAACCACAAAGCCAAGATTTTTCATTTTTTTTAAAATGTAATTATTGCCCGCAATTAGCTAGCTTAATTGGTAAGATTTTATAGGTCATGATCGAATACCACTAACACCAGAGTTCGGGTTTAGTTTATATTTGAATTGTATTGTTTTTGTTTTTTTTTTTTGAAAAGTACTTGAATTGTATTGCTGTGAAAGAAAGTTTAACAAGAAAACAGGTCTATAGGTGTCAAACAAGCCAAGGAAACAACGAGAAAGTGTCATCATAATTTTAAATGTTATAGTAATTGAAGAGTCAATGAGTCAAGTCTTTCTATTACTTTGTGAACATGGAAAGGGAGTTTCCATGCACTTTCACATATGTTATTTTTATTGTATACCACATCTGTTAGTTTTGTCACTCTGTTTGTACAAGTCTTTGCTACCGAGTTTTCAAGTCAACTGGCGTGTTTTAAAGGATAAACAACTCAACTTATTGAGAAGAAACTATAACAGAAGTCACTCAATAAAAGAAACAATACAATGACTTGTTAATAGTAGAATTTGTTAGTTGATCCTTTGTTGTTGTACTTGGAATGGCTGGTGCTTCTTCTCTTCTGCTTCTCGTTATCTCTCATCTTTCACTACTTTCCTGGGCTGAAGATGTAACTGGGTTCAATCCAAAGTGCCCATCTTTACCTTGCGGAATTCTGGGAAATATCAGATTCCCCTTCACCAATAGAAGGCATCCTGAGTGTGGGTTGTTAATGGTAGATGACTGCAGTAAAACGTATCCTCAGAAGATTCAGTTGGGGAAGGACGGGCCATTGTTTTATATTACAGACATCAAGCAGGACAATACAGTTAAACTTCGTGGGCTAGAAACGTCAGAGCTTCTTAAGAAACAAACTTGTGGATCCTTCAAAAATTACACTCTCCCCAGCTCTCCCTTTTACTCTTTTGTAATCCCTTCCAACTTAACCATGTTAAAATGCCTTCCCACTAATGTTGCAGATCCCCTTAGAGTCTGCAATGACTCCAGTCACTCCATTTTCTTCTACCATCAACCAACTTGTAATTCAACATGTCCTTCAGCTCAATGTTCAGTTATTCAACCCCTAGTGAATAAGACTCAAAAAAATGTCTTCCTTCATAATATGTATAATGGTGCCTTCTTTCTTCAAGTGAATGTGACGAAAGAATGTTATGATTGTTATTCTAGAGGAGGGGAATGTCAAAGTGGTATCAATGGAAAGTTTAATTGTTCACGCGCAAAAACAGGTATCAAAAATAACAGTAAGGTACTAGGATTTGCACATGGTAGATATTTACATTACCTGTATTGTGTTTCATTGTTTTCGATATCAGTTATCTGTTTCATTAATTGTTTTCTTCATTTAGATAAGCTGCATATACTAGGATAGCATCCCATTATACTGTCCTTGTGCAGTGATTGCTCAAGTAGATTTTTATTGGTCTCTTGCCTGGGTTTGTAGAATGCTAGCAAGATCTTTATCATTTTCTGATGGTTCAAACACAAAGTTCTCTTGATAGGATTTTCCTCCTCCTCTTCTTCAGTCTATTGTGAAACTAGAAGTGTGAGTGATGTGATGAATGATGATATGGAGAGAGAAAAATAGGGCCGAAAGACATATCGGCTGGTGCAATCCCTTATATATCCATTATGGATATATTAATTCACCATAGTAATTCATTAGTTATAATGTAATGTTAGGAATCCTGACATTAATCAAACTTAGATCCCAACATGTGACCTGCCAATTTTATTCTATTGACATGTAAATGTAACCCTTGCCAGTCTGCTTTGAAACCCGATAGCTTTCTAATGTATGTTCAATAATGTTCATAGTTCCCTGTTCTTTCAACTTTGGACTGTTTTTGATAGGGAAAGTGCTGAGTCTGAAAGTATTGTGTAGTAACTTTCTTCCTTTTAGTTCAGCCTTAGCAGAATTATTGGGCAAAATAGAAAAAACTGAAAACTATCTTCAGTCAATCACATGTGCACTTAAAATATCATTAAAAACACAAATAATATAGTTGGCATCCCTTTTGGAAAGACACTCCTTTATAATTGATGTGTGGCTTGATCGATAACCTCCTAGTGCCAGAATCCATGTCTGATATGCTTAGAAGTTAGAATATGTGCTCACCTTTGAAGTCTATGGTGAGGTAACAGGTGCTCTTTTCCTTGAGAAACACAGAGAAAAGTAGAAAACCTATTTCCAGAAAAGAACAAAGTTTTTGAGATGGTGGATCAATCAGAACCTCAATAATTAGCTTTCCTGTTCACACAATAATTTTCTCAACACCCCATATAAATAATTACCCGCAAAAGACTTTTCAAAGATACTTTATCCATAGATTGGTGCCTTTGTTACAATGACAAGTTCTGGTGTTTCAACCATTTATTGAGTTTGAGAAATGATGATGCTTGATGACATCAACTCAACATCACTTTCTTTGGGTCCCCACCATGTTTAGATTTTTTTTTTTCATAGTCAATTGCTTTTTTTGCTTTCACACCATTTAATTGCTTTTCTAGAGGAAACCCCCCAAACTTCTCCAAAGTTTGGGGGACCATTTGGTGAAGTGTCTGTTCTGTTTTGAACGATAAACACAATCAATATATGTCCAGTATTTTTCATCTATATTCCTCACGAGAATCACAGAGCCAAGATTTTTCCATTTCCTTTTTGGTTTTTGTTTAATGCGTAATTATTCATCGATACCAGCTAACTTAATTGGTAAGATTTTATAGGTCAGGATCGAATACGACTAGCACCAAAGTTTGTGTTTAGTTTATGTATGAATTGTATTGTTTTGATAGAAAGTTTAACAAGAAAACAAATCTATATGTCAAACAAGCCAAGGAACAACTTGAATTTTAAATGTTATAGTTATTGAAGAGTCAATGAGCAAGTCTTTCTATTACTTTGTAAACAAGAAAGGGGAGTTGTGATTAGTCATTACCGACCAATCAAGTAACTTCACAAATGTGATTTTCATGTATACCTCATCTTGTAGTTCTGTCAATATGTTTTGTACAAGTCTTTGCTATCAGTTTCCAAGTCAACTGGCATGTTTTAAAGGCTAAACAACTGATGAAAACACAAAATAAAAGAAGTGATACAAAGACTTGTTAGTTTTAGCAGTGGATCCTCAGGCATACAAGTTGTTATTTTTGTTGCCAAATAGGTAATTCTGGAATGGCTCTTGCCTCTTAACTTGTGTTATTCCTTCTCTCTATCCGGTCACTTCTCTCCTTATCTGAAGAAGATTTCAATCCAAGATGCCTGTCTTTCCATTGTGGAAATCTTGGCAATATCGGTTTCCCCTTCTCCAATCGAACACATCCTGAGTGTGGGTTGTTCATAGTAGATAACTGTACTGGACCACATAATCCGACCATCCAGTTAGTGAAAATGAACCATTTTTTTTATGTTTGAGGCATCTCTCAGGATAATACACTTTGGCTTGGAGACCAAGTGTCTAAAACAGACCATAACTGTAAATCCTTACGAAATTTGACCCTCTCTCGTTCTTCTTTGATCTCTTTTGATATCCCATTCCCATTCAATTCAACGCTGTTTAAATGCCCCCATTCTCATGACATTATTTCCAAAAATTGCAGTTTTCTCTGCAGTGATTCCACTCACTCCATCTACTTCGATAAATCCATTCTCTATCTACTTTAACGATTCCAAACATTCCATTATCCATGTCAATCAGTTACATATTAATCGATCAAGTCCTCCAGCTCAATGTTCAGTTATTCAGCAGAAAACTGAGAAAAATGTTGTCTTTAATAATATTATACCAGTGGTATTGGGTTCCCTCTTCAAGTAAATGTTACGAGGGAATGTTATGAGTGTCACTGGAGAGGAGGACGATGTCTAGATGATAGCAAGGGAAACTTTTATTGTTCAAAACCAGAACCAGGTATCAGAACTCATGCATGGATGATGGATGCATACATGTTCTACTTTGTGTGTTTCATTGATTTACATATATATTGGCTATCTGTTCCAAGTTATTAGCTGTTTCATACATTTATAGAAGCTGCATGCATTTTAATACCCTGCCATAAAATATTTTCTTGACTCTGTACATAAATTGCTCTATTGGATTTTGAATGGTCCCTTGGTTTGTTGTAGGAAGATCTATATCAGTTTCCATGAGATGTCCTATTTTGTCTGCTTCTTGTACAATTATGTTAACATGAAGCCAATTTTGTCTGCTTTACTATAGATTTAACCTTTACTATAAACCCAAAAACCTTTTGTCTGATTTGCTTGAAATGTATGCTCAATATTGAATCCCCATCTGTTCCATGAGAAACAAAGTTTATAACATTACGGATCAATCAGGACCTCAATCATTAGCTTTCCTGTGCATACAATAATTTTTTATACACCCCATTTCCTACTTCACCCGCAAAAGGCTTTCCATAGAAACTTTTTCCATAAATCAACTCAACATCAATTTTTTGTGGCCCCGCCATGTTTAGATTTTTTTTTTTCATAGTCGAATCCCTTTTTCGATTTCACACCATTTAATGATTTTCTAGAGGACACCCCCCACCCCAACTCCAAAGTTTAGTTTCAGTTCTGTTTTGAGTAACACGCACAATCATTTCATGTCTACTATGTTTTCACCTCACAAGAATCACAGAGTCAATATTTTCCATTTACTTTTGGTTTTTGTTTGAACGCAATCATTGTTGGACACTAGTTAACTTAATTGGTGAGATTTCATAGATCACCACTAACTCCAGAATTTGAGTTTAGTTTATATTTGAACTATATTGTTGTTAAAGAAAGTTTAACAAGAAAACAAATCTAGACGTGTGAACAAGCCAAAGTAAACAACTGGAAAGTGTCATGATAATTTTCAATATTATAGTTTCAAGAGTCAACGAGTCAAGTCTTTCTAGTACTTGTAGACTGGAAAGGAGAGTTGTGATTCTTTTCATTAGTCATTGCGCATCAATAAAGTAACTTTTCATACTATTCACATTTGTGATTTCCTTGTATACCCCCATCTTCTAGTTATGTCACTCTGTTTCTAAAAGTCTTTGCAACCATGTTTTCAAGTCAATTGGCGTGTTTTAAAGTATAAACAACCGAAGGTATTGAGAAGAAACAACAAAAGAAATCACTCAAACAAGGACTTCTTAATAGTAGAATAGTTAGTTGATCCTTTGTTGTTGTACTTGGAATGGCTCGTGCTTCATCTCTTCTACTCCTTGTTATCTATCATCTTTCACTACTTTCCTTGGCTGAAGAAGTAACGGGATTCAATCCAAGGTGCCCGTCTTTTTTTTGTGGAAATCTTGGATTTCTCAGCTTCCCCTTCTCCAATGGAAAAAATCCTGAGTGTGGATTGTTAAAGGTAGAGAATTGCAGTGAACCATTTCGTCAGAAGATTCAGTTGGGGAAGGATGGTCCATGGTTTTATATTAGAGAAATCAATCAGGACAACAGTCTTATACTTCGTGACCAAGTGTATCCAGATCATTTTAAGAACCATATTTGTAGATCGTTCCAAAATTTCACTCTCTCCAGATCTCCACTTTACTCTTTTGAATTCCCAATTCAGCTGGCCATGCTTAATTGTTCCAATTACAGTATCACCACGGGTTTCGAGTTATTATGTAATGAGTCCAATCACTCCATTATCCTCTACAATCACACAACTCATCAAAGTCCACCAGCTGGATGTTCAGTTATTCGGTCCCAATTGACTAAGACTCAAAAAAGTGTCTTCCTTCATAATATATATAATGGTGGCTTCTTTCTTCAAGTGAATGTGACGAAAGAATGTCTAGATTGTTACTCGAAAAGAGGGCAATGTCTGAGTGATAGCAAGGGAAAGTTTAAGTGTTCAGGCTCAAAAACAGGTATCAAAGTTACAGTAGGTAGTAGGATTTGCGTATGGTGGATCATACATGACCTGCTGTTTGTGTTTCACTGTTTTCGAAGTTGGCTTTCTGTTCCAATTCATTTATTTAAGCTGCATATACTTGAATGCCATGCCATAATTCTTTTCTTTCTACAATGATTGCTTAAGTGGATTTCAATTGGTTTCTGTATCAGTTTCTGATGGACAATTTTGTTCTTCTTTGGTAATTTTTTTTTTTTTCCTTAATGGATGCCAGTTATGGTCTGACCTAACGCCATATTGTTTGTAATTTTTGTTGCAGGAAATGGAAAAAACACTGAATTTGGGCTAAAACTAGGTAATCTCTTCCTTTAAACATTTCCATCCATTACAACACCTTAAAATCATTGCAATTCTCTGTTACACATTTTCTGCAACTTTGAAGAAATATTTAATTGATTAGAACTTTTGGTGTTCCTACTCTTTGGTCTGCTGGTCAAAAATTTTATAGCTCTTCTTTCATCTCATCAGGATTCGGAATTGGAGGATCAGTCCTCCTGATTGTGGCTCTGTCTATCTACATTACACAGTGTCGCAGAAAAGGAATATATGCTTCACCAAACTCAAGATATACCTCTTCCGATCCTTCCTCAAAATCAGACCTGGAAGCAGCCAGTGCCTACTTTGGGGTCCCTGTCTTCTCCTATATTGAACTTACAGAAGCCACTAATAATTTTAATCACGAGAAAGAACTTGGAGATGGAGGTTTTGGAACAGTATACTATGGTAAGAAGATCAACTTTTGTTTGTCTCAATTAAATGATCATCTATTGTACATTCCGATATAACTGTTAAAAATAATGAGAAAAAGAATACAAAAAGTTATAACAATTTGCTAAATGACCCATTTGATCATTATCAATTAGGAAAACTCAGAGATGGACGAGAAGTTGCGGTCAAGCGCTTGTATGAGCACAATTACAGAAGGGTTGAGCAGTTTATGAATGAAATTGAAATTCTCACACGTTTGCGCCACAAAAACCTTGTTTCCCTTTATGGCTGCACTTCACGTCACAGCCAGGGACTTCTCCTTGTGTATGAATTCATCCCCAATGGCACTATAGCTGATCATCTCCATGGTGATCGGGCGAACCCTTGTTTACTCACATGGCCTATTCGTATGAACATTGCCATAGAAACTGCTAGTGCATTGGCTTATCTCCATGCTTCTGATATCATACATCGCGATGTAAAAACTAATAACATTCTCCTTGACAACAACTTCTGTGTGAAAGTTGCAGATTTCGGGCTCTCACGGTTGTTCCCCACTGATGTTACTCATGTTTCAACTGCCCCACAAGGAACTCCAGGCTATGTTGATCCTGAATATCACCAATGCTACCAGCTAACTGATAAGAGTGATGTATATAGCTTCGGAGTTGTCCTTATCGAGCTCATATCGTCAATGCCTGCTGTCGATATATCTAGACACAAACATGAGATTAATTTGTCTAACTTAGCGATAAACCGGATTCAGAAACAAGCAATCGATGAGTTGGTTGATCCATGTCTTGGATTTCACTCTGATGAAGAAGTGAAAAGGACGGCAACTTCAGTAGCAGAGCTGGCTTTTCTATGTCTGCAACAAATTAAAGAAATGAGACCTTCAATGGATGTTGTTTTGGAGGAATTGCAGAGAATTAAAAGCGGAGAATGCAAGCCAGAGAATCTAACAAGAGAAGATGATGATGACAAAAAAGAGTTGAAGAGTATGCAACAGCCACCACCATCACCACCACACTCTGAAGAAAGTGCCTTGTTGAAGAATATCAAGCTGCCACCTTCACCCATTTCTGTCACTGAAAATTGGATTAGTAATGACACTACACCTAATGTAAGTAACTAAGGTTTTCTCTTACATGCTCTGCTCAAATTAATTTCAATGGTGGATGATGATGATGTGCAATATATGTTTTGACACTCGTCTACATGTAACTTTTGTGTTATATATTAAAATATATCATACATGTAAAGCAGATTATGTATAGGTCAAGGCAAGAGGGAATGTACATAGTACATGGAGCTTTTTTTTTTAATAATATTTTTTTCCCTTTTCTTGTGTCATTGTTATTCTTATAGTAGAGTTAATTGTGTCATTGTTATTCTTATAGTAGAGTTAATTTTGTACAGATTGGTGTAACAATTTATCCAGGGTAATAAAAAAATTGAATGTATAGGTTGTGGATCCAAAGATGGCTGGCTACATAACTATATGAAAATAATTAGAGAAATAAAATGTAAAAGCTATGATCTACTCATTAAACTCCTAGGTTTTGCTTCTCGTGTAAAAATAGAAATGGGAGTGATGATACGGAGAAAGATAGATAGAGAGTTCAATTGAAGGATGGGAAAAATAATCAAACAGTTAAAATATTTTGAACATTTGAAGTTGTTGAAGGGTGAATTTAAGCTGAAATGGACTGGATGGATATATAATTGTCACCAACCTGGGTTTGAAAAAGATACATAGTATGTCTTGGCCCCAGTTGATCCCACCTCCAAAACTGCGATAATGGTATGCTAAACTTGAACTTTCTTATGTTTTTAGCCAGCTTAACACTTTCCATAGCTTATGCTCTTGATTTAGTGCAATTTATGCATTTAGACATAATTAGAGATAAAGAATTTGCAGAGTAGATATGAAATCTAGTTGGTTAGAGACTTTTTTGTTGGTCAAGAAAAGATTCATACAAACTAAAGTCTATACACCCACAAGCTGTTTGATGATTTGCTTTGCAGGCCATTAGCTTTCTAATTTTTGTTCAATAATGTTGATGGCTCCTTGTTCTTTCCACTTTATACTATGTTTGTTAGGAAAAATTCTTAGTTTATGTGGGTGCTTTCCTTTTGGTTTAGATTCATTTAGCATAATGATTGGCAAAACATAAAAGCTAAAACTATATCATTAGAAAGCGTGTTGATATATAATAACTGATGTGTGGCGTGATTGGATAACCTCCTAGACCTGAAACCCTTTTGTCTGATTTGCTTGAAATGTGTGTTCGACATTGAAGTCTATGATGAGTCAATAAGTCCAATGTTCCAAGAGAAACAGAGTATTTTCATAGAAAAGTACGAAGTTTCTAACATGGTATATCAATCACAACCTCAACCATTAGTTTTCCTGTGCATACAATAATTCTCTATACACCCCATCTCCTACTTCAACCGCAAAAGACTTTTCAGAGAAACTTTATCTATGGATTGGTACCCTTTGTTACAAGGACAAGTTCTGGTGTTTTTCATTGTCAAACCCCTTTTTCGTTTTCACACCATTTAATAACTTTTCTATAGGACTCCTTGCTACTTCTCCAAAGTTTGGGGACCAATTAGTGAAGTGTCTATTCTGTTTTGAACAACGCTCCAATATGTTTCATCACGAGAATCACAGAACCAAGATTTTCACCACTAACACCAGAGTTTGTGTTTAGTTTATATTTGAATTGTATTGTTGTGAAAGAAAGTTTAACAAGAAAACAAATCTAGATGTGTGAAACAGGTCTAGGAAACAACTTGAAAGTGTCATCATAATTTTCAATGTTATAGTCTTTCTAGTATTTTGTAAACAGGGAAGGGGAGTTGTGATTAGTCATTGCCGACCAATCAAGTAACTTTCCATGCATTTCACATATGTGATTTTCATTGTATACCCTATCTTTTAGTTCTGTCAATCTGTTTGTACAAGTCTTTGCTACCAAATTTTCAAGTCAACTAGCGTGTTTTAAAGGATAAACAATTGAATGTACTGAGAATACCCAACAACTGAAATCACTTGATAAAAGGAGGAATACAATGGCTTCATGATGGTATAATAAGTGATTTCTGGTGTACATCTCTGTTGTTGTACTTGGAATGGCTCGTGCTTCTTCTCTTCTACTCCTAGTTATCTATCATCTTTCACTACTTTCCTTTGCTGAAGAAGAACCACGATCCAATCCAAGATGCCCATCTTTTCCTTGTGGAATTCTTGGAAATATCAGCTTCCCCTTCTCCACTCGAAGGCATTCTGAATGCGGGTTGCTCATAGTACATAACTGCACTGATCAATATCAGACTATTCAGTTGAACAAGGATGGTTCATGGTTTCATATTAGAGACATCAAGCAGGACAATACTCTTATACTTAGTGACCCAGTGAATCCAGAGCATTTTAAGAAACAGACTTGTGGATCCTTCAAAAATTACAGTGTCTCCAGCTCCCCCTTTTACTCTTTTGAAATCCCTTCCAAAGTAACCATGTTAAATAACTTCTCACTTTTCGTAACCTTGCAAATTCCTATAGAGTCTGCAATGATTCCGTTCACTCCATTTTCATCTACAGACAACCAAATGATACATCAAGTCCTCCAGCTCAATGTTCAGTTATTCAGCCCCTAGTAACCCAGACTAAAAAAAGTGACCTCCTTCATAATATGTACGCTATTGAGTTCTTTCTTCAAGTGAATGTGATGACAGAATGTTACAAGTGTCATTCTAGAGGAGGGCGATGTCTGAGTGATAGCAATGGAAAGTTTAATTGCTTAGGCGCAAAAACAGGTATCAAATAACAGTAAGGTAGTAGGATGCACACGGTGGATAAATACATTACGTCATTACCTGCATTGTGTTTTATTGTTTTCGAAATTGGTTTTCTGTTTCATTAATTGATTTGTTCATTTAGATAAGCTGCATATACTTTAATAGAAGGGATATTATCATTTTCCCCCCTACTGTTCACTATATTAGAAAGGTGAGGACAAGGTTTCTCAACTTTAGAAAGGTGACCCCTCCAGAACAGACTTATTTAACAAACGCCCCCCTCTGTCAGAAAAATCATCAACAGTAAGGGTTGACCGTTACTATTGGGGGGCAATTTCGTAAACTCCCCATGGGAACAGGAATCTAATATGGACATTAAAGTTATTTGATATTTATAATTAATAATATATTAAAAAACAAATGGGTGGAGGAGATCATGCCACATCACTCCTCCAATGAAATAATTAAGCAAATTATATATTAAAATTAAAAATTAAATAAAGTTCCGCTTCTTTCTTCTCCACGACCTCTTCTTCCTCTTTCCCCAAGTTCTTCTTCTTCTTTCTTCTCCACGATCAGTCAACCACCATCATCTAAACCCCCACACCCTGATCCAAGCACTAATTTTACCAAACCGATCTATTAAAAAAAAAAAAAAAAAAAACAAAACAAATCAGATTCATCACCAAACCCCAACTGCCCTTCATCACACATCCACAAACACAAACACACCACCACGAAAATAACACAAAACACAAAACACATAGATCTCTCGAATCCCTCCTGAACCAAACCATAGATCTCGAATCTCCCTCTCAAATCTCTTTGTGAATCGAAAACCACATCAGAAAATCCCTCTCGAATCTCTCAAAACCCTTTGCGAATCGAATCCCGCCGTCGATCTCCTCTTCTCTTTCTCTCTTGGCGACGGCGGCCGTGGATTCACGCGATCGATGGAGGGTTGGGGATAATGAGTAAAGATCGTACAAGAGCAGATGAGAGTGGGTTTTTCAGATGCGATTTTGGTGTATGGATGGTCTGGGTTTGGGTTTTTAGAGGGAAAATAAAAATAAAATAAATAAATAAAAGAGAAAATGATTTTGATGATGTTGGTTTTTGGAATCTGGGTTTGTGTTTTGTGTATGGATTCTGGGTCTTTGATGATGTTGGTTGGGAGTTCACGTTGGACCTCGAAATTTTTTTTTTATTGTTCGGCCTTGATTATTATTTTCATCAAAGTATGCTTTTGTTGAATGATTTTCTGGGTTGGAGGGGTAATGAAGGTTGAAGACTGGAAGATGAATGGGTTTGAATGATGGTGGATCTGAGATTGGATTTTTTAATATCTCTGCAGAATTAAAATTAATTAAAATATTATTATTAAATATGTTTGTATTGTTTTTAAATGTGTATATATTATTAAAAAAATTGTTTTTATATTTTGTTTTATTTTTAATTTATGTTTTTAAAATTAAATAAAAATAATAAAAAAGATCTTCACCGTCCATCTTAAAGATAGACGCTGGAGATCCATCATTTTTTTTTTTTTCAATTATGATTTTTTATTTTCTTTTTAATTTTCTTTTTCCTAAAGGCAATGGAGGGCAAAAACGTCTTTTAACCCACTATATCAGCTTTTCTTTCTTAAAAAGTTAACAGAAGGGGGTGTTTGAATATTATTTTCATTGCGGGGGTAGACCGGCAATTTTTAAGAAACCCTGTCCTCACTTTAATAATATGGTGAACAGTAGGGGGGAAAGCGATCTTTTCCCTTAATAGAATCCCATAAAACTGTCTTTCTACAATGATTTCTCAAGTGGATTTTCATTGGTCTCTTGCCTGGGTTTGGAGAATGCTAGCAAGATCTTTAATGTTTCTTATGGCCTCAAACACAAGTTCTCTTGATAGGGTTTTCCTCCTCTCGTTTAGCCTCTTGTGAAACTAAAAATGTGAGTGATGATATGGTGAGAGAAAAATAGGGCCAAATGACATTTCAGCCTGGTCCAATCCATGTATATCCAAATGTATATACAAAGATTCATAGGTGTGATATCTCACATGTAATTTCGTGCGGGATCCTGGCTTGTAGCGTTATAAAACCGATTATCAGATGTGACAATTGGTTTTGTAGCAATACAAAACCAGAATCCCTCACGAAATTATGTGTTATCCCAATTGGTATGTTACAGTTTTATTCGGCTAATAATCTCTTATATACCCATATAAAAATATACCATTCATTACATGCAGTGCACATAAATTTACTAATTTAGTTTGTAAGATGAAGAATTCACCGTCTGTCTGTCTATTCATCTCCCTGCACATCCACAAAGGTCCATTCTTTTATCCACCATTCATTCCCTATTTACATGAAATCTGAGCCTTTGATAAACAAAACTGCATAAATGCACGTGTGACAGTTGTGTTAATAAACTAAGTGACTGATGTAGGACCAGAAGGAAATAGGAAGAAAAGGAGATTGAAAAACAGCAATTCTTTATTTAATTCAATTCATCAAGTCTAACCCTACAAATGGCTCTAAAGGGGCCTTTTATAATGATCAGATACAAGAGATAATACAAAGAGTTTAATAGAAACAAATACTAAAAGATAATAACCTGAATCAATTATATCTAAGGAGATAATTCCCAAGATAAATACTAATAAATAACAAGATAATCTCCCCAAAATCCCTTAATTATCTTTCCTAAACTTACGCCTAACGTAAGTTCTCAAATCCCTATCCAGTTCCCCATCATTCTCCCCTGGTTGAAAAGAACTCGACTCTGGCGAGTGGTGCTGTAAATAATCTTCCAATAAGGATGGGGCGAGACCACGAACTTCGGACTCTGAAATCCAAGTGTCCTCAGTTGAAGAACGTCGTGCCAACGAACCAAAATTGTCGACACCCACCCTGAGTAGAGGTAACAAGACGATTCATCCAAAATCTACTCAACCTGATCGACATGATTGGCTGCAACAGGTGGAATGCAAGGCAATGGGCTACTAGAAGGACCTGCAGACATTAGAGGAAATAATAGGAGGCTCGAATGTACCCTGGTAAGGATACAAGTCTGACGTTAAACACTGGACTAATCGTTAAATCAGCAGGCAAATCCAAAATAAGCATTAGATCCAAGCCGTTTGAGAACACGAAAAGGCCAATGGCACGGGCATGCAATTTTTTAACAGAATGCGGGGGGAAAACGGGTAGGGCATATGCGAACCATGACAAAGTCACCCTCCCCAAACTCTAATGGTCTACGGTGCACATCAACAGCTAATTTATAGTTATCATTACTTAATGCAATTTGGCGACGCACCTCAGTATGTAAGTCATGCATATGAGTGGCAAAATCAGTAGCAAATTCAGATGTACGTGACTCAAGTGGTAATGGTGCCAAGTCAATAGGTTAACGAGGTGAAATGCCATGAACAATCATAAATGGGCTCTTTCCGGTGGTTCGGTGGATCGAGTTATTGTAAGCAAATTTAGCCATAGGAAGAAAAAGGTCCCAATTACCAAGTTTATTACCCACCACACCTAAGAAGGTTACCTAAGCTACGATTAACAACCTCAGTTTAACCATCAGTTTAGGGATGAAAGGCAGAGGAGAACTTAAGGGTAGTACCAAATAATTTCCATAAAGTCTTCCAGAAATAACTCATAAAATGCACATCACGGTCAGACACAATGGTAATAGGCAATCCGTGTAAACATACAATCTCCCTAAAGAACAATTGTGCGACAAGTGAAGCATCGATTGTTTTGGAGTAGGGAATGAAGTGGGCCATCTTAGAAAATCTATCAACTACCACCAAAATTGAGTCATGAGCACGTACCATTTTGGGCAACCCTAAAATAAAGTCCATGCTTAAGTCTCTCCAAGGGGTGTGGGGAACAGGCAAAGGTGTATAAAGACCAGTGTTCTGTTTTGTTGCTTTAGCTAAATGACAGGTCCTGCACTGGGAAACTATCCTAGGAACATCACGTTTCAAAGAAGGCCAATAAAACCTATCCTCAACCAAAGCTATGGTTTTATCACGACCCAAATGACCGGGCTAACCCACCAGAATGCATTTCCCAAACTAAAAAGTCACGAAAGGAAGTACGAGGGAGACAAAGGTGGGACCCACGGAAGAGATAACCATCCCTAATGACAAACTCTACATGGTCACGACGATGGCCATCCAAAATTTCTTGGAATATAATGCCGAAGTCTGGACAGGTGGAATACTTAGATTTGATTCTATCCAATCCTGGTACCGTGATACTCAAAGACTGGACCACCGTCAGAACATGACTAAGAGCATCTGCACTTTATTATCTACCCCAGGACGGTGTCTAATAACAAAGGTGAATGTCTGAAGAAATTCAGACCATTTAACATGCCTAGGATTCAATTGTTTTTGGGACTGTATGGTGTAGCGGAAGCTATACGAGAAAAACCTGCAACAAAACAATTAGAAAACAACCTATTGAAAACGTTCGACCTCGCGCACGAAGGATTCGTTAACAGGCTTCAATTACTTCTACCTTCGCAAAGATATGAACTAGTTTGTAGAGAAACATTCTCTGATTTATTAATATTCAACCAAACCTTTTTAATGAAAATACAAGAATATAAATAGGCAAAAATTAAAACAATGAAAACTCAAACTCTAAATCCTAAACAAATTCATGAAACAAATCCTAAAATAAAAAGAATTCTGCTACACTAAAAATGACTAATCCTGGACTCTTTAATCCTGCACCAACAAGGAATCATTCGGCCATCTCATAAGGTCTGCCATGCGCCAGCTGTCAGCTTGACCTGCATCCCACATCATCACCTTTTGTCCAGCTCACGCCTTCTTCCAGTTGGACCTCCGTATCGCATCGATCCTTGCTTTACAAGTAATTAGACATTGCTGCCGCTGCATCATCCTCTCCAGGTTGAAGAAACGTCGACCTCGACGTGCAATCCGTATCCCCTCCAGAGGAGTCAGCAAAATACGGTATTAAGTCTTCACATTAAACACGTCCGCCGTACGAATGTGGCTAGGGAGCTGCAAACGATAGGCATTCGGATTTATCTTCTCTAAAACTTCCAATAGGCCAATTTCTTTGCAGCCAGCTTGTTGTATTCTCCAACTGGGAAACGATCCTTAGTTAACACAGCCTATACAAAATCCCCAACTTCAAATTCCAAATGTCTTCGGTTCCTATCTGCAGCAAGTTTGTATTTATCATTGGACCTCCTAAATTTTCACACACCTATGCGTGAATGCCTTGCAGGTTTTGCACAAAGTCTGTAGCCTTACCATGTACTCGTGTTTTGCTTGGCAGGGGAAGTAAATCTAAAGGTCCACGGGGCACTACAGAATATACGACCTGAAACGGACTAAACCCCGTGCTTTGATTCACCGCATGATTATGAGCAAACTCCGCCTGACTAAGCCGTTGGTCCCAAGTACGAGCATTGTCACCCACTAAACATCTTAATAAGTTTCAGAGTGACCGATTCACCACCTCGGTCTGACCATCCGTTTGCGGGTGATATGCGCTACTGAAATTCAACTTTGTATTCACCATATTCCACAAGCTTTGCCAAAAATGACTAAGGAACCGTGTATCACAGTCAGACACAATAGAATTTGGAAGTCCATGAAGACGATAAACGTCACGGAAAAAAAGTTGTGCCACATTTACTGCATCGGTTGTCTTTTTACAAGGAACAAAATGGACCATCTTGGAAAATCTGTCAACGATCACAAATATGGAATCAAATCCTCGTTGCGTTCTTGGTAAACCCAATACGAAGTCCATGCTTAGGTCCATCCACGGCTATGATGGTATAGGTAGCGGCATGTATAGGCTCGCGTTTGTTGCCATTCCTTTAGAAACTTGGCACACATGACAGCGTGCCACATAACGCTCCACTTCACGCCGAATTGTCGGCCAAAAATAATCCTCTCTGACCAATTGCAAGGTGCGGTCCCTTCCCACATGGCCTTCTCCATGCCTTTCTTTTATAATATTGAATCGCAAACTGCTGTCAGGCACACAAAGTTGATTCCCATGGAATAAAAAGCCATCCACCACTAAGAATCTCTGTTTTCAGCTGCACTTAAATTCAACATGATGGCTGCAAAATATGGATCAATTTTTAGCAACTCTCGAAACGTTTCGAACCCTGGTACTATGACTGTCATTGTGGACAATAAATTGCTCCGTCGACTTAAGGCATCGGCGACTCGATTTGACGTACCTGCCTTGTGTTTCAACACAAAAGTAAATTGTTGCAGATACGCGGACCAGGAGGCATGACGGGCTGAAATCTTATCTTGGCTATGGAGATGTTTTAATGCTTCATGATCGGTGTAGAGAATAAACTCACAATGAAAAAGATAATGCCTCCAATGTTTCACGGCTTGAACCACCGCGTAGAATTCGATGTCATATGTACTATACCGTGCCCTTGCCCCTGTGAGTTTTTCGCTAAAATAAGCGACTGGCTTACATGCTTGGCTCAACACAGCCCCTATTCCCACTTTCGATACGTCATTGTGCAGCTCAAAGGGTTGGGAAAAATCTGGCAAGATTAGTATGAGCAGTAGTTAACGCACCTTGATGAGTTGAAATGCATCCTCTGCAACCTTAGGCCACTGAAAATTTTTTCTTTTATGCAATTGGTGATTGGAGCCATAATACTGCTGAAGTGAGGTATAAATCGTCTATAAAATGCTGCCAACCCGTGGAAGCTACGTACCTCAGTTATGCTTGTCGGTTGTGGCCACTGTCTAACGGCTTCAATTTTTGTATCATCCACTTGAAGACCCATTCCTGAAATTTTGTAACCCAAAAATAACACCTATGAAGCCATAAATACGCATTTGTGTGCTGCAGTGAACAATTTCTCCTTTTGAAGCATAGTTAAAACCTCTCGAAGGTGCTGCACATGTAGGTCTTGAGCGGCACTATATATTAATATATCGTCAAAGTAGACGACCACAAATTTTCCAATAAATGGCCGTAAAGCTTGGTTCATCACACGCATAAAAGTACTTGGTGCATTGGACAAACCGAATGGCATGACCAACCATTCATAGAGCCCCTATCGCGTTTTGAACACCGTTTTCCACTCATCCCCCGGTCGAATTCTTATTTGATGATAACCACTCTTTAAATCAAGTTTTGTGAACACTGTCGCCCCACTGAGTTGTCTTAGAGATCATCTAGTCGAGGAATCGGAAATCTGTACCTCACTGTAATTTTATTGATTGGACGACTGTCTACGCACATTCTCCATGATTCGTCCTTTTTTGGGATTAAAAGTGCGGGTACCGCGCACGGGCTAAGGCTCTCATTGATATGACCCTTGGTGAGTAACTCCTCCACTTGTCGTCGTAACTCCTCCACTTGTCGTCGTAACTCCTCATGCTCACTTGGGCTCATACGATAGTGTGGTCGGTTAGGCAACATAGCCCCGGCTCGAGATCAATATGATGCTGAATATCTCTCAAAGGTGGCAGCCCTTCAGGTAAATCGGTTGGAAACAAATCCGTAAACTCCGCAAGTAATGGAACTGCGACCACAACCTTGGCGTCCACTTCTTTGGTCAGTAGTAAATATACCGTATTGGCAACTTCCATCTCTAATTCGAGCTCAGAAAAAGAAAAGAGATTGGATCCTTCCGCCACTATAGGCTTTCTCGTGGCTTACTTGGTAACAACACAATACTCAATTTATCGTAAAGGAAAGTATAAGGTTTTTAAAGCCATCGTGTTTACCTTGCGATCATACTGCCACGGTCCGAGCAATAAATGACACGCATCCATGCGTACAATGTCACACCATACTTGGTCTTTGTAATGCTTGCCAATAGAAAAGGATATCAGTGCTCGTTGCGAAACCGTTACCTCACCACCCTTCGATTTGGGGTGTTGTCCGGTCTTGATCTCCAATTTTTTACCACCTTTGCCGACACAATGTTTTCACAACTGCCTCCATCAATAATGAAGCGACATACTTTCCCCAGGATGGTACAAGTTGAATGAAACACATTGTTCCGAAGCCAATCGCTTTCGTCCACGCGCGAGCCAAGCAAGTGCGCTGCACACCATGGCTGCCCCTTGGTCAGTTGTGGCGTCCTTGCTTTCTGTGCCACCTATGTTGTCTAGCGAGAAAGGAGGCACCTCCATCAGATCACCTTTTTTGGATCAAAATTCTCAGCCACTGTGTCATATATTGGGCGTGCCATTAATAAGGGACAATATCACCTCCACCCAATCTTCACCAATCTCATCGTCTTCATCGAATAGCGGCACCTCTCCAATGACAGCCTCTCTTCGTTTCCTCATCCGTTTCGGTGAATAAGACTCGCTTGCCATGTTTCTTACATTCGGACTGACGATGGCCCACCTCTCCACAATTAAAACACTGAATCACCTGTTGTTTCGGGCTATTGGTTCGGGCTGTGTAAGGGACTGCAAATTGGTGCCGCTGCTGCCCAATGCGCTGGTCGGCGGTGGATAATTGCTGCTGTTGCCCCAAATTTTCTCGTGCACCACCACTGCCAAAAGACAGCAGTCTGCCCCTTCCCTCTTCTTGCCACAGACTTCTCTATTTGCATAGCCCTTTGATGAGCTTCAGACACGTTATTGGATCAAAGAGTTCACCACCTCTAGGATTTGCGCTCGCAATCCTCCGTAATAACTGGAAATAACCTGATCTCGAGTTTCTTGGATGTCATTGCGCACAAGTAATTGGTAAATTCCGTTGTATAGTCATTAACCGAACGCGTCCCTTGGCGTAAATTTTGCAATTTCTGATACAATAACTTTGAAAATTATGGGCAAAAATTCAAGCGCATTTTACGGACCATCTTTTCCCAATACGTGAGTTTCGACTTTCCCATTCTATTTGTGTAAGCTTAATTTGCTGCCACCAAGCTACAGCTCGTCCCCGAAGCGAGTTGCCACCAAGGCTACCCTTGCATTCGCCGGCACGTTTTTAAACTCCAAGATCTCCTCTACTACTCTAGCCATCAAGGAATTCTTCGGGGAAGATTGCCTGAAACTCTGAATTATCTATCATACCAGATCCCACCGCCTGTTGTCTTCATGCTCTAAAGCTTGACGACGCTGCTATGGAACCTCTACTGAGATTCACTCTCCTCTCTCGTCACTCATCCTCAACGTTACCACCGTTAGGATTCAAGGCTTGGAAAGGATTTTGGTTGGCGATTAACATCGCAAGCTGCCCGTTATTTGCGCCATCTGCTACTCCAATGTGCCACACGTCACGTTCGTTGGCCTCTTCTACTGGGATCCGGTTAGGTACTCGTCTCTTCGGTGGCATATTGATGTCCCGAACGAACACGGCTCTGATACCAAACTGGTGTAGCGAAGCTATACGAGAAAAACCTGCAACAAAACAATTAGAAAACCACCTACTGAAACGTTCGACCTACGCACAAAGGATTCGTTAACAGGCTTCAATTACTTCTACCTTCGCAAAGATATGATAACTGGTTTGTAGAGAAACATTCTTTGATTTTATTAATATTCAACCAAACCTTTTAATGAAGACAAGAATATAAATAGGCAAAAATTAAACCAACGAAAACTCAAACTCTAAATCCTAAACAAATTCATGAAACAAATCCTAAAATAAAAAGAATTCTACTGCACTAAAACTGACTAATCCTGGACTCTTTAATCCTGCACCAACAAGGAATCATTCGGCCATCTCATAAGGTCTACCACGCGCCAGCTGTCAGCTCGACCTGCATCCCACATCACCTTTGTCCAGCTTACACCTCCTCCAGTTGGACTCTCCGTATCGCATCGATCCTTGCTTACAAGTAATTAGCATTACTGCTGTTGCATCACTGTAGGTAACGTAAAGCTTGATGGTTAGAGTAAAGGACAAACTCACTAGGAAAAAGGTAGTACTGCCAATAATGAAGAGCCCTAATAATGGCATAGAACTATTTAAACCAATTGACCAGCAACTATGAGTTCTCGTTGTTGTTTAGGCCATTCGTGGGCGTATGCTCAACTTGCCACGGGCGGAGTGTCGGTCATCGTCGTAGTTTGCTAGCAAAGCATCATAGTTTGAAAATTCGATGTCCATCTGTCCATCTAACAACAATCATCATAAATACATTGACCCTAAAGAGAACTTCCTGCTTCAAGAGTACGCTGGCGAGATCGAAACTGGATATAGGCCTGAACACAATCAACTTCTGAATTATATGATCCTTTCCACAAATCCATAATGAGAAAATACTTGATGTAGCACTCCTCAGTAATAGGATAAAGCACATAACGGATCGTAACTAGGAGAACTCGATTCAGCTCATATATGGTATAAGGATCGAAATCTTCGTAGCCATAGTAATAATCTTGATATTCAGACATAGCTGCAAACAGTATGGAGCATATGGAATCTGGACTCAGTGAAATTTTTCAATATGGATAATTATGGAAAAGTCCCTCTAGAATGCACAATTACAAAAACACCCTTGAAGTATGTGTAATTTGTGAAAAGCCCCAACATGTTTCAGAATTTACACAACAGCCTAGAAAATTTACACCAGGTCCTCCAACTCACAGAAATTACCGTGAAGTCCCTAGTCGAAAAAATTACCTGGACACTTGTAGATCGGAAACTGGACCCCCGATTAGAAGAAGCCGCAGCCGACGAATCGATTGGGATCGGCGGTGAGGTTCCATGTGCCAGCAATTGGTGGTGAAGGTGAGCGGCAGCAGTAAGTGTTTTTGAACGTAGATCTGCGTTGATCGAGTTAGATCTGGATGTCGGCGATGAAGGGAAAAGTGACGGTCGGCCTTGTCTAAATCTGATGGTATGGGCGGTGGCGACCATGCATCGGTGCCGGTGGCGGCACGAGTGGTGGCGCGTGGGCGCGTGTACTTCCGACAGGTAAGGTTTCTGGCTTGTGTTTACGTGTTTGAGGCATGTTGGGTGCAGATTTGTGTTGTAAAAAAGAAAAAGAAAAAGAAATTGATGGAAGTGTATAGGAACGAAAATAGGCTCTGATACCAATTGATGTAGGACCAGAAGGAAATAGGAAGAAAAAAGATTGGAAAAACACAACAATTCTTTATTTAATTTAATTCATCAAGTCTAACCCTACAAAAGGCTCTAAAGGGGCCTTTTATAATGATCAGATACAAGAGATAAATACAAAGAGTTTAAATAGAAAACAAATACTAAAAGATAATAACTTGAATCAATTATCTCTAAAGGAGATATATCCCAAAGATAAATAATAATAAAATAACAATAATATCCCCAAATCCCTTAATTATCTTTCCTAAACTTAAGCCTAACGTAAGTTCTCAAATCCCTAACCACTTCCCCATCAGTGACCCTATGCTCCTATCTTTAGTAATAAATTACTGCAACATTCTAGAATAATTTAGATATTTTCCTCGTCTAAGCTTTATCGAAAATTTTAATGGAGTTATTTGGAGGTCATTTGTGCTCCTGGTACTCGCATAATTTGAGGATTTGAATTGCCTGAAAATCTTTAGTTTTTGCACCTGTTCAGCTGGAGGAAGGAAAAATTAATCAAACAGTTATAATTTTTGAACATCGAATCGGAACACCTGTTCAGCTTAGCTGCAATGGACTGGACATAGTGTGTTGAGTGCAAAAGATGTGACCAATGTGAGTTTGAAAAGAATACATTTTAAGTTTTTGCCCCACTTGATCCCACCTTCAAAACCACAATAATGGCATGCTAAGCTGAATTTCTTGTGTTTAGCCTTAAATATCTTAAATATTTATTGATCATGATTTAGTGCTAACTTCTTAACTCTCTTCCAATAGCATATGCTTAATTTATATAAACTGAACTTTAGGCATTAGCTTTCTGATGTCTGCTCAATAATGTCCATGCTCTTGTTCTTCCACTAGATTTTTTTTACATCGGGTAAATGCTGAGTCCGAAATGTAGCTTTCTTCCTTCTAGTTCGGTTGTAGCAAAATAGGTGGGCAAAAGAGAAAAAACTAAACCTGTTGCTGGTGTATCACACGTACTTGTATCCTTGTTAGTGTACGTTTACTTAATTACAAAATGTTTAACTGAAATAGAACAATGTTTTATCCTTGTAAAATACCATTAGGAAGTGTCAATAATATAATATAGTCATGTGACTGTCTTTAGCTTTGGGGGACCATTTAGTGAGTTTCTTTAATTGGTTTGAAAAACAAGCACAATCAATTCATGTCCAGTATTTTTCATCTCTCTTCCTCATGAGAATCACATAGCCAAGAAATTTCCATTTCTTATTGGTTTTTGTTTGAACGTAATCATTGCTCGACACTTGCAATATTAATTGGTAAGATTTCATGGGTCAGGATCGAATACCACTAACACCAGAGTTTGAGTTTAGTTTATATTTGAATTGTATTGTTGTGAAAGAAAGTTTAACAAGAAAACAAATCTATAAATGTGTCGAACAAGCCAAAGGAAACCGCTTGAAAGTGCATCTTGATTTTCAATGTTATAGTTGTTGAAGAGTAAATGGGTCAAGTCTTTCTATAATTACTTTGTAACTATGGAAGAGGAATTGTGATTAGTCATTATTGACCAATCAAAGGTAACTTTCACATATGTGATTTTCATGTATACCCCATCTTGTTTCTACAAGTCTTTGCTACCGAGTTTTCAAGTCAACTGGCGTGTTTTAAAGGATAAACAACTGAACTTATTGAGAAGAAACTATAACAAAAATCACGCAATAAACGAATCAACGCAATCCTTTGTTGTTGTACTTGGAATGGCTGATGCTTCTTCTCTTCTGCTCCTCGTTATCTTTCATCTTTCACTACTTTCCTGGGCTGAAGATGTAACTGGGTTCATCCAAAGTGCCCATCTTTACCTTGTGGAAATCTGGGGAATATCGGCTTCCCTTTCTCCAATCGAACATATCCTGAGTGTGGGTTGTTAATGGTAGATGGCTGCAGTAAACCGTATCCTCAGAAGATTCAGTTGGGGAAGGACGGGCCATCGTTTTATATTCATACATCAAGCAGGACAATAGTCTTGTACTTAGTGACCAAGCGGATCTAGAGCAGAGGTGTGGATTGTACCAAAATTTTAGTCTCTCCAGCTCCCCCTTTTACTCTTTGAACTCCCATTCAAGTCGACCATTAGATGCCCCGGCACTCATTACAGTAACCTCTGGAATTTCAAGTTAGTATGTAATGACTCCACTCATTCCATTATCTACTACAATCAGACAAATCATGGTTTACCACCTACACCAGCTGGATGTTCGGTTATTCAGTCCCAAGTGACTAAGACTCCAAAATGTCGTCTTTCGTAATATATATACTGGTTGGCTCTATTTTCAAGTGAATGTGACGGAAGAATGTTACGATTGTTATTGGAGAGGGCAATGTCAGAGTGATAGCAATGGAAATTTTAAATGTACAGGCGCAAAAACAGGTATCAAAATAACAGTAGGATTTGCACATGGTGGATCATACATGACCTGCTGTTTGTGTTTCAATGTTTTCGAAGTTGGCTCTCTGTTCCAATCATTTATATAAGCTGCATATACTCGAATGCCACGCCATAATTCTTTTCTTTCTACAATGATTGCTTCAATTGGTCTCTATATCAGTTTCTGATGGACAATTTTGTTCTTCTTTTGTACATTTTTTTTATTTTTTTATTTTTTTATTTTTTTATTTTTTTATTTTTTTAAATGGATGCCAGTTTTGGTCTCATCTCTATATATTTACTGTCTAAACTAACACAAAATTGTTTGTAATTTTTGTTGCAGGAAATAGAAATAAAACCAGATTGGGGCTAAAACTAGTAATCTCTCCCTTTAAACATGTCCATCCATTACAACACCTTAAAATCATTTCAATTCTCTTTTACACATTTTCTGCAACTTTGAAGAAATATTTAATCGATTAGAACTTTTTGGTGTTCCTACTCTTGGTCTGCTGGCCAAAAATTTTATAGCTCTTTTTCATCTCATCAGGATTCGGAGTTGGAGGACCAGTCCTCCTGATTGTGGCTCTGTCCATCTACATTACACGGCGTCGCAGAAAAGGAATATATGCTTCACCAAACTCAAGATTACTTCTTTCGATCCTTCCTCAAAATCAGACCTGGAAGCAGCCGGTGCCTACTTTGGGGTCCCCATCTTCTCCTATAGTGAACTTGCAGAAGCCACTAACAATTTTAATCATGAGAAAGAACTTGGAGATGGAGGTTTGGTACAGTATACTATGGTAAGAAGATCAACTTTTATTTGTCTCAATTAAATGATCATCTATTGTACATTCGGATATAACTATTAAAAATAATGAGAAAAAGAATACAAAAGTTTTAATAGTTTCCTAAATGGCCCATTTGATCATTACCAATCAGGAAACTCAGTGATGGACGAGAAGTTGCGGTCAAGCGCCTATACGAGCACAATTGTAGAAGGGTTGAGCAGTTTATGAATGAAATTGAAATACTCACACGTTTGCGTCACAAAAACCTTGTTTCCCTTTATGGCTGCACTTCACGTCACAGTCATGGTCTTCTCCTTGTGTAGAATTCATCCCCAATGGCACTATAGCTGATCATCTCCATGGTGATCGGGCGAATCCTTGTTTACTCACATGGCCTATTCGTATGAATATTGCCATAGAAACTGCTAGCGCATTGGCTTATCTCCATGCTTCTGATATCATACATCGCGATGTAAAAACTAATAACATTCTCCTTGACAACAATTTTTGTGTGAAAGTTGCAGATTTCGGGCTCTCCCGGTTGTTCCCCACTGATGTTACTCATGTTTCAACTGCCCCACAAGGAACTCCAGGCTATGTTGATCCTGAATATCACCAATGCTACCACTAACCGATAAGAGTGATGTATATAGCTTCGGAGTTGTCCTTATCGAGCTTATATCGTCAATGCCTACTGTTGATATATCTAGACACAGAAATGAGATTAATTTGGCTAACTTAGCTATAAACAAGATTCAGAAACAAGCAGTCGATGAGTTGGTTGATCCATGTCTTGGATTTCACTTAGATGAAGAAGTGAAAAGGACGACAACTTCAGTGGCAGAGCTGGCTTTTCTATGTCTGCAACAAATTAAAGAAATGAGACCTTCAATGGATGTTGTTTTGGAGGAATTGCATAGAATTAAAAGCGGAGAATGCAAGTCGGAGAATCTAACAAGAGAAGAAGATGACACAAAAGAGTTGAAGAGTACGCAGCAGCCACCACCATCACCACCACACTGTGAAGAAAGTGCCTTGTTGAAGATATCATGCTCCCACCTTCACCCATTTCTGTCACTGAAAATTGGATCAGTAATGACACTACACCTACTGTAAGTAACTAAGGTTTTCTCTTACATGCTCTGCTCAAATTGATTCAATGGTGGATGATGATGGTGTGAAATAAATGTTTTGACACTAATCTACTTGTAGCTTTTGTGTTATATATCAAATATATCATACATGTAAAGCAGATTGTGTATAGGTCAAGGCAAGAGGGAATGTACGTAGTACATGGAGCTTTTTTTTTTTTTTTATACTATTTTTTCCCTTTTCTTGTGTCATTGTTATTCTTATAGTAGAGTTCATATTTGTACAGATTTGTGTAACAATTTACCCAGGGAAAATAGAATTGTATGTATAGGTTGTGGATCCAAAGATGCCTGTTCAAATTCGTGTTAGTTTGGCTGAATCCAATTCAAGATGCTCAGCTTTTCCTTGTGGAAACCTTGGCCATATCAGTTTCCAATTCTCCAATGAAAATCATCCTGAGTGTGGATTGTTCATTGTAGAGAACTGTAATCAACCATTTCATCAAAAGATTCAGCTGGGGAAAGATGGTCCCTGGTTTTATATTCAACAACAATCTCTCAAGATAATACTCTTTTACTTGCTGAGAATCCTGACCAACAACTCTATTATTCAGACCCTTTTCGAAACCATACCTGTGGATTCTTCAAGAATTTTACCATTCCAGATCTCCTTTGTTTTTTTTTTTTGCATTCCCATTCAACATAACCTTGTTTAAATGCCCCAGTCTCGCTACAGCTACTCACGCCAGTAGTATCCCCCCAACGAATCCCCGTTTTCTTTGCAATAGCTCTGAATCTGATTATGCTGTTTTCTACGACAACTCAACTGATCATCTAACTGGATGCTCAATTATGAGCCCCAAGTTAACTACACTCAAAACAGTGTTGCTTTTCTAATGTTTATATATTTGTTCCATCTTCAAGTAAATGTTGTAACACCCTAAATCCGTAACACATCGAACTAGAATGAAACTTGACAATCAAAGAAAACATATAACCTCAAGCTAATACTTCAAAAGATTTAACTCCACAAATAATGTATTCAGTTCATTAAGCATTAAACTCCATAAATGTTGTATCAAGCAATGGTGTCGATATTTATCAACTGACGTTTGTTGTGTGGCGTGAGTGAATCACCTCCTAGACTTGAAGATTTGCCTGAAATATGTGCTCAACATTGAAGTTCAAGGTGATATTTAGTCCTCTCTTCCAAGACAAACAGAGTATTTTCACGAAAAAAGAACCGAGTTCCTAACATGGTTAATCGATCAAGGACCTCAATCATTAGTTTTCTTGTACATGCAATAATTTTTCCACACACTTATCAGCAAAGACTTTTCAAAGAAACTTTATCCACATAATGATACCCTTATTACAATTACAAGTTCGGGTGTTTCAATCCTTTTTGAGCTGAGAAATGATGTTGCTTGATGACATCAACTCAACATCACTTTCTTTGTGGCCCCGCAATGTTTGGATTTTTTTTTTTTTCATAATCAAATCCCTTTTTTTGCTTTCACACCATTTACATTCCAGAGGACACCCCTCCCCAAAAAAAAAAAAAAAGTTTGGGAGACCTTTAGTGAAGTTTCAGTAATTGTTTTGAACAGCACAATCATTCATGTACTGTATTTTTCATCTCTTCCTCACGAGAATCACATAGCCAAAAATTTCCATTTCTTATGGTATTATAAAGAAGTTTAACAAGAAAGAAAATCTATAAATGTTTTAGGTGTGAAGAGTCGATGATCGTCTTTCAATAATCTTGTGCTTAGTCATTATTGACCAATCAAGTAACTTTCCATACACTTCACATATGTGATTTTCATGTTTCTACAAGTCTTTGCTACCGAGTTTCAAGTCAACTTGCGTGTTTTAAAGAATAAACAACTGAACTTATTGAGAAGAAACTATAACAGAAATCACTCAATAAAAGAATCAACGCAATGACTTGTTAATAGTAGAATAGTTGATCCTTTGTTGTTGTCCTTGGAATGGCTGGTGCTTCTTTTCTACTGCTCCTCGTTATCTCTCATCTTTCACTACTTCCTGGGCTGAAGATGTAACTGGGTTCAATCCAAAGTGCCAATCTTTACCTTGCGGACTTCTGGGAAATATCAGCTTCCCTTTCTCCAATCAAACATATCCTGAGTGGGGTTTTAATGGTAGATGACTGCAATAATTACCATTTCATCAGAAGATTCAGTTTGGGAGGGTGAGCCATCGTTTTTATATAAGGTATCAAGCAGGACCATACTCTTGTAATTCATGACCAACTGAATCCAGAGCCTTGGAATTTCAAAAACGGTAGCTGCTCAACCTTACAAAATTTTACTCTCCCCAGATCTCCCCTTTACTCTTTTGAATTGTTATTTAACATAACCAAATTTAGATGCCCCCGTACTATACTAATCACAGTATCCCTGCAAATTTTGAGTTTTCATGTAATGAGTCCAATTACTCCATTATCCACTACAATCACACAAAACATCAACTATTTCCAAGTCCACCGGCAGGATGTTCCATTATTGATCCACTAGTGACTAAGACTCCAAAACATGTCATCTTTCATAATATATATGCTGGTTCGTTCTTTCTTCAAGTGAATGTGAATGTGACAAAGAATGTGATGATTGTTATCGAAGAGGAGGGCGATGTCTGAGTGATAGCAATGGAAAGTTTAATTGTACAGGCGCAAAACCAGGTATCAAAATAAAGGTAGTAGGATTTGCACATGGTGGATCATACATGACCTGCTGTTTGTGTTTCAATGTTTCGAAGTTGGCTTTCTGTTCCAATTCATTAGTGTTTTATTCATTTATATAAGCTGCATAATCAAATGCGCCATAATTCTTTTCTTTCTACAGAATGTGATGATTGTTATTGGAGAGGTGGGAAATGTCTGAGTGATAGCAATGGAAAGTTTAATTGTATAGGCCCAAAAAGGTATCAAAATAACAAAAGGTAGTATGATTTGCACATGGTGGATCATACATGACCTGCTGTTTGTGTTTCAATGTTTTCGAAGTTGGCTTTCTGTTCCAATTCATTTATATAAGCTGCATATACTCGAATGCCACGCCATAATTCTTTTCTTCCTACAATGATTGCTTCAATTGGTCTCTGTATCAGTTCTGATGGACAATTTTGTTCTTCATTTGTACAAATTTTTTTTTCTAAATGGATGCCAGTTTTGGTCTCATCACTACATATTTTACTGTCTAAACTAACGCCATATTGTTTGTAATTTTTGTTGCAGAAAATGGAAATAACACTGCATTTGGGCTAAAACTAGGTAATCTCTCCCTTTGAACATGTCGATTCATTACAATACCTTAAAATCATTACATCTCTGTTACACATTTTCTGCAACTTTGAAGAAATATTTAATCGATTAGAACTTTTGGTGTTCCTACTCTTTGGTCTGCTGGTCAAAAGTTTTATAGCTCTTTTTTCATCTCATCAGGATTGGAATTGGAGTATCAATCCTCCTGATTGTGGCTATGTCCATCTACATTATAAGGCGTCACAGAAAAGGAATATATGCTTCACCAAACTCAAGATACACTTTTTCCAATCCTTCCTCAAAATCAGACCTGGAAGCAGCCAGTGCCTACTTTGGGGTACCCATCTTCTCCTATAGTGAACTTGCAGAAGCCACTAACAATTTTAATCATAAGAAAAAGAACTTGGAGATGGAGGTTTTGGAACTGTATACTATGGTAAGAAGATCAACTTTTTGTTTGTCTCAATTAAGTGATCATTTATTGTACATTCCGATATAACTGATAAAAATAATACAAAAAGTTTTAATAGTTTGCTAAATGGCCCATTTGATCATTATCACTCAGGAAAACTCAGTGATGGACGAGAAGTTACGGTCAAGCGCCTGTATGAGCACAATTACAGAAGGGTTGAGCAGTTTATGAATGAAATTGAAATTCTCACACGTTTGTGCCACAAAAACCTTGTTTCCGTTTATGGCTGCACTTCATGTCACAGTCAGGGTCTTCTCCTTGTGTATGAATTCATCCCCAATGGCACTATAGCTGATCATCTCATGGTGATCGGGCGAACCCTTGTTATCACATGGCCTATTCGTATGAACATTGCCATAGAAACTGCAAGCGCATTGGCTTATCTCCATGCTTCTGATATCATACATCGTAATGTAAAAACTAATAACATTCTCCTTGACAACAACTTGTGTGTGAAAGTTGCAGATTCGAGCTCTCCCGGTTGTTCCCCACTGATCTCACTCATGCTTCAACTGCCCCACAAGGAACTCCAGGCTAT
Organism: Acer saccharum; assembly: GCA_030490815.1. Lineage (NCBI taxonomy): Eukaryota > Viridiplantae > Streptophyta > Magnoliopsida > Sapindales > Sapindaceae > Acer > Acer saccharum. Next base: position 39,543,967 of record CM059873.1, read on the forward strand.
GTTGATCCTGAATATCACCAATGCTACCAGCTAACCGATAAGAGTGATGTATATAGCTTTGGAGTTGTCCTTATCGAGTCATATCGTCAATGCCTGCTGTCGATATATCTAGACTTAGACATGAGATTAATTTGGCTAACTTAGCGATTAACAGGATTCAGAAACAAGCAGTCGATGAGTTGGTTGATCCATATCTTGGATTTCACTCAGATGAAGAAGTGAAAAGGATGGCAACTTCAGTAGCAGAGCTGGCTTTTCTATGTTTGCAACAAAATAAGAAATGAGACCTTCAATGGATGTTGTTTTGGAGGAATTGCAGAGAATTAAAAGCGAAGAATTCAAGCCGGAGAATCTAACAAGAGAAGATGATGATGACAAAAAAGAGTTGAAGAGTATGCAGCAGCCACCAGCATCACCGCCACACTGAAGAAAGTGCCTGTGTGAAGAATATCATGCTGCCACCTTCACCCATTTCTGTTACTGAAAATTGGATTAGTAATGACTCTACATCTAATGTAAGTAACTAAGGTTTTCTCTTACATGCTCTGCTCAAATTGATTTCAATGGTGGATGATGATGATGATGTGAAATATAGTTTTGACACTCATCTACTTGTAACTTTTGTGTTATATATCAAAATATATATATCATACATGTAAAGTAGATTATGTATAGGTCAAGGCAAGAGGGAATGTGCATGGAGCTTTTTTTTTGAAACTTTTTTCCCTTTTCTTGTGTCATTGTTATTCTGATAGTAGAGTTCATATTTTGTACAGATTGTGTAACAATTTATTCAGGGTAAAAAGAATTGTATGTATAGGTTGTAGATCCAAAGATGTCTGTTCAAATTGTTAGTTTGGCTGAATCCAATTCAAGATGCTCACCTTTTCCTTGTGGAAATCTTGGCCATATTAGTTTCCCATTCTCCAATGAAAATCATCCTGAGTGTGGATTGTTCATTGTAGAGAATTGTAATCAACCATTTCATCAAAAGATTCAGTTGGGGAAAGATGGTCCCTGGTTTTATATTTCAACAACAATCTCTTAAGATAATACTCTTTTACTTGCTGAGAATCCTGACCAACAACTCTATTATTCAGACCCTTTTCGAAACCATACCTTCGGATTCTTCATGAATTTTACCATTTCCAAATCTCCTTCGTTTTCTTTGCGTTCCCATTCAACATAACCTTGTTTAAATGCCACAGTCCCACTACTCATCCCGGTAGTATCCCCCCAACAAATCCCCGTTTTCTTTGCTATAGCTCCGAATTTGATTACGCTGTTTTCTACGACAACTCAACTAATCATCTAACTAGATGCTCAGTTATTGAGCCCCAAGTCAACTACACTGAAAAAAGTGTTTCCATTCTTATTGTTTATACAAGTTTGTTCTATCTTTAAGTAAATGTAATAAGAGAATGTTATGAATGTCACTGGAAACGCGGACAATGTCAAAGTGATAGCAGGGGAAAATTTTGTTGCTCAAATGCAGATACTGGTATCAAAAGGGTATTTGAACATGACTTGCTTTCTGTGTTTCCATTGTTTTACATATTGGCTACGTGTTTTTTTACAATCTTGTCAATTTTGATCCGATTACTATAATTTTAACTATCTAGACGCTATGTTTAGTATTGCTTTGCTTATGAAATAATTTGCTTTTAGCTTAACTTAAGGAATAATCAACTTTCAATATAAGTCGATAATTGGTAAATTAACTCTATGAATAATCGTGAAATTCTTTTCGTAGGGCTCGTTGTTCTCTCTCAAGAGAACTCTAAAACCTATTGGTAAAAGTAGTCGGTGGATCCATTTGGGATCACGGTTTTTGCTCGTAAGGAGCGCCTGGTGGTTATAGTGTGGTGAGTGGTTGATAGGATGAACGCTGATGAGGTAGCAAAATTGTGTGGGGCTCTCTCTCTGAAAGAAAAAGAGGGACCTTTAATGCCACTTAAAAAGACATTGAAAGATAATGGTGAGAAGCGGCTAGGCTTGAAATTAGTGGGGAAGATTCTATCCAATAAACTGGTAAATCGGGATGCGTTTATGCATCTGATCCCAAAAATATGGAAGATCAAACAAGGGGTTGACATTGAGGTGGTCGGCGAGAATATTTTTTCGTTCACGTTCAGATGTAGGGAAGATAGACGTCAGGTTTTGCAAGGGGGGCCATGGAGGTTTGATAAAGCTTTGTTAGTCTTAGCAGAACTGAGGGGTAAAGGGGACATACGGGATATTTCGTTTACAAAGGTCGCGTTTTGGGTGCAAATACATAATGTGCCATTGATATGTATGACGAAAGAGATTGGAATATTTTGGGGAGGATGATAGGGGAATTCCGTGAGATTGATGTGGGATCGTCGGGTGAATGTACAGGGAAGTATATTAGAGTTCGAGTGGTGATCAACGTTACTGAACAACTCAAGAGGATCTTACGAGTTGATGTATTGGGGGATGGGGTGGAGAAGACGATGTTGCTGCGCTATGAAAAATTACCAGAACATTGTTTCATGTGGTCATATTGGACATGTGGTGAGAAATTGTCCTATGGAATCGACTGGGGACGAACCTGAGGAGATGATTTGCTCTTTGGCTCCTGGCTTAAAGTTGAGAGTCCTAAAAGGAATGATTCTAGATAGAGATATGAGGCGACTGGCTTTAGAGGACCTGGGGTGGTGGGTTCCGGCTCAAATGACAGTCAATTGATTGGTGGGGTTGCTCGGACCAGAAAAGGGGGTGAAGAGTTGGGGGTTTCGAATATTAGGTAGTCGGCGGTAGTCGAAAAATTGGTGATCGATGCGTCAACAGCAAGAGGGCCTCCTAAAATTTCGGTATCAGAATGTGCATTATCCAGTGTAAGTGCAGTCCCGGTGGAAAATGGGCCTTCAATGGCCCAGTTCGGGAACGAGTCTGTAGGCCTGAAGGAGAAGGTGGGCCGAGTTGAGGGATTTTTTGAGATGGAGGTGGATTCTGGGTTGGCCACGAACAAGTCTCAAAGTGTTACTGTTTCAGGTGGGAATGTGGAAGAAAACGGAGGGGCTGGAAAAACAGCTGGGCCTAAGGGGGGAAGTGGAAAAGATGGGCTAGGGATGACACTTGTTTTGACAGTGGATTGAGCTCAGAAATTCAATTGGGTAAACGAGGATTGGAGGACGGGAATACTCAGGCAAAGAAGAAGTTGAAACTTTACACTAATGGTGTTGGTTTGGCGACTGAACATGACGAGATATCGACGGGTCGGCTTCATCCGGCCTACCGGGAGCCATGAAAATCTTCTTTTGGAATGCTCGGGGGTTGGGTAGTACCCGGGCATTCCATATTCTTCGGAGCTTCAAGCAAGCTCATAACCCAGATTGTATGTTCTTAATGGAAACGAAAGCTGATAATATGTTGATGGAGAATATTTGAGTGAAGTTGGGTTTCAGTTGTAAATTAGTGGTGAATTGTGTGGGTCGAAAAGGGGGTTGTGTCTTTTTGGACAGATTATGTTGATGTTCAGCTATCTTATTCTACATTCCACATTGATGTTCGGATAACCTCTCACGCAGTATTGATTGGAGGTTACGGGCTTCTATGGTCATCTAGATTCAGGGCAGAGGCAGCATGGTTGGACACTTCTTCGACGGTTAAAAGGTATGTCATCTCTACCTGGGATGTGTGCAGGGGATTTTAATGAAATCCTAGATGATTTAGAGAAGGAGGGAGGCCACCCGAGATCACGGTTGCTGATTGATAATTTCAGAAATGCTCTAGATGATTGTGGATTGCAGGATATGGGATTCTTAGGTCTGTCTTTCACATGGTGTAATAAACGTAGGGGTGTGGAGATGGTTCAAGAGAGGCTGGATCGGGGTACATGTGATTTTAATTGGCATCGCTTGTTTCCCGACTCGACAGTCACTCATTTGGAGTATTGGAAATCTGATCATCGGCCGCTTTTATTTGTGGTTGCTCAGCTTGCGCGTCGATCTGATCTTGTGGATAATGGCAGTCTAAGAAGATTCCATTTTGAGGAATGTTGGGCCGATCAAAGTAGGTGTGCTGATTTGATCACGCAAGCTTGGAACAGGGGTTATGCTGGCAACGATTTAGAGAGTGTGTTGTGGCGGGAATAAAAGGCTGTACAGGGCAGTTGAAGAAATGGTATGCTAAAAATCGTAGAACGCTGAAACGGGACATCAGATGTAAGCAGGAGGAGCTTCGTATATTGACAAGTAACATTGGTAGTGATTTGTGGACTGACATTCACAGGATTGAAAGGGAATTGGATGAGCTGATGGATTTGGATGAGTCATATTGGCGGCAGCGATCTAGGGAACACTGGCTTAAATGAGGGGATAAGAACTCGAAGTATTTCCATTCTCGAGCAACGGCTAGGAAAGCTCGCAATACATTGGTGGGGTTGTTTGATGAAGCTGATATTTGGAGGGATGATACTGATGGTATGTGTAGGATTGTCCAAGACTATTTCGGTAAGATGTTTCAGTCTAATTTCCCTCGCCAAAATGTTATGGATAATGTGCTCAGATATGTACAACCTTGTGTTCCTCCTGGGAAACGGTCTTTCCTTGATTCCAATTTTACGAGGGAGGAAATCCGTAAGGTGGTTTTCGATATGTATCCGACGAAGGCACCGGGTTTGGATGGCTTACCGACATGTTCTATCAACATTATTGATTCATTGTTGGTGTGAAAGTGACTAAAGCTTGCCTTAAGGTGCTTAATAAGGGTCACGGTCTGGAGATGATAAATAAGACCCTTCTTTTGCTGATTCTGAAGGTTAAAAGAGTTGAGCGTATGTCGGATCTCCGGCCTATCTACTTATGTAATGTTTTGTATAAAATTATGGCTAAGGCAATTGCTAATAGGTTCCGTTTGGTGTTGGGTGAGGTCATTTCAGAATCACAGAGTGCTTTTATCCCTGGTAGATTGATTTCGGATAATGCAATCATAGGTTTTGAATGCATGCATGCATTGAGACGATGGAAAAATGGTAAAGCTGGTGCTCTGGCTCTGAAGTTAGACATGTCCAAGGCTTATGATAGAATGGAGTGGTGCTTTCTAGAAGGAATGATGAGGTGCTTGGGTTTTTCGGAGGGTTGGATCAATCGTGTTATGAACTATATCACTTCAGTTTCGTTCTCATTCCTGGTTAATGGTACTGTGTGTGGTGATCTGAAGCCTTCTAGGGGCCTGCGTCAGGGTGACCCGCTCTCCCCGTATCTTTTTCTGGTTTGTGCTGAAGGGCTCTCTCGGTTGATAAATTCGGCAGTGAATATGGGGGACATGGCTGGCTTCCGTTGTTCAAGGAGTGGACCGAAAGTATCTCATTTATTTTTCGCGGATGATAGCCTAATGTTCTCAAAGGCCTCGGAGAAGGACTGCCATACAATCAAGCAGGTTCTAGCTGCCTATTCATCAGCTTTGGTGCAGGAAGTTAATTTTCACAAATCGGCTATCTGTGTTAGTAAAAAGGTTTCCCGTGCTAGAGCTTTGAGGTTGGCAAATATCATTGGGGTTCGGTTGGTGGGGTGTCACGAGCGTTACCTGGGTTTACCTAGCTTCGCAGGGAAGAATAAATAGCAACTCTTTGCTAGCATTCGTGACCGGATTTGGGGTAAGATTAAGGGATGGCAGAGTAAGCTTTTCTCTGCGGGAGGCAAATAGGTTCTTTTGAAAGCGGTGATGCAAGCGATTCCGTCCTATTCAATGTCGTTGTTTAAATTGCCCAAAGGCTTGATCAATGATATCCACAAGTTGTGTACAAGGTTTTTTGGTGGGTTCTAGTACTGATAACAGGAAATTCATTGGGCATCATGGAAGAAACTCTGTCTAATAAAGAGAAGATGGGGGTGGGATTTCGGGATCTCTTATCTTTAATCAAGCTTTCTTGCGAAACAAGTGGGAGGCTTATTTGTAGCCACATTCTCTTGCTGCCAGAGTTCTACAACACTGCTCACTGATGTTAGCGGAAAGCTCTGTCGAGAAAAACCTGCAAGAACAATATTAGCCAACCCTACTACCGATCGTTTTGCTCGGCGTACGAATACCGGAAGATTAGGCTTCAATGTTCGTTGATTCACTATGAATGCCGAAAATGGAAATTAGAGAAAACTCTCAATTTTATAAATCAAAAACTGTCCTTCAAACCCTAATACAATCTACTTAATAGAATTGCAAAACTTGACTAACAAGAAATCCTAAACAAACGGAAAAGAATCTTAAATGAAAAGATATCAAACTCCAAAAATCAAAAGAATTCTAAAACATTAAAAACCTTTCTAAAAGGGAAATAATTAATAACCTAATTACATATAAACTAAAGGAAATAAAATAAACGTATCAAATCATGACGATAATTGGAAATAATAATTAAAGCAACAATTGTCTTGCCGCGCACGAAACTTAACAGCCAAATTCGGACATGCTGAAGCCCGTTATAGAAGATGGATTCTTCATAACATTTGTAGGGCTCGTCTTGGGCTTTCCGGAAACATATTATAAGACGATCCGATCCCATATGCCCTCTGTAGAGGTCCACGAAGTTTAGACCTGATCATCTCGTCCAGCTCACAGTGTCCAGCTGTTGTCCAGCTCAAGTCTTCGCGCAATAATCTAAATGGCCAAATTTGGGCCTGTTGTGATCTGTTGCGGAGGACGAAGTCTTCATAACATATGTAGGGCTCGTCTTGGGCTTTCCGGAAACATATTATAATGTTAATTTGGAGTTCGTTTGCCCTCTGAAAAGGCCCCCGAAATTTGCCCATTCTGACAGTTAAAACCATTCCGAGTTTTTGCTTTCTTCTTTTCGCATCCTTCGTCTTTGAGTCGATTCCTCCACTCCATGAAATCCAAACCTTAGTTTGCCATATTGTCTTTGACGGCTGCATCAACTTCCCTGATTCATCTTTTCTCCAAGCTAGTTGTGGTGTTCATGCTCTTTTCTTTGGAAAAGCTTCATGTAGGGGAAGGAACTCTTGGACACTGGACTACGTTGGCATATTGGGAAAGGGGATTCAGTGTCTGTCTATACGGATTGTTGGCTCCCTAGACCATCGACGTTTAAACCCTTTTCTCCTCCAAGGCTGGGCCAGACGGCTAAGGTTCGTAATCTGATGCTTCCTAGTGGGGGTTGGAATGTTGTGTTAATAAAGGAGAATTTCTGGCCGGAAGATGCCAATTTGATCCTCAGTTTGCCCTGTTCTCAAGGTTTGCAGCTGGATTCCTTGATGTGGCACTATGATAAATATGGTGCTTATTCGGTTTAAAGTGGCTACCGTCTTGGTTGCGAACTTGCTTCCAGAGCCAGCTCTTCGGGCCTTTCTAATTTGGAGTCTTAGTGGAAATACTTGCGGCGTATTCACATTCCTACGAAAATTAAAATTTTCATTTGGAGGGCTTGTTCGAACTGGATCCCAACCCGTTGCAACTTGGCAAAACATGGTATGCAGTTGGAGATTAGTTGTCCTCTGTGTAATAAGATATCGGAAACAATCTTACATGCTTTATGGACCTGTCCTGCACTTATTGACATCCGGGCTATGTGTGATTTTTTAAGGGCATTTGGTGAAAGATGACTTGCAGTTTATAGACTTAATGGTGCTTTGTATGAATAATCTGCTACCTGCTGAATTTGAACTGCTTTGCTTAGTGTTTTAGAGAGTCTGGTTTAGGCGTAATAGGCTGATTCACGACAGTCAGCTTCTGGCAAGTGATGAAGTGGTCCCCTGGGCTATCTCTTTCCATGATGAATATAAGGGTGCCAATGAGGTGTGTAAGGATGTGCCTATTGCTTTGCCGAGGCAAGTGTGGAAGTGGAGGCCTCCTACTGTTAGTTCTTACAAATTGAATACTGATGCTGCTGTCAATGCTAATGATGGTATTGTTGGTGTTGGGGTAATCTTTCGGGATAGTGCTGGTCTGGTCTTAGCGTCCAGTGCTCAGAAAAGTTTTGCCTCCTACACCCCAAGTTGCTGAAGCTGTGACCTTATTTTGGGGTTTGAAAATGGCTCAAGATGTTGGGTTATAGCCTTGTGAGATTGAGATGGACGCTAAAGTTATTGTCAATCTTCTCCAATCCCCTGTTAATCCCTCCTCTAAGGTTAGAATTGTCCTTCTGGACATCAAGCAAATCCTTGTGGAATTTCCTGATTACAAGGTTGCATTTGTTCCTAGAGAAGCTAATATGGCTGCCCATGGGCTTGCTAAGCTTGGTTTAACTGTTAGTTGTGATAGCTTTTGGATGGAGGAATGTACTCCTGAAGTTTCTAGGGCTGTTCTGGATGACTGCCATAATATTATGTAATCTTCTTTGTTTAATGAATTCCTTTCAAAAAAAAAAAAAAAAAACTCTATGAATAATCAACTTAAGAAAAAACAGTGAAAAAGTGTTTGGTAAACTTTAATTGATTATGGAAAATGACTAAATTGGACATAATTATTAAAATGTAATATATTATTCAAATAGTTTTTTACTACTTATATTTTTTTTGTTTAAATTGAAAATACAAATATAAAGCATAGAAATATAATATATATATATATATATATATTTTTTTTTTCCTTCAAATAAAACTATATAAATAAATAAAAGAAAAGAACAAAAAGTAGCAAAGGCTAAACCAACCACAAAAACACCACGAACAAAAGCCCCAAAAAGAAAAGTGGCGCGCAGGCCACACAAGAAAATAAAAATAACAAGAAAAACGAAAAGACTCCCAACCCATGCAGTCAACTCAGATCACTGAGAACCTGCCTCAAAGAACCATTCCCAATCCCACGACAATTCCAATATATGACACTAATCATCAGAAACCCTCGAAAAAGCCCGGGACCCGGACTTATAAGAAGCTAGTCTGCGTGCAATCCTAGTGGACCTTCTAGTAATAGTAGTAGTATCATTTAACTCTTCTTCCTCAACCTGGTCAGCCCAGGAAGAATCATCAATGGGGCGAAGTTCAGAGTGGGAATCAGACAACGGATGCTCAGGACCCTGTACCTGAACATCAGAGTCTACATCCAAGATAGGGGAACATGAAGATCCAAAGCCATTCCTCAAAACAACCCTCTCAACCCTTTCAACCAACTAATATATTCTTGAAATAAATAATATAATATATTATTCAAACAGTTTTTTACTACTTATTTTTTTAAAAAAAATTGAAAATACAAATATAAATCATAAAATATATATATATATATATATATTTAAAAAAATATATTATTAATTAAAAAAATATCACTATTAAATAGAAGGGTATTATTGTCTTTATATTAAAATAGTAGGGATATTATAGGCATTTTAATGATAAGAAACCAACTTCCCCAATAATCAACTTTGAAAAGCAACCCCCAACCAACTTCTCAAAAGCTGTTTGTCGGAGAAGCAAATTATAAATAAGTTGTTTTTGGGAGTTTACCAAACACCTATTTACTCAAAACTTTAGAAATAAGTGATTATTTCTCAAGTAAAAGCAATCCCAAACATAGCCCGTGCACTGTTACTTGTTACTTCTGTTGCAGGAAATCAAAAATTGCTATTCAAGCTACTAGGTAATATATCTCTTTAATCGTAATATAAATTTACCAATAAGGACAAATTAGTTTAATTAAAAATAAACTGAATACTATGTACACCCATATCTTCAACTATATCACTTAAAAAAAAAAAAAAAAAAAAAACTTGAGGACCAAAAAAATTAAAGAAAAGAAAATAATTAGAATCCTGGGCTTAGAGAATTGCTAGATCATGGCTGTTTGGAGAGGAGAGATGATACATATTTTATTTCTGAGAGAGTGCAGAAGTAATGAGAAACTATTGTAGTACAACTAAAAAGCTAACAACATAAAAGATGCTACAATAATTAAATTCGATAAAAGGAAAACAATATCAACGTTTTAGTTTGTTCCGAAGTTGGAATAAAATCCATATTATATATGTTTTTCCAAAAAAAAAAAAAAAAAAAGGATTTAATCAAGGTTGCACGCATCATAAACTTTAAGCATCGTTATGTATCCAAGAGATCAATGGTGGTATGAGGATGTGAAATCTGTTGCAACGGTGGTATGAGGATGTGAAATCTGTTGCAATAGATATCAACAACTTGACATAGTTGAGTTATCTTTGTTTTCATTTACCTGAAGTAGAGCTTCTCAAATTTAAGAATTTAAAAATTCTCCAGACTGTGTTTTTGAGCTTAGAGAACTTAAGAATTTATCATTTGTGAAATTCAGTGTGTTAATAACTTAAGAGAGTTTATAAATAAATTGTATTAAAATTAAAACAATTATTTAAATAAGGATACTATTGACATTAAGATGGGTATTCATAGTATTGTTTTAAGAGAGTTTCTTTTAACAATCCAGCTTTTTCTTTTTATACTTCTTTTCTAAAGACACTTCATTCTCAAAAATTAAATTTAAAAAAATTCTAACGATACTTTATTTTGTTTCAAGATTATCCCTTTTATCATTTAACACTCATATTGTAAAGACACTCCATTTTAAAAAATAAATTTCTAAAGACACTCAATTTTATTTTAATAAAAGTTAGGACAAACCATCATAGCCTTTGGATTCATCCGATGAGTAATTTTTTTGAATTAAATTATTATAAAAGAAATTATCTCTTCTAAACCATTAGATTAAATATTACATGTTAAACACTTTCTCCTAAATTTTTTTAATTACCATATTAAACTCTTTCTCCTCCAATACATATATCTAATTTTCTATCTCCATTTCTTCTCAAGTAGGGATGGCAATGGATCGAATTGGGTATGGATACCCCAATATCCATACCCGTATCCATTTAAGATATATACATCTCCATCCCTGCATCCATCCCCATTTTTAAGTGAACAGGGTGGATTCAGATAATCCACTAATTAAGATAGAGATATCTATCCCTGATCCGTTTATATCCGTATCCAATGAAAAACTTTAAATTTGTATAGTTTATAAGAGAAAAATATAACTAAAATATGTAATGGTACATTTTATCATATTTAAAGAGAAACAAATACATCCAACAAAATTCAAATATAAAAATTAATAATAACTTATATAATTAGAATTAATAATTACATAATATATTTTTTATATTTTTAAATTATTAATCTCTATAATGGATTCGGATGGGGATGGATATCCATAAACAATATCCATCCCTATTCTTGCTCCATCCCCAAAATAATAGTATCCATCCCTATTTTAAATGGAGCGGATTCTTATGGATATCCGTATCCGTAGATAATTTTACCATTCCTACTCTCAAGCAAGATTAATATATATATATATATATATATATATATATTTAAAACCTTACGAATAAGCTTGATTTTAGGAACCGTATATATGTATATATTAAAAAAAACTCAAAAAAAAAAAAAAAAGTACCTTGTTTTTAATTCCATGTTTTTTTTAATTATTTAATTATTTATTTGTTTGTTTTTTTTTTATTTTTTATTTTTTTAATTATTTTTATTTTATTTTTATTTTTATTTATTTATTTATTTATTTTTTCCTTTATTATATATTTATATAGATATTGCCTAGAGGTTTTTCAGTATATGATCTTTTGTGATGCTTTTTCCTCTTAGGTAAAAAAAAATTCTTTCATTAGTTTTATAAATTATAAGTTTAATCGAATCTAGTTGTAACAAATTAAATTTTCATATATATATACATACATACATATATATATATATATATATATATTGAAAATTGACTTTTTAATATATATATATATATATATATATATTACTATTAGTAAAAAACCAAAAATATTCATAATTTTTTTTTTTTTTTGGGTAAGAGAGAAGGCTAAACCTTAGAAAACTTATGGAGAAAGTATGGAGAGATAGGAATTTTTTTATAAAAAAAATGGAGAGATAGTAATTAGGAGAGAGTGTTTAATAGATTTAGGAGAGAGAGTTTAATATGTAATATTTAATTTAATGATTTAGGAGAGAGAATTTTTTTTTTTTAATAATTTAATTAGTTTGGAGTGTCCTTAGAATTTTTTTTGTCATGATTAGTAATTTAGTTCAGGTTAAAGTTGTTATTAATAAAAAAAATTAAATTAGAGTGTAAATAGATAATTTGTGGATTGTAAGGAGAAGCTCTCTTGTTTTAATTTTAAATTGTAGACATGGGTGTACTTATAAATATGAGTGTGCTTATCATATTTATGGGTGTCAATATCCACACCCATAATATATATATATATATATATAGTTTAGGGGTATTTTTGTCTAGTCTTAAGTAGTTTCACACTTCTCTAGTTCTCTTCTAAACACACTCTATCCTAAAAACTTAAATTTTAAAAAATTCTAAAGACACTCCATTTTGTTTCAAATTTATCATTATATATTATTTTCTTTTAAAACACTCCATCCTAAAACTTTATTTGTTTTTTTTTTTTAAATTCTAACTTGACCCCTTTTATCAATAAAACTTAAAAGCCAACACTTTAAAAAAAAAAATCCGCAAAAATGATTTTTCTTTATTGTTTGTTTATGAAAAAAAAAAAAAAAAAAAACTACAAAAATCAACCCTTTAAAAAAAATTTAAGCTAACTGAATTGGCCCTAATTTAATTTGTAATTCAAGATGCAACTATAACCGTAGAAGTTCACATGTTACATGAAGGAGTCTAGACCTCTCTCACTAGCGTATTAAGGTTTGGTGGCTTTCATTAATTTAAGCTTTTTTTTAAACAAAAAAAAAAATTCATTAATTTAAGGGTTTTTTTTTTTTTTTTAATACAAAAAAACTTCAATAAGTAGCAGACCAAACAACTAAATTGTCTTCAATCAGTTTACAAAGCCATGAAGGAAATCAGTAGCCTAGAAAAAGAAAGATCACAACAAACAACCATCTTGAGCAACCTGATTAAAAGAGTAGAGAGAGACAAAGAAAAATCATCCTATTGTGTGATGATTCTTATCACAACAAACAACCCACTAATTCAAAGTTCTCCTTAAGTTTAATAAACATTTAGCACACATAGACAAATTAGATCATGTAAATATATATATTGAAAAATATGTTTTAGGGTTTGTGAAACAAGAAAAAAAAAAAAAGATAAATAAGAAAATAAATAACGTTGGAGTTTATGAAACATGGTTTGTGTTTAGAATTTTTTTTTTCCTCTTTAGTAATTTTAAATAGGATAAATTTTTCATATGATAAAGTTTTTTAAAATGGATTATAAAAAGATAGAGAGTTTCTCCTTACAATCCACAAATTATCTATCCACACTCCAATTAATTTTTTTTTTATTAATGACAATTTTAACCTAAATTAAAATTACTAAACAAGACAAAAAAATTTAAAGACACTCCAAACTAATTAAATTATTAAATTTGTTATTACCATATTAAACACTTTCTCCTAATTAATCTCTCTCCATTTTTCAAAAAATAAAATAAAATAAAATAAAATCATATTTCCATATTTTCTGATCAATCTCTGATTAATAGTTAAAGAAAAAAAAACTTATGAATATAAAGTCATTTTAAAAAAAAAAAAGATATATGAAAGTGTGAATTGTTTCAACTAGATTCGATTAAACTTAGAATTTCTAAGATTAATGAAAGAATTAAAGTTCTCTAGGCAATCACATACCTACAAGAGTAACAAAAAGCATTTTCATATATATATATATATATATATATATATATATATAACAAGGTAATTGTTTTTTGAGTTTTTTTTTTTAGTATATACATACATATGATTCCTACAAATCAAGCTTATTAGTAAGTTTTTTTTTTTTCTTAATTGTTAGTCTTGCTTGAGAAAGAATGGAGATAGAAAATTCGAGATATGTATTGGAGGAGAGAGAGTTTAATATGGTAATTAAAAAATTAGGAGAGAGTATTAAAAAAATTATAGATTAATATGTAATAATTAATCTAATTATTTCGGAGAGATAATTTCTTTTTTTAATAATTTAATTCAAAAAAGATAAAAAGGATAATCTTGTAACAAAATAAAGTGTTTTCGGAATTTTTTTTTTAATTTAAATTTTAAGAATAGAGTGTTTGTAGAAAAGAACTGTAAAAAGAAAAAATTGGATTGTCAAAAGAAGCTCTCAAAAGATAATTAATGGGTTATCAACAACATTCCTCATTTTATTTTTAGGTTATATAGCTACAGCCACTCTTTTCAATTGTTGTTGTGTATTCTTTGTTTCCTCTCTTTGTTGTATCAGACATGGTTTTACAAGATAATGTGAGATAACATTTTCTATGTTTTGTTAATGTATTTGAGCTGATTTACATGGTATCAGAGCCAGAAAGAATAAGTGAGCGAGCAGTCTCAATAAGGTGTCGATGTTTTCGCTCATCAATTCCATTTTGCTTTAGTGTATGAGTATAAGAAGTTTGATGAATGGTGCCTTTAGAGCAGGGACGTCCCTTAACAGGGGCTAGGGTGGGCTCAAACCCACCCTAACTCTTTTATAAAAATAAATTTAAAATATTAAGACAATACTCATCTGTAAATTGTATAGAACTATAATTTGAAAATTTTAATTTTTGTGCCATAGGCCGGTCATTACAAACACAGACTAAGTAATACATACTTTTATACAAACCTTCTCTCTCATTCCCAATATGATTCAACCTCTTCTCAATTTAAAAAAATTATGTCTTCAATCGGGGTATTTTTAGGAATTATTTGTTGAATTATTTTATTTTGTTTGAAAATTTTAAAGATAGTCTAATTTTATATTATAAATTTTATATTTTTAGAATTGACTCAATCTCTTCGTGTTTCTGCAACACAAGGTTTTTGAACAATGAAAATGATCAAGACATCATAGAGAATGAATACTAACAAAGACTATGGTTATCTAAATTGAAATGGAAATTGATGATACTATTGATCCATATATTGTAATGGGTTTTTAGCAAAACTGCCCTATTTTAGGGACTGAATTGTAAATCTACCATAAAACCCAAATCAATTGCAAAAATGCCCTGAATGTCCTTGATTTAAAAATATAAATCCAATTTCATTCATTGCCCTAACCGTTCCCAAACCATCTGCCTACCTTGCCCGATGCCTCCCTATCTCGACCAGTTGTTGTCGTGTTGCTCGTCCCGACTTCGCGTTGCCGTCGCGTTAGCCGTCCCAACTTCGCCGTCAAGTTGCCCATCCCACTAGCTGCCCGCCGTTGACTTCTCTAACTAGCAACAGTTGTTGATCAATAGGACATCGATCAACAACTTCTTCATCGGCAAGATGTGACGCCATCATCTTCGTCAATAGGACATCGATGTCATTGCTGGCCTCCTTCTCAGCCGTCGTTTTGACATTGCCCTACATCGCCGATTTGGTTGGTGTTTGAATACAAAGTTTTCTAGTTATTTGAATGTCAATATTTGAATGCATGTAATAACAATTGTTTAATTCATTTAATTCGTTTGAATATTTGAATGCATGCCTCCTTTCAATTCCGTTTAATTGTTTTGTATATAAGATTCGAATAAAAACCCCTTTCCAATCCTCTCTTTTGATTGAAATTCAACAGTTAGGGTTAGGGATTTTGATTTTGTACCTAAAAGTGATGAACTTGACTTGATTGATGCTTGCATGCATGTGCTATTCAATGTTAGATTAAGGTTTCTTAAATGCAAATGATGTTGGGTCATGTGTTAATTGAAAGAAACAATGGAACTTGTAAAGAGATTTGAAGTTGAAAGTGTTGTTGGTAATCAATTTCGAGTTATATTGCTTTAATTGTGCTTAATTGACAATGAAAGTTGTTTATAAGTGAAATTTACCTTTGCATGTGTTGTATTCGTACCTTTGATGTAGCTATTTTGTATCCCTTTTATGGGCTTGTTTTGCTTTTGTATTTGTGCAGCTTTGCCGTTGTTTGTGCTTTTGTATTTGTGCAACTTTGCTGCTGTTTGTGGGTTTTAACACTTCTAATTAAATTGTGGGTTTTAACACTTTTGTATTTGTATATGTGACTTTAGAAATGTAGCTGATATTTGCATACATTCTTTTGATTAAGTGCAATGTGGGTGGAATAGGAATATCGGATGTGTTAGAATAGAAATGAATTCTGGAATGCGCTGAATCTGGCTTTAAGTGTGGGAAAACATGCAATGTGTGCTTGAATGTGAATATTTGAATGCATGTAATAACAATACTTTTGTCCTTTCAACCCTTGGTGCTATTTGTGTAGTGTATTTCAATAGAAAAATTGGTTATTCTTCTTATTATAGTGAGAGTATTTTAAATATTTTAGATACTATCATAATGGTTCACAAATTTTGCTTTTGTGTATATTTCTTTTGTGTGTATGATGAAATTTATGGTGAGGAGTTGTATGGTTAGGTTGTGAGACAACTCTAGTGGTTTATGTTTCATTTCTGGAGACTCATAGCCAATTTCCTCAACACTGATGCAAACTAATGGGTCAACATTCTCTTGACGAAGCAACATTGAAATGTCCTCATCATCAACAATCTCAATTGGCATGGTAGGACGAAAAGTTTATGGAAGAGTTGTCATACTAACCCGATAATGATCTCTATCAATTTCGGTTACATTGTACACTTTATATAACAATTGATCATAATTTGAATCCCTTGAAAAAGCAAACGCTTTCGCTCTTCGACCTTCATACCAATAACTCACCATGATGATTTTTCCATTCTCCACTCCAATTCAAAACCAAATGCACATTCTTCATTGTCAATCCTGAAAAATAATTAAACAAATATTATATATCATTAAAATATTCATTATTTCAAAGAACGTAAATGGAAAAAAAATAAAATTATCCATAAAAAAAAATCGGACATATGAAAAAACTATCGGGTCGGGGGGACCGACATTGGGTTGGCCTGATCCGATGGTTTTTCAAATAGATTTGGAAAACTATCAAGTCAGGGTGACTCGATGTCAGGTCACCATGACCCGATAGTTTTTTTTTCATCTGTCTAGGGTGCCCCGACATCAGTCCTGACCCGACGAGTTTTCAAACCTATTTGAAAAAACCATCGGGGTCAGGGTGACCCGATGTTGGGCTGGACTGATGAAAAAAACCATCGGGTTAGGGTGGCCCGACATTAGGTCGGCCTGACCCGATGGTTTTTTTTTGTGTCGGGTCACCTTAACCCGATGGTTTTTTTCATCAATCTAGGGTTGCCCGACATTGGATCACCCTAGACCAATGAAACTTGACAAAAATCATCGGGGTCAGGGTGGCATGATGTCGGGTCACCCTGGTCCGAAGCAAAAACCATCGGGTCAGGCCAACCCGATGTTGAACCACTCGACCCGATGGTTTTTTTCATAAGTTTTTAACCTTATTCGGATTAAAAAAAAAATTGGGAGGTTGGAAAAATAATTTTACAAAGTAATACTTACCCCTTCAAACAACTTCAAACCATTCCCCAATGTTTTTAAAACTTCAAATATGAAAAAGAAAGGTGATGTAGAGAAAAAAAAAGGTTAGATGATATAGAGAAAAAAAAAGGTTAGATGTTGTTTAGTTAATGGTTTGGTTGGTAAATGATAGTGCCTATTTGTACACTCGGTATAACCCCCATTTCTTATCAATTGTACTCGTTTTCAAGTGTATTTGTATATTTAATGTGTTTGGTGAGCATTTTGTTGGTTGTTTGCCATACATAAGGCATTTGAGCTTAATTGATGAGTTTTTGAAGTTAAAAGGGCTGAAATGGGAAAGACTTGTGCAGTATACCTATGTTTCAGGGGCCATATCTCTCACCTCAGATTGAACTAGGTTTCGTGCTACCTATTTTCGGAAAGCCCCGGCTGTCTACTTTCCAACGGTTTTTACGGATCGTGATTTTGATGTTTCTAGAGAACGTTATGACCATTTTTGTAATAGTGAGCGATGCTGAAAAGCTGAAAACTGACGAAGAAGTGCATTGCGTTGGACGACCAGCGCCATACCAGCGCCGGAGAGGCAGAAAGTCACCACTGGTCGTGCGACCCACACCTGCGCATGACCACCAGCGCCCCACCCGCACAACAGTGCTCCATCTTGGTTTTTTCTTGGTTTTTGTGTCCTAATCTCCACACATTATAAATACCTCACTTCCTCTCTTTTCCAAACACCTCTTGAACTCCCACAATACATCCTAAACATTCCAAGAACATATTTTTACCTTCCAAACCCACAAAATCACTACATTCAACCTTCAATCCATTACCAACCTTCAATTCAACTTCACCAAACACCAAATATCCAACTTTCCCACCATTATCCACCATCAAAACCCAACATTGGAGCACAAAGGGGATCATCAAGAGAAGAAGCAAGTCAAGCACATTCAACCAACCAAGAGAGAGGAGATCTTCACTTAGTTTATTCTTAACCTTTCTCTCTTTTATTTATCATTTGTATCTTGTTATGGCTTGCATAAATATCATATCTTTTGTAGCCATTTATTGTAATATGAACTAAATCCATTTTGGCTAAGGCCAAGATGAAACCTTTTCCATGAATCATTAATAAAGGCCATCAATTTATCATTATTGCTTGTGTTATGTATGTGTATTTCAATTGCTTAATGCTTCTAGGTGCCTAGCTAACACTTAGTTGATATTTGGTTGTTGTGTGAAGCACCGAGAGGAGAAACACACAATGTGCTCGATGAAATGCCCGATACAAGCCTAGTAAGATAGAAATATGCGATGCTAGCTTATAGGATTCCATTTGTATGCCACTTTGCTTAATGAATTTGTGTGTAGTTCGGATAACCATTGAGAAATAGGTTGTTGGTGCACATGAATATTTGTTTTTATCACTTGAGAGAAGTTAAAGACTAATTAAGGGCATAAGAATCTACATACACACTTGCATACTTTATTTCAATGATATGCCTAAAATTGGTGATAATTGGATAGGTGGATTCAAGGTCTTAGCCTCATTCACATATATTTACATCCAAGTGCTTGAGTTTGTTTGCTTGTTTAGTTTCATTTATTGCATTATTATTGTAGCTTGTTCTAGTTTATATTAGAGTAGTGTAATTCAATCATTCAATCTTTGCTTGTCTAAATAGTGGTTAATCAATCAATTATGGTATTCAATACATCAATCCTCGTGGAACGAATCTTATTTATCATTGTGCTACTCCCATGGCTCCGTACTATTGCGGGTGCTCATTTAGGAGTGGTCAGTAAATTGTTGGTTGGTGGTTAGTAAATGTAATTAATATAGTTAGTAAATGGGGTGTAGTTATGATAAAGGGTATTGAGGACATTTAAGGGCATTTTTGCAATTAATTTGGGTTTTAGGGTAGATTTGCAATCCAGCCTCTAAAATAGGGCAATTTTGCTAAAAACCCTATTATAATTGATAAAATTAAATCTTTTTAAAAAATCACAGGATACAACTTAATTAGTGTTTGATTGAAATTTGTTTTTAATTTTTAATTTTTTAACAATAACGTATTTTTACCCCGCTTAATGTGGCTCAGTAGTAAGAGCGTTAATTTAGTCTGTCAATATCCCAAGTTCAAGTCACAGCCGCTATAAGTGTTATATATAAAAAAATATTATAACTTATTTTTTAGAATATGTATTTTACATGGTAAGACCCCATACTAGGAGTATTTTTGTTTTTTAATCAATAAAATTTCCTCGTATCGTTGAGATTCACTTAATTTTATTCTAGCCCATCCTAGTTTTGAATCCTGGTTACGTCTTTGCTTCAGAATCTAATAGTTGCTGAAAACCTGTACTCAAATACTCACCTCCAGAGTCAAACTAAAAACATTTCATAACAATACAGAACTGAGTTTTAACCATAGCATTTAAAGAAGTATAAATTGATAAAAAAAAAATCATATTTTTTGTGCATTAGATACAACCAACAATATCGACTGTAATCATCAACAAAAATAACTTAAGATTTTTAATAATTAAAACTTTCATTTTCTGAATACACTACATAGTATGATTGCAATGGAAGATATATAATACATCATTACATCCAAAATTCTCTTAATAATTAAGGTTTTTATTTTTTGAACACACCATATGGTATATCTCAATAGAAGATGCATAATGTATCGTTTCATCCAAGACTCTCTTAATAATCAAAGGTCTCTCTTCTTAAAATTGTTAAAAATATCCAAGAAAATTTAGATAGAAAATTTGAATTCTTGGATCCAATCTACTTGGTTAGAATTAGACCGAAATTGCCTCTGAACCCTTTTGCCAGTGTAAGGAGTGCTCATTACAGTTGCACGACTATATCATTTACTATATTTTAGTGTCATTTCATGGTATAAAATATACAAAAATATAGATTATATTAAATCAGTTGGGTGCCAAATTTATAAATATGTAAGAATATGTCAAATATATATACTGTAGGTTTCAAGTGCAGGATCCAGTGCCGGCCCTGAGATTTTCAGGGTCCGAGGCGAATTATAGAAATGAATTTATAGGGTCCTGAGCTAGATTTCAAGTTGAGATTTTCACTACTACAAAAAACGCAAAAGAAATCAGTTATTTTACATGGAAGAAATTGGTTTTTCAAAATTTTAAAACCGATGTCTATTTGAGTGATTTAGAAAACAACGCGCTAAAGACATCAGTTTTTAACCGATGTAAAAACACATCGGTTGTATATAAAACCTATTTAAAAACCGCGACATAAAATTGAAAATTAATCCCGCCGTCGAACTGCTCCACCGTCTGACCATCGTCGTCCAACCGCCGCCGCTGGCGGCCAACCCCACCTCTAATAATAATGAGGATTAATTGTCATTATGAGAAATTGAACTTGCAACCTCAAAGTCAAAGAGGTAAGCTTTTACTGTCTAACTACAAGATTGGATGTGTTAACAATGGCACAATATTTGTATATAACATATATGAGCTGTTAGAACTAAAAAAAAAAAAAAAAACTTGTTTGATAAATTTAAATTTACTCAGCTAATCAAAATTCTAATTTCTACAACAAACATATATTAAAAAAACAAAAATTATTGGTGGGTTTATTTTTCATTTCATTTTTTGTGTGGTTTTGTGTTCTGCTGGAGATATTTTTGTGCAAACTGTTTCCTTAAAATTGTATCTTTTGGCAAGGAAATAAATTTTTTCGTCCATGTTAGGTTCTTTGATTTTTCGATGCGAATCCAACGGTATAAAGAACGTAAATTTTGGGCGGTATTTCGAAAGTTATGATCAATTATTCAGTCAAAGGTCAGAAGCGATTGGAGATATTTTTATGCAAATGTTTTCCTTAAAACTGTATCTTTTGGCAAGGAAATAAATTTTTTTGTCCATGTTGGGTTCTTCAATTTTTCGATACGAATCTAATTGTATAAAGAAAGTAAAATTATGGGTGGTATTTTGAAAGTTATGATCAATTATTCAGTCAAAGGTCAGAAGTGATTGGCGATGATCAATTTTTGTGCAAACTTTTTCCTTAAAACTGTATCTTTTGGCAAGGAAATAAATTTTTTCGTCTATGTAGGGTTCTTCGATTTTTCGATATGAATCAAACGGTATAAAGAACGTAAAATTCTGGGTGGTCTTTTGAAAGTTATGATCAATTATTCAGTCAAAGGTCAGAAGTGACACGAATCCGCGAGTGAGATGTTTTCATCACTCATTTTCACACTTTTCCAAATCGATTTTTGGAATATTTTCTGAATAAAAAGTGTTTGTTTGCATGTCTACTTTCTTGTTTCAAAATTTGAGCAAATAACGTTGAGTATTTTTAGAGATCGCACTTAAATGTGGACATATGTCAGATTTGAATTTCAGAAATTTTGCTTTTGAATCCATATCAGTTTTCCCAAACACCGTTGTCTTTTCAAACCGCAATATTTAAGACATCAGTTTTAATGGAAACCGATTTCTTATTGGAAAAAAAATCCATATCGGTTTTCCCAAAAACCGTTGTCTTTTCAAACATCAACATTTAAGACATAGGTTTTAAGGAAAACCGATTTCTTATTGGAAAATAAATCCATATCGGTTTTCCCAAAAACCGTTGTCTTTTTAAACCACAATATTTAAGAAATCGGTTTTTATAAAAACCGATTTCTAAAAGTTTTTTTAAATCGGTTATCTAAAAACCGATGTAAACAACCGATGTCTTTTAACATTTTTGTAGTAGTGTTTGTATCTGAATTATGAATTTTCGTAGTAAGATTTAAGAGAGTTTTGAAGAACCCTAATTTGATTTTTGTTCGATGTCTGCTTCTAGTTGTCTAATAAGTAATATGAGTAGAGTTGTACTGTTGTATTCCCGTTTTAGATATATAAAAGACAATTAGTGTTAGGAATATGATTCAGCCCACGTTTGACTTGATGTAAGAACTTGAGGATAATGATTGAGTTTTATAATCTGTGGGCCTTTCTTTAAAAAAAAAAAAAATGTTCAATGAACCTATTTTAAACTCATTTATGAGTTTGTTAGTTTTAAAAAATTATATGTTTGATTGGTTTATTTTAAACTCATTTATGGGTTTGTTAGTTTAAAATCATATATGGGTTATATCTAAAATCAATATTTTTTTTTTTTTTCCTTTTTACAATTTTGGGGGCCCTTAAAGATCAGGGACCCTAAACGGCTGCGCGGGATCCCGTACTTTATAATTTCTACTCAAGTAATATTCTTTCCATTGTACTTAAGCTTTTGTCTCACTATTGAATCTGTCCAACTAGGAGGGAAACTAATCCAACCACCGAATCCTTTGACCATATTAGACCACTAGTTATTGACAAATGAAAAATTTAGGGGATGGGCTTGATACTTTTGTGCTGTGGTAATGGCCCAAGCACAAGTTCTCTTGTGTGAAAATAGAAATGGGGGTGATGACTGATGATACAGAGAAAGATAGATAGAGAGTTCAATTGGAGGATGGGAAAAATAATCAAACAGTTAAAATATTTTGAACATTGGAAGTTGTTGAAGGGTGTTTTTAAGCTGAAATGGACTGGATGGATATATAATTGTCACCATCCTGGGATACACAGTATGTCTTGGCCCCAGTTGATCCCACCTCCAAAACTGCTATAATGGTATGCTAAATTTGAACTTTCTTATGTTTTTAGCCAACTAAACACTTTCAATAGCATACTCTTGATCCAGTGCAATTTATGCATTTAGACATAATTAGAGATAAAGAATTTGCGGAGTAGATATGAAATCTAGTTGGTTAGAGACTTTTTGTTGGGCAAGAAAAGATTCATACAAACTAAACTCTAGACACCCATAAGCTGTTTGATGATTTGCTTTGCAGGCCATTAGCTTTCTAATGATTTGCAGGCCACTAGCTTTGCAGGCCATAAGCTGTTTGATGATTTGCTTTGCAGGCCATTAGCTTTCTAATGATTTGCTTTTTGTTGGGCAAGAAAAGATTCATACAAACTAAACTCTAGACTTTTGGTTTAGATTCATTTAGCATAGTGATCGGCAAAACATAAAAGCTAAAACTATATCATTAGAAATAGCGTGAATGATACAGTTCGTGCGGTTGTATTTAACAGTCCTCTTGACAAAATGGTGTTGATATATAATAACTGATTTGTGGCGTGATTGGATAGCCTCTTAGACCCGAAACCCATTTTGTCTGATTTGCTTGAAACGTGTGTTCGACATTGAAGTCTATGATGAGTCAATAAGTCCTCTGTTCAAAGAGAAGCAAATTATTTTCACAGAAAAGAACAAAGTTTCTAACATGGTAGATCAATCACAACCTCAGTCATTAGTTTTCCTGTGCATACAATAATTCTCTATACACCCCATATCCTACTTCAACCGCAAAAGACTTTTTAGAGAAACTTTATCTATCGATTGGTACCCTTTGTTACAAGGACAAGTTCTGGTGTTTTTCATTGTCAAACCCCTTTTTCGTTTTCACACCATTTAATAACTTTTCTACAGGACTCCCTGCTACTTCTCTAAAGTTTGGGGACCAATTAGTGAAGTGTCTGTTCTGTTTTGAACAATGCTCCAGTATAGTCAAACCCCTTTTTCGTTTTCACACCATTTAATAACTTTTCTTCGGGACTCCCTGCTACTTCTCTAAAGTTTGGGGACCAATTAGTGAAGTGTCTGTTCTGTTTTGAACAACGCTCCAGTATATTTCATCATGAGAATCACAAACCAAGATTTTCACCACTAACACTAGAGTTTGGGAATTGTGAGTGTTTTTTTTCTAAAATTTCCATCATTTTCCTTCGAAAAAATTCACGTTCGTTGGGATTTTTAATGGAATCCAAATCTATCATTACAATTTTATTCTCTTTACGTTCAAGTCGAATCGCTTCACATTCATGTAAAATCTGTAATTTTTTTGCCTCATTTTGATTAGTGGTGTATTTAATTGGGTGAGAAAGTTTGATACGGCAACAAATAAAATATGTAGGTTGGATTAAAATATTAGATTAAAAAAGTTGATTGAAAAAGTTAGAAAAGAAATAAATAGGTTGGGAAAATTAGTTGCCTCATTTTGATGAGTGGTGTATTTAATTAGCGAAGTGTCGATTCTGTTTTGAACAATAAGCAGAATCAATTCATGTCCAGTATGTCTCATCTCTCTTCCCAACGATAACCACAAAGCCAAGATTTTTCATTTTTTAAAAATGTAATTATTGCCCGAAATTAGCTAACTTAATTGGTAAGATTTTATAGGTCATGATCGAATTGTTAGAATATAACCTATTAATTGTACAGATTGTATAGTTGACAATTACCCTAATTGTAGGGATTGTAATTCTTTCCTAATTGTAATTGTTTCCTTCCTAGATTAGGACTCTTTCCTATTTGTAATTCTTCTATATAATCCCTCCTTGTGGAGAAGAATAATAACAAACACAATTGATTTGTTCATGGTATCAGAGCCATAAACAACGTGTTTAGGGTTTTGATTCTACTGCTCTTCTAAATTTCTTCTACTCCTTTTTTCCCTTTCTTTTTTTTTCTAAAGCAATAGGACTGCTACCTATTGTTTTTTCCGGTGAGTCTTACCGGATTATCTATCACCGGCGTTGTACTAACCTGGACGATCGTCCTCAACCCATCGCCGGTCGTCCTCAACCCATCGCCGGTCATCCTCAAACCCAGACGAGCCTTACCAGACCCATCTGGTTGCATCTTCTCGCTGTCTCATCGCGACCCGACCCGACCCGCGTCGGTTCTTCCTCCAACGTCGACCCACGTCGCCGATTGGTCCCTCCGACACCGACGTGCGTCGACCGACGGTCGTCCTACCAGATCCGACGACCTGCGTCGTCTCTGCTCGTCGTCTCTGCTCACCTGTGTTCCCTGACCCGACCCGGCTGTTTCTCCTTCAACAGCGACCCAAGTTGCTTCTTCTTCACCATTGAGCCATCGTTGCTTCTTCACCATCGTCAGTCTTAGCAGCTGCTACGTGTTTGCTGATAACTCTTATTTATTCATGAAAGGTTCCCCCTTATTTGTATCTTTTATGCTTGTTTTCCGGGTAAAACCGGGGTTTTAATAGCTAAAATAAGTGTTTCAGGAATTTCTCCAGATCAGGGGCTTATTTGCAAAAAGATGGAAATGTTGGGCCAAAAGCGCAATTTCAGAGACTTGGAGTTTTGCGCCCTTGTTCTGCGTTAAGGGGCAGCAGAAATGGGCGCAGAAAGGGACCAGAATGTCACCTTTTCTCGTCTCAATTCTGCGCCCTAATCGGCGGTCATGGGCCGCAAAACAGGGCGCAGATTTCTGGGAGTCAGATCCCATTTCCTCACTTCTGCGCCCTAGGCCGCAAAACAGGGCGCAAAACAGGGTGCAGATTCAGCTCGTCAGGTGCCCATTTCTGTCTTTTCATGGAGATTTCTTGAGCCACTCATGCTGCATTTTTCAGACAAGATCTGAGATTGTGTGTGGGCTGTGAGAGGAGATGGTGATGATTGGAAATCTTGGTGGGCCCCCTTCATTTAATAGGAAAGGATCTTGGTCTTTTGGAGGGAAGAGAGGTATATGGCAAGGGGGAGTGCTCATTCTTTCACACATTGACTCCAACTCCGACCACAACATTCTCCAGCAGAAAACATCCCCTTTTCTCTCAAGTTTGAAGCTTCTTCAACATCTTTGGAGCTTGGAGGAGTTGATTCTTGAGGAAGGAAGCCATTGGAGACCAAGCATTGCAAGAAGAAGATCATCATCCTAGTTTACTTCTATTACTCATCTTTCTCTTCTTGTATTTGCTATGATTGATACTCATTGGATATTTAGTATGGTTTTAATGTGTAATATGGGCTAAACATTCTTGTGCTAGAACAAAGATGAAACCAAAACCTTGATTTATTGATAATGATTTCTTAGTTTCTCTACAAGTGCTTGTATGGTTGTATGAATGCTTTGTGTGCTTAATGCTTTTGCCTTGATTAGCTACCTTGTTGAATGATCAATAGATAAGCAAAACATTCACTATAAATGACTAGAAAGTGAGAGATGCACTAGGCTAGCTTATAGGGTTCATGTATGTATTCCATTGATCTTAATGAGTTCATGCATATTTCATATGTTGGATACAATCTCTAAGACATCGAGAGAGATTAGAGGTTGATTTGAGGGAATATGAACCTATAGTCCATACTTGCACATATGAGAGATTAAGTGAGTCAAGAATTAATTTAGATAGGTGAGGTGGATTCAAGTTCTAGCACATTTCTCTTATATATTCACATTCATCTTAGTTGTGGTTGGTATTTACTTGCTTTCGTAGAATTCAAATTAGTGTTAGAAATCTAAAAGCCATCATCTTTAATTGTTCAAATAGTATATAAATCGATAAAAGCCAGTAATCAATCCTTAGTCCTCGTGGGAACGATCCCTACTCGGCCATTGTAGTACACACCGACCTCGTACACTTGCGAGAGTCAAACCGTGTGGTTGTGGACCGATCAATTTTTGGCGCCGCTGCCGGGGACTAAGCGGAAAATTGATATTGGAATTAGTTGGTTTTTACTAGTTTGGACGTGTTACTTTCGTTTTCTTTTGTGTGTATTTGCAGGCAGGTTACTCTTGTATGCACCAACGTACAAGGAGTAACAGTCCACAGGACTTGCAATTCGATCCGGATATTGAAGGTACCGCAAGGAGGAATCGCCGGAATCGAAGAAGAGCAAGAGCTATGGGAGACCAAAATCCCAATCCGAATCCCGTCCCTAATCCAAATCCCGTTCCAAATCCAAACCCAGTTGATGACGGTGCCAATGTGACGGATGAGAGGGTCTTGCAAGATCACTTCATGCCAAGGGTGAATATAAATCTATCCTCAATTCAGAGACCGACGGCAAATGCAAACAACTTTGAGATCAGGCCGGGTTTGATTTCAATGATAGCCGCCACAGTTCAGTTTGCAGGACTTGCTCATGAAGATCCGAATGTCCACTTACAGAGTTTCAATGACATTTGTGACACATTTAGATTCAATGGAGTCCCAGAGAACTTTATCAAGCTGAAGTTATTTCCGTTCTCCTTGACCGGTGATGCTAGAGGGTGGCTCCAAAGACTACCTCCGAACTCCATCGCCACATTTGAGCAACTAGCACAAGAGTTCCTTAACAAGTACTTTCCACCTGGGAGAGCGGCTCGCCTCAGAAACGAGATCACCAACTTTGCCCAATTTGAAAGTGAGAGTCTTTATGATGCTTGGGATAGATTCAAGGACCTTGTGAGGAAATGTCCGCACCATGGATTGATGAAGTGGCAACTTGTAGAGTCATTCTATGCCGGCATTAGTAACGCCACAAGAACATTGATAGATGCGGCGGCCGGTGGTTCTCTCATGAAAAAGTCAGAAGATGCAGCTTGGAGTATATTGGAGGAACTTTCTTCCACCAATAGTCATTGGGGGAATGATAGGCAAATTCGGAAAGCCCCGGGGATGATTGAAGTGAATGACGTCACCGCATTGAAAGCTCAAATTGAGGCCTTGACCAAGCAAGTGAGCAAGATGGGATCTTCGTCAAGTCAAGCTAGTGTTGCATGTTGTGAAATGTGCTTTGGACCACATGTGAGTGCGGAATGTGAATTTGCCATCCCTACATCCACTGACCAAGTAGCATTTGTGAATTATAATAGAAATTATCCTAACCAAAATCCTCAAAATAACTCCTACCAAAACACATATAACCAACCATGGAGACAAAATCCCTTACTCTCTTGGAAAGACACTTCCAATACCCTCCAACCACCACAACCCATCAACCAAAGACAACCTCCCGGCTTTCAAGTCCAACAACAACAACCTCAAGCCTATAACCGTCAAAATCCGGGCTTCCAAAACCAATTCATCAATAATCAAGCGGAGAAGAAACCATCTCTTGAGGATATGTTCACCAAGTACATGGGAAGAATGGACAACC
This sequence comes from Acer saccharum, assembly GCA_030490815.1. Lineage (NCBI taxonomy): Eukaryota > Viridiplantae > Streptophyta > Magnoliopsida > Sapindales > Sapindaceae > Acer > Acer saccharum. Next base: position 39,572,334 of record CM059873.1, read on the forward strand.
GTATGGAAGTTCAAGATGCAGCCCTAAAAAAGCTTGATACAAAAATCGACCAACTTGCTCAACATTCCCAAGTCGCCATACAAAACCTTGAAGTACAAGTGGGTCAACTAGCAAGAGGTGCCCAAGCAAGACAACAAGGGACCTTGCCTAGTGACACAATCATAAATCCGAAAGAACAGTGTAAAGCCATCACTTTGAGGAGCGGAAAAGAGGTCGAGCTACCAAGAGGTTTTGGAGGAAAGCAAGGAGTTGTAGTTGAAGACGAAGTTGAAGAGAAAGTTGATGAGGAAGAGAGAGTTGAGGAGAAGAGTGAAGAGAGTGTTGAAGAAGAAGTGGTTGAGAAAGAAAAGCAAGCTAGTGCACAACCCACATCATCAAATGATACACCACAACCTTCACAAGTCAAGGCATTTGTTCCACCAATTCCATACCCACAAAGACTAAAGAAGTACAAGGAAGCCCAAAGTTTTGCCAAGTTCTTAGAAGTTTTCAAGAAACTACACATCAACATACCGTTTGCGGAGGCTTTAGCTCAAATGCCCACCTATGTGAAGTTCCTAAAGGAGCTTCTTTCGAACAAGAGGAAGCTAGAGGAGTTTGAGACCGTGGCCTTAACAGAAGAGTGCAGTGCAATCTTGCAAAACAAGCTTCCTCCCAAGCTAAAAGATCCGGGCAAGTTTACCATTCCTTGCACTATTGGTACTTCAAACTTTAGTAGAGCACTTATTGACTCGGGAGCTAGCATCAACTTGATGCCGTTCTCGGTATTTGAGAAGCTTGGTGTGGGAGAGGTGAAGCCCACAAATGTGACACTCCAACTTGCGGATAGATCCATCAAGCATCCAAGAGGAGTCATGGAGGATGTGCTAGTGAAGGTGGAGAATTTATATTTTCCGGTAGACTTTGTGATCCTTGAAATGGAAGAAGATGTGGAGATTCCACTCCTTTTGGGAAGGCCATTTTTGAAGACTGCAGGGGCACTTATTGATGTGAGGGAAGACAAAATGACTTTGAGAGTTGGTGATGATCAAGTAGTCTTCCACATGTCCAAAGCCATGAAGAAACCGGCGGATGTTGAGAATTGCATGAGAGTGGAGGTAATTGAGCCTCTAGTAGAAGAATTCTTCAAGAAATCACATCCGAAAGACCCTTTGCAAGCTTGCATTAGAGAAAGTGCAACCAAGGAAGATGAAGATTGTGAAGTGGCCGAGCATGCTTTGTACTTGGACACCTTCCCTTTGGCAAACTTTAGAAATAGGTGGCATTTTGAAGAGTTAGGTGATGGCAAACCAAGACTTCCGCCATCCATAGAGAAACCTCCCGTTCTAGAATTGAAGCAATTGCCTTCGAATTTGCGGTATGCATTTCTAGGGGAAGCATCAACCCTCCCGGTCATAATTTCATCATCCTTGTCCAAGCTTGAGGAAGATAAGTTAGTGAGAGTGTTGAGAGAGCACATAAGGGCGATTGGGTGGACCATATCCGACATCAAAGGTCTAAGCCAATCAATATGCATGCACAAGATCCTCATGGAAGATGATTTCAAGCCATCAATTGAACACTAAAGAAGACTAAACCCGAACATGAAGGAAGTAGTGAGAGCCGAGATTTTGAAGTTACTTGATGCGGGTATCATTTACCCAATTTCGGATAGCTCATGGGTGAGCCCGGTGCAATGTGTGCCAAAGAAAGGTGGGATAACTGTGATCCCAAATGAAAACAATGAGCTCATTCCAACAAGAACGGTGACCGGGTGGAGAGTATGTATAGACTATAGGAAGCTCAACGCCGCCACAAGAAAGGACCACTTCCCCTTGCCTTTCATTGACCAAATGTTGGAGCGCCTAGCCGGTCATAACTACTACTGCTTCCTAGATGGGTATTCGGGTTATAATCAAATTGCAATAGATCCGGAGGACCAAGAAAAGACTACCTTCACATGCCCCTATGGGACGTTTGCATATAGGAGGATGCCTTTTGGTTTGTGTAATGCTCCGGCCACTTTTCAAAGGTGTATGATGGCCATTTTCTCGATATGGTTGAGAAGTTCATTAAGGTATTCATGGACGACTTTTCAGTTTTTGGGTCATCTTTTGATGGATGCCTTCACAATTTGAGTTTGGTGCTTCAACGGTGTGAAGATACAAACTTAGTTTTGAATTGGGAAAAATGCCATTTTATGGTAAAGGAAGGCATAGTGTTAGGCCATAGAATTTCAGAAAAGGGAATTGAGGTTGATAGGGCCAAGATTGAAGTGATAGAGAAACTTCCTCCACCACTTTCGGTTAGGGGAGTTAGAAGCTTTTTGGGGCATGCGGGTTTCTACCGAAGGTTCATAAAAGACTTCTCTAAGATTACGAAGCCCCTTTGTTCTTTGCTCATGAAAGATGTCCCATTTGTGTTTGATGAGGAGTGCTTGAGGGCTTTTGAGTTGCTAAAGAAGGAGTTGACTTCAACTCCTATCATCTCCTCTCCGGATTGGAAGTTACCGTTTGAACTTATGTGTGACGCAAGTGACTATGCGGTGGGCGCCGTATTGGGTCAACGGAAGGAGAAGCGTTTACATGTCATCTATTATGCTAGTCAGACTTTGAATGAAGCTCAAATCAATTATGCCACAACAGAAAGGAGTTGCTAGCCATAGTATTTGCCTTTGATAAGTTCCGGTCGTATCTAGTGGGATCCAAGGTGATAGTCCTACACGGATCATTCGGCAATCAAGTATTTGATGGCCAAGAAAGACGCCAAGCCAAGATTGATAAGATGGGTTCTCTTGCTTCAAGAATTCGATTTGGAGATCAAGGATAAAAAGGGAACCGAGAACTTAGTTGCCGACCACCTCTCAAGATTAGAAAGAGATGGAGAAGCGGTTGATGTGCCCATAAATGAGAACTTTCCGGATGAGCAGCTGTTTGTAATTGAGAGGAGTCAAGTTCCTTGGTTTGCCGACTTTGTGAACTTCTTGGTGAGCAATGTGGTACCCTTGGAGTTGAATCATCATCAGAAAAGGAAGTTCTTTGCAGATTTGAAACACTACTTTTGGGATGAACCACTGTTGTTTAGAGTTTGTGGTGATGGGATTATTCGGCGGTGTGTGCCCGATGATGAGATGGAAGAGATTTGAGTCATTGCCACTCAAAAGAGTGTGGAGGCCATTTCGGTGCAGCAAGGACAGCAAGAAAAGTCCTACAGTCAGGTTTTTGGTGGCCTACACTTTTCAGAGATTCTCGAAGCTATGTGGAGGCATGTGACCGGTGTCAAAGAACCGGAAACATGACAAAAAGGGATGAAATGCCAATGCATGTGATGCTTGAGGTAGAGGTCTTTGATGTGTGGGGAGTGGACTTCATGGGTCCGTTTCCAATGTCTTGTGGGAATAGATACATTTTGGTGGCCGTGGATTATGTGTCCAAATGGGTGGAAGCAATACCCACCATAACATGCGGAGCTAATGAAGTCACTAAGTTCTTGAAGAGGAATATTTTCACAAGATTTGGGACACCAAGAGCCATTGTGAGTGATGGGGGATCCCATTTTTGCAATAGGAGATTTGAAGCTTTGTTGAAAAAGTATGGGGTGAAGCACAAGATAACAACCCCTTACCATCCGCAAGCAAATGGCCAAGTCGAAATCTCAAACCGAGAGCTAAAGGGGATTCTTGAGAAAACAGTGGGGATCAAGAGGAAGGATTGGGCCCTCAAGTTGGAAGATGCTTTGTGGGCATATCGCACCGCATACAAGACTCCCTTAGGCATGTCTCCGTTTCGGCTTGTCTATGGGAAATCATGCCATCTCCCTTTTGAGTTAGAGCACAAGGCTTGGTGGGCAATCAAGACCTTGAATTTTGAAATGAAGGAAGCCGGTGAAAAAAGGTTGTTGCAACTCAACGAATTAGAGGAAATACGGCTTGAAGCTTATGAGAGCTCTAGAATTTACAAAGAGAAGACAAAAAGATGGCATGACAAAAGATTGGCTTGCAAAGAACTCAAGGTGGGCAATAGAGTGCTTTTGTTCAACTCAAGGTTGAGGCTTTTCCCTGGAAAGCTCAAGAGCAGGTGGACCGGACCGTTTACAGTGAAAAAAGTCTTTCCGTATGGAGCCGTGGAGATTGAGAACGATGCAAAGGAAAGCTTCAAGGTGAACGGGCAAAGGTTGAAGCTTTATTGGGAGCTAGGGATGGAGGACTGCAGAGAAGTGATCCTCCTCTATGATCCGAGCCAATGAAAGGGGAGTATTGCCTTGTACATAGTTAGTTTGGTAGTTTGATAGTTCAAAATTCCACTTCCTTTTATGATTTCTTTAGTTTTGCTTTGAATAGGTTTTATTTGCTTTTTGAAGTTTGTTTTGGTATTTCCAAGCTATTTTTGTGTTGAGCCCATGAGTTCTCTTTGATATAGGTGAAGTTGAGTGATTTGGGAGAAAAATGCTGGAAAACTGGAATCAGGGGAATTCGGCGGTCAATGCCCGAAAAAATCAAGGGCGCAGAAGTTTTTGGGACATTCTGGTCCCTTTCTGCGCCCTATTCGGCGGTCACTAAACGCAAAAAGGGGCGCAGAATTTTCCTCTGCCAAAACGCACCGTTTCAATAAAAGGGCGTTTTTGCGCCCTATTCTGCGGGCAAGGGCGCAAAACAAGGGCGCAAAACGGGTATTTTTCTGCACTTAAACGAGCAGATCGGCCATAACGTGGTAAGTGCCCTAAATTCTCCAAAATCAAAATCCTCTCTTCTCCAAGGTGCTCTCCCCCTCCATTCACGCCGAATCAAGGTAATTTCCTCCCCTTTTCTTCATCTTTCATGTTCGAAGTCATCCTCTCTCTCTCTAATTTCATTTGTTTCATGCACAAACTTACTTTCATGGAGTTAGGGCATAGATTTCGTTCAAGTTTGGGGGTTTTATGTTCTTGTTGGGGGTTTTGCGTGAAAAAGCATGGGCTTTGCTAATTTTGGTGGTTTGATGATGGTTCTTGGTTTAATTTCAATTTATCTTGAATCTTTGGTGGATTTTTGAGTTGTTTGTGAGCCAAATTCGAAAAAAATATGCTTGAATGCTTGGATTTTCCTTTTCTTTTTCTTATTTTCGGATATTATGTTTATTTGAATTAGTTGTGTTAATTTGTAGTTAGTTTTGGGTTAATTTTTGACGAATTTTAGTTAGTTTCTTTTTAATTGCAATTTATTTAATTATGTTTGTAGTTTATATATATTTATATTTTCTATTTTCTTGGTTTAGACTAAGGGTGGTGATTTTTGTGTGGAAATGTGCATGGATTGTATATCTTTTGTTTGCAGGAGCCGCAGGTTGATTCAAGATGCCTTGAGCCAGCAAGAAACAAAAAGGCAAGGGTGTTTCTGCCAGTGGTTCAAGCAACGGGGTTCGCCACTCGAACTATTTGGGTCGGTTAGAGGTCAATTTGGGCAGAGCCATTTTGAGCGAGCGGAACATAGACCTCAACAACCTAATTGAGTCGGAGGTCCCAAATCAGGTGGAGGCTCTGGGTTGGCGCCAATTCGTGACCACCGCTCACCGGATCAATGAAAGGTTGGTTCGCGAGTTCTATGCAGCTTTGGATCCCAAGGAGTTCGAGAGGGGTATTCCGGTGAAAGTTAGAGGAGTTGATGTAGGATTCAGTGCCCAAGACATCAACGAGTACTACGGTACCAGCGACCACAGTGATCTAGATACCGGAGTTCCCAATCTCAGCATTTTCAGGAGGTACAATATGGAGCTTGCTGCAGAGCTGCGGATGCCACATGTGGTGAAGCCTTGGGATGACAAGGATAACCAGTTGCTTCAGCATGACTTGGAGCTGATTTGGGCGTTTTGGGTGATATTCTTGTCAGCATCAGTGAAGCCCTCCATGCAGATCACTATCACAGTCTTTGAGCTTGCCAAACTCCTCTACTGCATCAAGCACCATCAGAAGGTAGACATAGGGAAGCTGATTAGGCGAGCGATGATTCGGGCTGCAACTGCTGATAAGTTGGTCCTGCCTTTCCCTGCTTTGGTCACGTACTTCTGTGAGCAGGCTGGACTGTTTCCTGAGGAGGGGGACCGTATTGCACAGATGGATGGCCCGCTGAACTCTAGGACCTTCAATGATATCTCTGCACAGAGGAGTGAGGTGGGTCTTCGAGCAGTTGCCACCAGGAAGAGGCAGAGGAGAAATGCTGCTGCCCGTGCTGCTGAAGAGGGTGCAGAGGCTGCTGAAGAGGGTGCAGAGGCTGCTGAAGAGGACCCCGGTGCAGTCCCAGCAGGGGACCACAGGCCAGACTGGGTTGAGGAGATTCTCAAGGCGCAGACAGCTTTAGAGACGAGGCAGGCTGCATTGGAGCAGAGGCAGACCTCAATGGAGCAAGGGATAGCTGATTTGACGAAAGCTATCCGGGATAGCCTCTGGAGTGCCACAGAGCGTCATGGTGGAGCAGGGCCGAGCTCAGGTCCGAGTTCAGGGCATGCTGGCTAGGAGGGCCTCATCCAAGCCATTCAGGGGCTTTCTTATCACTTTTTGTTTGATATTATGCTTTAGTTTCTTATTTGCGGATTTTAGTAGCTTCGGATTTTAGTTTCGGATTTTACTTTGCACTACTTTTGCGGATTATTTCTAGTGCTGCTTTTAGATGGATATTTTAAACCTTTTGGGATTTTATTTTAGTTGCTTGGTTGGATATTTTGCGGTTGGAAATATTCTTTTGCGTGCTTGTGTGATCTTTCGTGCAGGCATTTGGTGGTAGTCCCTTAGTTAAAGGAAACTCTGTCCGTTTTTCTTTAAAATTGTGCAACTTTGAGGACAAAGTTTAATTTAAGTTTGGGGGTACGGCCTTGGAATAAAAATTCTGCTAAAAATGAGCCGTTTTTCAAAAAATTTTCAAACATTCTTTTGTTGAGGTGCTTATGAGATGTTCTGTGGGTCGGTTTTCATTGTATGCTTTGTTCCACTGAGTCCGGGCTTGGGTACCATTAGTCAAAGCTGCACCACATTGCTTGCACACATCTTGCCTGACTTTAATGTGTCTTAGCAAATGGGGTATCGCGCCTAAGATGTCTGGATCATTAGTAGAGACTACCCGTGTGAGGCCAGAGCCTTAAATTGCGTCCTTATGAGTGTGAGTTTCATTTCTTATTCTTAAACACTCTTCTTTTAGATATTTGAGCATAAATTTTTGAAGGACCTCACTCCATGCATTGGACATTAAAGAACATCCATTTAAGGGCATCATCCTAGTTCCGCCTGGTTTGCTTGCTTAGTCCGTGCCTCAAGAGATGACGTAGGCAATGTTTGTGTTAGTCACTTAAAAATGGCCAAACACAATCCCTTAGCCTTGTGTGTGAGTGCCTTATAATCTATCATTGATAACCCACACTATTAAACCAATCACTACATCCTCTCATTCCATAAATACATCACCACATATCACCTAAACACTAAACCAATCCTTGGCAACGATTTTGGTTAGAGATTATTGAGAAGTAAGCTCAAAGAGTTTAGATTGAAAAAGAGTTGTTTTTAGGCCAAATGTGTAAATTGTGTAAAGTTCATTTCTTAGTTAAAAAAAAAAAAAAAAAAAAAAAAAGAAAAAGAAAAAAGAAGGAATAAATGTTGTTTTATGTAAATAGTTGTGGAATAAGTGTTAGTGCCTATAACTCTCATTTAAAGGAGAAGAAGTTTGTATTGTAAAAATCTCTATCATAATTGGTTGCCTTCCCAAAATACTATATCCGCCTAGCCTCCCCATCACCGAATTCGCCATCACCTCACGTGTGCTTTAAAAGAAGTCCTAATTGATCATGAGGAGGGATTTTGCTTGCTTACTAGGTATTCTTGGATGTTTTGCTCTGTTCTTAATGTTTGATTCCGTTCTTATGGTCCTTTTGCATTTTATCTCTTGCGGTCTTTTGAGAAATATCATACGTGTAATTTGATAATCTTTTTTGTGCATAACTTCCAACCGCATGAGTTTGTTGAGTGAGCCTAGGTTCTGTGTGGTGGAAAATAAGAGAGTATCCGGAAAGGTTTAGAGTCGAAGCGAAATGCTATCTTGCGACTCTTGTGTTCGATGCTTTTGAAGCTTAGTTCACCATTAAGTATGGAATTGCAATCTCTCTTGTTGTAGCACCTTGGTTTTTGGAATCCTTGCCTAGTCTCAGTGGTCTTAGCATTATTTTCGGTTGCCCACTCTTGGTTACACTCATTTTTGCATCTCATTTATTTTCTTTTGGCTCAGCAGATTTTTCTTTGTTATGTTTCGTTTTATTTTAGTTTTGATAGTTTTCTTTGTTTCGGTTTGCTCGGGACGAGCAAAAGATAAGTTTGGGGGTGTTGATAACTCTTATTTATTCATGAAAGGTTCCCCCTTATTTGTATCTTTTATGCTTGTTTTCCGGGTAAAACCGGGGTTTTAATAGCTAAAATAAGTGTTTCAGGAATTTCTCCAGATCAGGGGCTTATTTGCAAAAAGATGGAAATGTTGGGCCAAAAGCGCAATTTCAGAGACTTGGAGTTTTGCGCCCTTGTTCTGCGTTAAGGGGCAGCAGAAATGGGCGCAGAAAGGGACCAGAATGTCACCTTTTCTCGTCTCAATTCTGCGCCCTAATCGGCGGTCATGGGCCGCAAAACAGGGCGCAGATTTCTGGGAGTCAGATCCCATTTCCTCACTTCTGCGCCCTAGGCCGCAAAACAGGGCGCAAAACAGGGCACAGATTCAGCTCGTCAGGTGCCCATTTCTGTCTTTTCATGGAGATTTCTTGAGCCACTCATGCTGCATTTTTCAGACAAGATCTGAGATTGTGTGTGGGCTGTGAGAGGAGATGGTGATGATTGGAAATCTTGGTGGGCCCCCTTCATTTAATAGGAAAGGATCTTGGTCTTTTGGAGGGAAGAGAGGTATATGGCAAGGGGGAGTGCTCATTCTTTCACACATTGACTCCAACTCCGACCACAACATTCTCCAGCAGAAAACATCCCCTTTTCTCTCAAGTTTGAAGCTTCTTCAACATCTTTGGAGCTTGGAGGAGTTGATTCTTGAGGAAGGAAGCCATTGGAGACCAAGCATTGCAAGAAGAAGATCATCATCCTAGTTTACTTCTATTACTCATCTTTCTCTTCTTGTATTTGCTATGATTGATACTCATTGGATATTTAGTATGGTTTTAATGTGTAATATGGGCTAAACATTCTTGTGCTAGAACAAAGATGAAACCAAAACCTTGATTTATTGATAATGATTTCTTAGTTTCTCTACAAGTGCTTGTATGGTTGTATGAATGCTTTGTGTGCTTAATGCTTTTGCCTTGATTAGCTACCTTGTTGAATGATCAATAGATAAGCAAAACATTCACTATAAATGACTAGAAAGTGAGAGATGCACTAGGCTAGCTTATAGGGTTCATGTATGTATTCCATTGATCTTAATGAGTTCATGCATATTTCATATGTTGGATACAATCTCTAAGACATCGAGAGAGATTAGAGGTTGATTTGAGGGAATATGAACCTATAGTCCATACTTGCACATATGAGAGATTAAGTGAGTCAAGAATTAATTTAGATAGGTGAGGTGGATTCAAGTTCTAGCACATTTCTCTTATATATTCACATTCATCTTAGTTGTGGTTGGTATTTACTTGCTTTCGTAGAATTCAAATTAGTGTTAGAAATCTAAAAGCCATCATCTTTAATTGTTCAAATAGTATATAAATCGATAAAAGCCAGTAATCAATCCTTAGTCCTCGTGGGAACGATCCCTACTCGGCCATTGTAGTACACACCGACCTCGTACACTTGCGAGAGTCAAACCGTGTGGTTGTGGACCGATCATTTGCTTCCGCTGTCAACTTTACTGTCAGACTTTGACAAAGTGAGATTTTTTTTTTCTTCTTTTGGTTTTTTATTCATGTTCTCTCTACTTTCACCGTTAACTCTAATATGACAAAACCAATTGAAGAAGAATCCGAAACATCTAGCCATATAGTTCCACCACTCCCTCCAATTTATCCTCATGACAACTCATCTAAGATTGAGATTAAATTGGATGGGTCAAACTACTCTTTATGGTCTAAGTTTGTTGAAATTTTCGTGGCTGGGAAAGACAAGTATGGTTTTCTCACAGGAGAGAGTGTTAAGCCTGCAACCACCAGTTCCACATATAGACGTTGGTTGGCAGACAATGCTCTTGTGCAAGGATGGCTCCTTGGATCTATGACTCCTAAAATTATGGGGATGTTTATTCGATTACCTACAGCTCAGGCCATTTGGGAAGCAGTTGCCCGTACCTACTATGATGGTGCAGATCAGTCCATCATTTATGAACTCAACAGCAAGGCATTCCATATGCGCCAATCTGGGCGTCTTATTTCTGAATACTATGGGGAATTGAACACAATCTGGCAGGAGTTGGATCACCGTTGTCCGAACGACATGACTGATGCTACAGATGTGGTTCGACTTAATGATCGCATCGAGAAACAAAGAGTGTACATGTTCCTAGCAGGTCTAGACCCTGAATTTGACAAGGTGCGAGCTGATGTTTTACGTATGGATCCATTTCCTAGTGTTGAAGGGGCATTTGCCTATGTCCGTCGTGAGGCACAGCGTCAAGCCACTATGCTAGCTCCACCACAAGTAAGTGACAGCTCTGCCTTACTAATCAATAAGGGGAATTCGGGGGACAGGAAATGTACTCACTGTGGACAGAAGAATCATATTCGAGATGCATGCTGGAGATTGAATGGATATCCTGAGTGGTTCTTGGAAAAAAGGAAGAAGGGGCCTTCGAAGAATGGGACTGCCTCCCTTGCATCATCCTCTGGCACCTCGTCTTCCACTCTACAGGGTAACATTTGTGATTCTCAAAATCAATTCTCCAACTCAGGTATTTTTCATTCTACTTTCAGTGTTTCTACGATTTCTAGTAATAATACTTGGATAATTGATTCTGGTGCAACAGATCACATGACCTTTAATTCTCAAAATTTCAGCCATCGTAGTCCAACTGAAACCAATAATGTGTCATATGCTGATGGTACACCCACCCCGGTTCATGGAGCTGGATCTGTATCTTTAACTCCGTCCTTAAATTTATCATCTGTTCTACATGTGCCCACTTTATCTAACAACTTACTCTCGATCAGTCAAATCACTAAATCTCTAAATTGTGTTGTTACATTCTGGCCTTCTCATTGTGTTTTTCAGGACATCACAACCAAGGAGACGATTGGAACTGGTAGGGAAAAAGGAGGGTTGTACTACTTTACAGCTGACAGTGTTTCCAGTCATCCTCACAGAGTCGTACAAGTTAGAGCTGACAATGAGAGTAATATTCTTCTTTGGCATAGGCGTTTAGGTCATTGTTCTTTTGGATATCTCAAGTTTTTATTTCCTTCTTTGTTTAAGACTATTGGGCACAATAATATGCAGTGTGAGACATGTGTTTTGTCTAAACATCATCGCACTGTTTTTCCCCCTAGTAATGGTAATAAAAGATCCGTACCTTTTTCTCTTGTTCATTCTGATGTTTGGGGTCCATCTAACATTGTGTCTATATCTGGTATGCGCTGGTTTGTTACATTTATTGATGATTGTACTCGCATGACTTGGATTTTTCTTTTAAAAAATAAAAGTGATGTATGTGACGTTTTTCAAAATTTTTATCATATGATTCTCACACAATTTCATAAAAAAATTCAGGTTTTACGCTCAGATAATGGTGGTGAATATCTGAACCGTAGTGTCAAAGCTTTTTGTTTGAAAAACGGTATTCTCTACCAAACATCTTGTGCATATACCCCACAACAAAACGGTACCGCTGAGCGTAAAAATCGTCATCTCTTAGAGGTTGCACGATCTTTACTGCTCGGAATGCATATGCCTAAATCTTTTTGGGGTGATGCGGTACTATCTGCTGCATATCTCATTAATCGTATGCCATCCAGTGTTCTGTCGTTTCAAACTCCATTACAATCCTTGTCTCATTACTGTGATATTACCTCTGCATTGCATATTCTTCCTCGAGTCTTTGGATGTGTGGTATATGTACATCTGCATACTCCTCATAGAGGAAAGTTAGATCCACGTGCTCTTAAGTGTGTTTTTATATGGTATTCTAGCTCACAAAAAGGGTACAAATGTTATCATCCTCCTTCCCGTAAAATGTTTGTGTCATTGGATGTTACGTTTTGGGAAACTGAGGCATATTTTACCTCCGAGACTTCTCTTCAGGGGGAGAATCCGAACTATGAAGAAAAGTCTCCTAAAACTGACACTGTTATACCCATTAGTCTGAGAAGTCAATCTTCTGAGGAAAAAAACAATCTTCTGAGGAAGAAAATCTATCTTCTGAAAGTGAGATTCCTGATAGTCTCATAGAAAAGACAGAACCAACCTTGAGAGTGTATGAAAGGCGGAATAAAGGGAAAGAGAAACAGGGGGAGTCAGTTCTCAGACAGGTAGTACAACCTTCCTCTTCTCCATCACCGATTCGTCAATCAGACTCTGAGGTTGAAAATGCTCCTGAGGTAACTCTTGAACCCCTCACTTTAACTAATGACTTATCCAGTGAAAATCACACAGATCCTGACCCTAGTCTATCTACTAGACGGTATCCTAGTCGAGAACATAGACCACCTGTACGGTTTGGTTTTTCCCCTGAGCGACCTCCAGCAGATAGTAAGGCTCTTTATTCTATTTCTGATTACACCTCAAGTCATAGACTATCTGAAACCTTTAAAGCTTTTGCACATCAATTATCCTCTGTATCTATTCCTAGTAAATTGCAGGATGCACTGACAGACCATAATTGGGTCCGAGCCATGGATGAGGAGATGAAAGCTTTACAAAAAAATTATACTTGGGAAATAGTAGATCTACCTAAAGGGAAGAAGGCTGTTAGATGTCGACGGGTCTATACCGTCAAACACAAGGCAGATGGTTCGATTGAAAGGTACAAGGCTAGGTTGGTTGCTAAAGGGTACACTCAGACTTATGGAGTTGACTATCAGGAAACCTTTGCCCCGGTAGCAAAGTTAAACACGGTTAGGGTACTTCTCTCACTAGCAGCTAATCAAGAATGGCCATTAAAACAGTTTGATGTAAAGAATGCATTTCTACATGGAGAGCTCAGTGAAGAAGTTTATATGGATCTTCCCCCGGGTCTTGATTCCAATACTGGTAAAGTCTGTAAACTACGAAAGGCTCTTTATGGACTAAAACAATCACCTAGAGCTTGGTTCGGACGACTTAGTACTTCCATGAGGAAATTTGGATATCAACAGAGTAACTCCGATCACACCTTATTTTTCAAACGTAAGGGTGACAAAATCACTATGCTAATCGTCTATGTGGATGATATGATTGTTACAGGAAACGATGATCTGGAGATGACTAATCTCCAAAGTCACTTGGCCACAGAGTTCGAAATGAAAGACCTGGGGGTCTTAAGGTATTTTTTGGGAATTGAGGTAGCCCGATCAAAGCATGGGATTTTCCTCAGTCAGAGAAAGTATGTTCTTGATCTACTTACAGAAACTGGGATGCTTGCTAGCAAACCAGCAGATACTCCTATGGATCAAAATCACAAGTTATGTGAATGTCCAGATCATCCTGATCAAACCCCAGCAAATAAAGAAAGATATCAAAGGCTTGTTGGTAAGCTTATCTACTTATCACATACTCGTCCTGATATTGCATATGCGGTGAGTGTGGTAAGCCAATTTATGCACGCTCCCACTGAGAGTCACATGGATGCAGTCCTTCGGATTCTGAGATACTTAAAAGGAGCTCCTGGCAGAGGATTAATGTTTTCTAAAAATGGACATCTAGATATCGAGGGATACACGGATGCTGATTGGGCTGGGAATGCTAGTGATCGGAGGTCTACTTCTGGTTATTTCACCTTTGTAGGAGGTAACCTAGTCACTTGGAGGAGTAAGAAACAGACCGTGGTGTCACGATCTAGTGCTGAGGCAGAATTCCGAGGGATTGCCCAAGGAATTACTGAATTGTTGTGGTTGAAGAACTTGTTGGGAGATTTGGGGTTTCATCCAAAAGGTAGCATGAAGCTATATTGTGATAATAAAGCCTCGGTTCAGATTGCCAATAATCCTGTCCAACATGATCGTACCAAACATGTGGAAATTGATCGGTTTTTTATCAAAGAGAAGATAGAAGAAAAGATAATTGAGCTTCCGTATGTACCAAGTAAGGATCAGCTCGCAGATATCCTCACAAAGGCGATTAATGGAAGGAACTTTCATGATTCGATTAGCAAGTGAGGCATGAGTGATATCTATGCACCAACTTGAGGGGGAGTGTTAGAATATAACCTATTAATTGTACAGATTGTATAGTTGACAATTACCCTAATTGTAGGGATTGTAATTCTTTCCTAATTGTAATTGTTTCCTTCCTAGATTAGGACTCTTTCCTATTTGTAATTCTTCTATATAATCCCTCCTTGTGGAGAAGAATAATAACAAACACAATTGATTTGTTCACGAATACCACTAACACCAGAGTTCGGGTTTAGTTTATATTTGAATTGTACTGTTGTGAAAGAAAGTTTAACAAGAAAACAGATCAATGTTATAGTTATTGAAGAGTCAATGAGTCAAGTCTTTCTATTACTATGTAAACAGGGAAGGGGAGTTTCCATGCACTTCACATATGTGAATTTCATTGTATACCACATCTTTTAGTTTTGTCACTCTGTTTGTACAAGTCTTTGCTACCGAGTTTTCAAGTCAACTGGCGTGTTTTAAAGGATAAACAACTGAACTTATTGAGAAGAAACTATAACAGAAGTCACTCAATAAAAGAAACAATACAATGACTTGTTAATAGTAGAATAGTTAGTTGATCCTTTGTTGTTGTACTTGGAATGGCTGGTGCTTCTTCTCTTCTGCTCCTCGTTATCTCTTATCTTTCACTACTTTCCTGGGCTGAAGATGTAACTGGGTTCAATCCAAAGTGCCCATCTTTACCTTGCGGAATTCTGGGAAATATCAGATTCCCCTTCACCAATAGAAGGCATCCTGAGTGTGGGTTGTTCATCGTATATGACTGCAGTATACCATTTCAAGAGAAGATTCAGTTGGGGAAGGACGGGCCATCGTTTTATATTACAGACATCAAGCAGGACAATACAGTTAAACTTCATGGGCTAGAAACGTCAGAGCTTCTTAAGAAACAAACTTGTGGATCCTTCAAAAATTACAATCTCCCCAGCTCTCCCTTTTACTCTTTTGTAATCCCTTCCAACTTAACCATGTTAAAATGCCTTCCCACTAATGGCAGCCTTGCAGATCCCCTTAGAGTCTGCAATGACTCCAGACACTCAATTTTCTTCAGCAGTCAAGCAACTTATAATTCAACAAGTCATTCAGCTCAATGTTCAGTTATTCAACCCCTAGTGAATAAGACTCAAAAAAATGTCTTCCTTCATAATATATATAATGGTGCCTTCTTTCTTCAAGTGAATGTGACGAAAGAATGTTATGATTGTTATTCTGGAGGAGGGGAATGTCAAAGTGGTATCAATGGAAAGTTTAATTGTTCAGGCGCAAAAACAGGTATCAAAATAACAGTAAGGTACTAGGATTTGCACATGGTAGATACTTACCTGCATCGTGTTTCATTGTTTTCGAATTCAGTTATCTGTTTCGTTAATTGTTTTCTTCATTTAGATAAGCTGCATATACTAGGATAGCATCCCATTAAACTGTCCTTGTGCAATGATTGCTCAAGTAGATTTTTATTGGTCTCTTGCCTGGGTTTGGAGAATGCTAGCAAGATCTTTATCATTTTCTGATGGTTCAAACACAAGTTCTCTTGATAGGATTTTCCTCCTTCTCTTCTTCAATCTATTGTGAAACTAGAAATGTGAGTGATGTGATGAATGATGATATGGAGAGAGAAAAATAGGGCCGAAAGACGTATCGGCTGGTGCAATCCCTTATATATCCATTATGGATATATTAATTCACCATAGCAGTTCATTATTTATAATGTAATGTTAGGAATCCTGACATTAATCAAACTTAGATCCCAACATGTGACCTGCCAATTTTATTCTACTGACATGTAAATGTAACCCTTGCCAGTCTGCTTTGAAACCCGATAGCTTTCTAATGTATGTTCAATAATGTTCATAGTTCCCTGTTCTTTCCACTTTGGACTGTTTTTGATAGGGAAAATGCTGAGTCTGAAAGTATTGTGTAGTAACTTTCTTCCTTTTAGTTCAGCCTTAGCAGAATTATTGGGAAAAATAGAAAAAACTAAAAACAATCTTCGGTCAATCACATGTGCACTTAAAATATCATTAAAAAACACAAATAATATAGTTGGCATCCCTTTTGGAAAGACACTCCTTTATAATTGATGTGTGGCTTAATCGATAACCTCCTAGTGCCGGAATCCATGTCTGATATGCTTAGAAGTTAGAATATGTGCTCACCATTGAAGTCTATGGTGAGGTAACAGGTGCTCTTTTCCATGAGAAACAGAGAGAAAAGTAGAGAACCTATTTCAGAAAAGAACAAAGTTTTTGAGATGGTGGATCAATCAGAACCTCAATAATTAGATTTCTTGTTCACACAATTATTTTCTCAACACCCCATATAAATAATTACCCGCAAAAGACTTTTTCAAAGATACTTTATCCATATATTGGTGCCTTTGTTACAATGACAACCTCTGGTGTTTCAACCATTTATTGAGTTTGAGAAATAATGATGCTTGATGACATCAACTCAACATCACTTTCTTTGGGTCCCCACCGTGTTTAGATTTTTTTTTTTCATAGTCAATTGCTTTTTTTTTTTTTGCTTTCACACCATTTAATTACTTTTCTACCCCCCACCCAACTTCTCCAAAGTTTGGGGGACCATTTGGTGAAGTGTCTGTTCTGTTTTGAACGATAAGCACAATCAATATATGTCCAGTATTTTTCATCTATATTCCTCACGAGAATCACAGAGCCAAGATTTTTCCATTTCTTTTTTGGATTTTGTTTGATGCGTAATCATTCATCGATACTAGCTAACTTAATTGGTAAGATTTTATAGGTTAGGATCGAATACCACTAGCACCAAAGTTTGTGTTTAGTTTATGTTTTTGATAGAAAGTTTAACAAGAAAACAAATCTATATGTCAAACAAGCCAAGGAACAACTTGAATTTTAAATGTTATAGTTATTGAAGAGTCAATGAGCAAGTCTTTCTTTTACTTTTTTTTTAATAAAATTGGACTGATCTAAAGGGAAAAAACATCACAGGCGATCATATGCTGAAAAACCCCTAGATAGTATCCATATATATAAAAGATAAAAGAAAAGAAAAAGTGACAAAAAGCAATAAAGCACAAAGACCCAAGGGGAAAACAACCCCAAACAAAAAAGAGGCACGTAGGCCACACCAAAAAAGAAAAAGAAAACATCAAGAAAAACGAAAAGACTCCCGGCCCATGCAGTCATTGCCAACTAAAGAAGAACAGAACGGCAGGGCAGAGAACCACCAAGAATCGGCCTGAAGCTCTAAAGCATGCTTAGAAAGCGTATCTGCAACCTGATTGCCCTCTCTGAAAATATGAAAAACCTGAAAATCCATATGCGAGATCTGGAAGATGCAGCGCTGCCATGCCTGACGAACCCTCCAAGGAACTATTTCAGAACGAGAAGAAAGAAGCTAAACCACATAAGAAGAATTGCTCTCAAGCCAGATATGATTCCACCCATACTTCCAAGCAAAATTAATAGCCAATGAGGCCGCTAGAAGCTCGGCCTCAAATGCGAAAACCTGACCAAGAGGAATAGCAAAACAACCCTTCACAAAGGCTCTACAGTTCCGAAAGATAACACCACAACCACCAACCCCCGGAGAGCCTAAGGCAGCGCCATCTGTATTCACTTTGATCCAACCAGGGGCCGGAGGCGACCAAACCACACTCTTGATCACCGGGGCTTTAGAAGGGCGACCTTGAAGACCAAAACAACGAAGAATCAAAAGGTCGTCCATACAATTACGCATACAACCAATCTCCAGGCGATTAGCCTCTGAAACCGCACACCAAACCAAAGAAAGGACGGATCTAAAGTCCACTGACTTCCCTTCAAAGATCCACTGATTACGGGCAGTCCACACCCCCCATATCACTGCATGGATAGCCGCTTTCCATAAAATCCTGACCTGCTCACTAAAGGAAACCGACATGGCTTGCAAGAAGAAGGATTGCCAAGTATCGGTAGAGACACGTCGTTGGAAAGTCGAGAAAACCGCCTCCCAAAGAGCAACCGCTAAGGGACAATGAAGAAAAAAATGATCTGCAGATTCACTACTAACCCCACAAATACTGCAACGAGAAGCCAACTGGAACCTAGACTTGCAAAGGCGATCCTCAGTAGGAAGCATGTTCAACATCAGACGCCAGGTCAAAATTGAACGAGAAGGGGGAATAAAACAGGACCAAACATCCCTCCACCAAACAACCTGAGGAATATCATGGAGAAATTGGGAATAAGCAGCCTTGCAAGAAACACGACCATCTTGAGAATTAGCCCAAACAAGAGAATCCACAACAGGAGAAATTGCAATCCAATCAATTCGAAAACACATATCTAGGAAGCGCGTGCGGAAACAACTGTCCAGCACCCATCTACCCTCATGAATAAAATCTGAGACCTTCACCCGAAGCGGATTAGCAAAATAATCTGGAATCCCTAAAAGCTCCAAAATGGGAACCCCCGACCAATTATCCCGCCAAAAGTCCCTCTGAGAGTTCTCTCCAATCAGCCAGATACCTTTCTTAAGAAGGGAACTATAATTCGTCCGAAGAGAAGACCAAATTGAGGAGGTGACATACCCTCCACGAGGCTTCTGCAAATGCCTGAGATACCTCTCCCGAAGAAAAGTGAAAGCAAAACTATCAGAGGTCATAAACTTCCAAGTGAATTTTCGCAACAAAGAGTCATTCAGCAACCCAAGATCTTTCAGACCAAGACCACCCTGAGAGTAAGGCCTACAACAACGATACCAAGCGACCCGAACCAACTTAGTCTCCTCACAGGAACCAGTCCATAAAAAGTTTCTCAACTTGCGGTTAATCAGAGACAGTAAAGAAGAAGGCCACTTGTAAATCATGAAAGAGTGCACAAATGAACCAGTGATGACCGACTTGATCAGAGTAGCACGACCAGCCAGAGAGAGGGACTTGCCCTTCCATTTATCGAATTTAGACAAGATCTTATCCGCAATAGGTCATAACATCGTTTTTCGAGGCTTACCCCGAAATAAAGGGACTCCCAAATAAGAAAACGGAAGTTGCCCAATCTGCATACCAACCAAAGAGTGCAAACTACCAATCCGAGAGGGGAAGATAGAAGATCCGAAATAAATTGAAGACTTACCCTAGTTAACTAACTGACCTGAAATATAACCATAATCCCCAAAAGCACCCATGATATGCTTCAAATTCTTTTGAGTGCTTCTGCAAAAGATCAGAACATCATCTGCATAGAGCAAATGAGTTGGAGCTAAAAAACCCCTAGGGGAAGAAATCGGTAGAATCTGAGAAGAATCCACCAACCTCGTCAATAATCTACTAAGGAAGTCCTCTGCAATACCAAACAAAAGCGGAGAGAGCGGATCTCCCTGACGAACCCCTCTAGAGCAACAGAAATATCCCTCTGGGACCCCATTCAAAAGAATTGAAAGCCTAGAAGAACGAAGAATACCATCTATCCAATCCATAAAAACAGAAGAAAGCCCAAAAGCCTGAAGCACACTGCAAAGGAAAGACCAATCCAGGGTGTCAAAAGCCTTTCAGATATCAATCTTCATGGCCAAGTTACCCCCATAGCACTTCTTCTGCAACACATTCACACAGTCAGAAGCCAAAGCAATATAATCCTCGATATGCCAGTCTCGAATGAATCCGAACTGTTGAGGAGAAATAATCCTGGCGGCAACCCGAGCTAAACAATCAGTCAAAATTTTTGAAGAAATTTTAAATAGAAAGTTACTAAGAACAATTGGTCGAAACTAATCAACCGAAATCAATTCCCTCAGCTTCGGAAGAAGAACAATGAAGCTGGAATTGAGACTCGGGAAAATAACTCCGGTGATGAAAAAATCCTGAACAGCAAGGACCACGTCACTACCTACAACATCCCAACATCTTTGATAAAATTTACCAGAAAACCCATCTGGCCCAGGGGCAGAAGCAGCATCCATAGCAAAGACCGCATCTTGAATATCATCAGTAGATGGAATGCTAGTTAAGAAAGCGTTCTCTACGGTAGTTACCAAGGAAGGAACCACATCATCTACAATATATAAAGCTCTCCAAACTCGAGAAACATCAGAGGAAAAGAGGTCAGAATAATAACTAATGATATGATCCCTGATGGTAGGCCGATCCTCCGAGAGAACCCTATTAATCGAAAGGGTTGATATAGCGTTATGATATTGCCTACGTTTGATAGAGGCATGAAAGAAAGATGTGTTACGATCCCTATCACGAAGCCACCTAACTCTAGACCGATCTTGAAGAAAGCACTCCTATCTGCGTAACAACACATCTAGCTCAGAATGAACACTCGCCTCGGCCATAAAAAGATCATCTGAAAAACCCCAGTTAGACAAATCCTGCTGAATAGAATGAAGCTCCGCACACTTCCCAACAATGGTAGAGTTAAGATCCCCAAAAACCTCCAAATTCCAAGAGTTGAGAGCCTTCTTCAACCTTCTCAGCTTGTAGATAACAACTTGAGGAGGCCAACCCATAACAGGAGAGCTCCAAATCCTGCGAACAATAGCTATAAAATTAGGATGCTTTAACCACATGCTCTGAAACCGAAACGGCCTTTGACTAGAAACCTCAAAATCTGACAACCGAACCAACAACGGACAGTGATCTGAACATGACTTTGTAAACAAGAAAGGGGAGTTGTGATTAGTCATTACCGACCAATCAAGTAACTTTCCATGCACTTCATAAATGTGATTTTCATGTATACCTCATCTTGTAGTTCTGTCAATATGTTTTGTACAAGTCTTTGCTATCAGTTTCCAAGTCAACTGGCGTGTTTTAAAGGATAAACAACTGATGAAAACTCAAAATAAAAGAAGTGATACAAAGACTTCTTAGTTTTAGCAGTCATAGCAGTTGTTATTTTTGTTGCCAAATAGGTAATTCTGGAATGGCTCTTGCTTCTTATCTTGTGTTATTCCTTCTCTCTATCCAGTCACTTCTCTCCTTACCTGAAGAAGATTTCAATCCAAGATGCCCACCTATTCCTTGTGGAAATCTTGGATTTCTCAGCTTCCCTTTCTATAAGGGAACAAATCCTGAGTGTGGGTTGTTCATAGTGGATAAATGTAATGAACCAGGTAATCAGAAGATTCTGTTGGGGGAAATTGGATCATATCGTGTTAAATTCATCACTCGGGATAATACACTTTGGCTTCAAGACCAAGTGTCTAAAACAGACCATAACTGTAAATCCTTACGAAATTTGACCCTCTCTCGTTCATCTTTTATCTCTTTTGATATCCCATTCCCATTCAATTCAACCCTGTTTAAATGCCCCCATTCTCATTACATTATTTCCAAAAATTACATTTTACTCTGCAATGATTCCACTCACTCCATCTACTTCGATTCATCTGTTTACTCTATCAACTTTAACAATTTCAAACATTCCATTATCCATGACAATCAGTTACATATTAATCGATCAAGTCCTCCAGCTCAATGTTCAGTTATTCAGAAGCAAGTGACTAAAACTGAGAAAAAAATTGTCATTAATAATGTTTATATCGGTGGTTTTGGCTTCTTTCTTCAAGTAAATGTAACAAGAAAATGCTATGAGTGTCACTGGAGAGGAGGACGATGTCTAGATGATAGCAAGGGAAACTTTAATTGTTCAAAACCAGAAACAGGTACCAAAATTACAGAACCAGGTATCAGAACTCATGCATGGATGCATACATGTTCTACTTTCTGCGTTTCATTGATTTACATTTATATTGGCTATCTGTTCCAAGTTATTAGCTGTTTCATACATTTATAGAAGCTGCGTGCATTTTAATACTCTGCCATAAAATATTTTCTTGACTCTGTACAGAAATTGCTCTATTGGATTTTGAATGGTCCCTTGGTTTTAGAGAATGCGGCTTAGTTTGTTGTAGCAAGATCTATATCAGTTTCCATTAGATGTCCAATTTTGTCTGCTTGTTGTACAATTATGTCAACATTAAGCCAATTTTATCTGCTTTGCTATAGATTTAACTATATAAACCCAAAAACCTTTTGTCTGATTTGCTTGAAATGTATGCTCAATGTTGAATCCCCATTTGTTCCATGAGAAACAGAGTATTTATTTCCTGAACAAAGTTTATAACATTATGGATCAATCAGGACCTCAATCATTAGCTTTCCTGTGCATACAATAATTTTTTATACACCCCATTTCCTACTTCACCCGCAAAAGGCTTTTCCATAGAAACTTTTTCCATAAATTAACTCAACATCACTTTTTTTGTGGCCCCGCCATGTTTAGATATTTTTTTCATAGTCGAATCCCTTTTTTGATTTCACACCAATTAATGATTTTCTACAGGACACCCCCCACCCCAACTCCAAAGTTTAGTTTCAGTTCTGTTTTGAGCAACAAGCACACAATCATTTCATGTCTACTATGTTTTCACCTCACAAGAATCACAAAGCCAATGTTTTTCATTTACTTTTGGTTTTTGTTTGAACGTAATCATTGTTGGACACAAGTTAACTTAATTGGTGAGATTTCATAGATCACCACTAACTCCATAATTTGAGTTTAGTTTATATTTGAACTATATTGTTGTTAAAGAAAGTTTAACAAGAAAACAAATCTAGATGTGTGAACAAGCCAAAGTAAACAACTGGAAAATGTCATGATAATTTTCAATGTTATAGTTATTCAAGAGTTAATGAGTCGAGTCTTTCTAGTACTTGTAGACCGGAAAAGGAGAGTTGTGATTCTTTTCATTAGTCATTGCGCATTAATAAAGTAACTTTTCATACTCTTCACATTTGTGATTTCCATGTATACCCCATCTTCTAGTTCTGTCACTCTGTTTCTACAAGTCTTTGCAACCATGTTTTCAAGTCAATTGGCGTGTTTTAAAGTATAAACAACCGAAGGTATTGAGAAGAAACAACAAAAGAAATCACTCAAACAAGGACTTCTTAATAGTAGAATAGTTAGTTGATCCTTTGTTGTTGTACTTGGAATGGCTCGTGCTTCATCTCTTCTACGCCTTGTTATCTATCATCTTTCACTACTTTCCTTGGCTGAAGAAGTAACGGGATTCAATCCAAGGTGCCCACCTTTTTTTTGTGGAAATCTTGGATTTCTCAGCTTCCCCTTCTCCAATGGAACGAATCCTGAGTGTGGATTGTTAAAGGTAGATAACTGCAATGAACCATTTCGTCAGAAGATTCAGTTGGGGAAGGATGGGCCATGGTTTTATATTAAAGAAATCAACCAGGACAACAGTCTTATACTTCGTGACCAAGTGTATCCAGATCGTTTTAAGAATCATATTTGTAGATTGTTCCAAAATTTCACTCTCTCCAGATCTCCACTTTACTCTTTTGAATTCCCAATTCAGCTGGCCATGCTTAATTGTTCTAATTACAGTGTCACCGCGGGTTTCGAGTTATTATGTAATGAGTCCAATCACTCCATTATCTTCTACAATCACACAACTCATCAAAGTCCACCAGCTGGATGTTCAGTTATTCGGTCCCAATTGACTAAGACTCAAAAAAGTGTCTTCCTTCATAATATATATAATGGTGGCTTCTTTCTTCAAGTGAATGTGACGAAAGAATGTCTCAATTGTTACTCGAAAAGAGGGCAATGTCTGAGTGATAGCAATGAAAGTTTAGGTGTTCAGGCTCAAAAACAGGTATCAAAGTTACAGTAGGTAGTATGATTTGCACATGGTGGATCATACATGACCTGCTGTTTGTGTTTCAATGTTTTCATAGTTAGCTTTCTGTTCCAATTCATTAATTGTTTTATTCATTTATATAAGCTGCATATACTAGAATGCCACACCATAATTCTTTTCTTTCTACAGAATGTGATGATTGTTATCGGAGAGGAGGGCGATGTCCGAGTGATAGTAATGGAAAGTTTAATTGTACAGGCGCAAAAACAGGTATCAAAATAACAGAAAGGTAGTAGGATTTGCACATGGTGGATCATACATGACCTGCTGTTTGTGTTTCAATGTTTCGAAGTTAGCTTTCTGTTTCAATTCATTAATTGTTTTATTCATTTATATAAGCTGCATATAATCAAATGCCACGCCATAATTCTTTTCTTTCTACAGAATGTGATGATTGTTATCGGAAAGGAGGGAAATGTCTGAGTGATAGCAATGGAAAGTTTAATTGTATAGGCCGAAAAACAGGTATCAAAATAACAGAAAGGTAGTATGATTTGCACATGGTGGATCATACATGACCAGCTGTTTGTGTTCATTGATATAAGCTGCATATACTCGAATGCCACGCCATAATTCTTTTCTTTCTACAATGATTGCTTAAGTGGATTTCAATTGGTCTCTGTATCAGTTTCTGATGAACAATTTTGTTCTTCATTTGTAATTTTTTTTTTTCCTAAATGAATGCCAGTTTTGGTCTCATCACTATATATTTTACTGTCTAAACTAACCCCATATTGTTTGTAATTTTTGTTACAGGAAATGGAAAAAACACTGAATTTGGGCTAAAACTAGGTAATCTCTCCCTTTAAACATGTCCATCCATTACAACACCTTAAACTCATTTCAAATTCTCTGTTACACATTTTCTGCAACTTTGAAGAAATATTTAATTGATTAGAACTTTTTGGTGTTCCTACTCTTTGGTCTACTAGTCAAAAATTTTATAGCTCTTCTTTCATCTCATCAGGATTCGGAATTGGAGGACCAGTCCTCCTGATTGTGGCTCTGTCCATCTACATTACACAGCGTCGCAGAAAAGGAAAATATGCTTCACCAAACTCAAGATATACCTCTTCCGATCCTTCCTCAAAATCAGACCTGGAAGCAGCCAGTGCCTACTTTGGGGTCCCCGTCTTCTCCTATAGTGAACTTGCAGAAGCCACTAATAATTTTAATCACGAGAAAGAACTTGGAGATGGAGGTTTTGGAACAGTATACTATGGTAAGAAGATCAACTTTTGTTTGTCTCAATTAAATGATCATCTATTGTATATTCCGATATAACTGTTAAAAATAATGAGAAAAAGAATACAAAAAGTTATAACAGTTTGCTAAATGACCCATTTGATTATCATCAATCAGGAAAACTTAGAGATGGAAGAGAAGTTGCGGTCAAGCGCTTGTATGAGCACAATTACAGAAGGGTTGAGCAGTTTATGAATGAAATTGAAATTCTCACACGTTTACGCCACAAAAACCTTGTCTCCCTTTATGGCTGCACTTCACGTCACAGTCAGGGTCTTCTCCTTGTGTATGAATTCATCCCCAATGGCACTATAGCTGGTCATCTCCATGGTGATCAGGCGAACCCTTGTTTACTCACATGGCCTATTCGTATGAACATTGCCATAGAAACTGCTAGTGCATTGGCTTATCTCCATGCTTCTGATATCATACATCGCGATGTAAAAACTAATAATATTCTCCTTGACAACAACTTCTGTGTGAAAGTTGCAGATTTCGGGCTCTCACGGTTGTTCCCCACTGATGTTACTCATGTTTCAACTGCCCCACAAGGAACTCCAGGCTATGTTGATCCTGAATATCACCAATGCTACCAGCTAACTGATAAGAGTGATGTATATAGCTTCGGAGTTGTCCTTATCGAGCTCATATCGTCAATGCCTGCTGTCGATATATCTAGACACAGACATGAGATTAATTTGGCTAACTTAGCGATAAACCGGATTCAGAAACAAGCAATCGATGAGTTGGTTGATCCATGTCTTGGATTTCACTCTGATGATGAAGTGAAAAGCACGGCAACTTCAGTAGCAGAGCTGGCTTTTCTATGTCTGCAACAAATTAAAGAAATGAGACCTTCAATGGATGTTGTTTTGGAGGAATTGCAGAGAATTAAAAGCGGAGAATGCAAGCCGGAGAATCTAACAAGAGAAGATGATGATGACAAAAAAGAGTTGAAGAGTATGCAGCAGCCACCACCATCACCACCACACTGTGAAGAAAGTGCCTTGTTGAAGAATATCAAGCTGCCACCTTCACCCATTTCTGTCACTGAAAATTGGATTAGTAATGACACTACACCTAATGTAAGTAACTAAGGTTTTCTCTTAAATGCTCTGCTCAAATTAATTTCAATGGTTGATGTTGATGATGTGAAATACATGCTTTGACACTCATCTACTTGTAACTTTTGTGTTATATATCAAAATATATCATACATGTAAAGCAGATTATGTATAGGTCAAGGCAAGAGGGAATGTACATAGTACATGGAGCTTTTTTTTTTTTTTTTTTTTTTTTAAATAATATTTTTTTCTCTTTTTGTCATTGTTATTCTTATAGTAGAGTTCATATTTTGTACCGATTGGTGTAACAATTTATCCAGTGTAAAAAAAGAATTGAATGTATAGGTTGTGGATCCAAAGATGCCTGGCTACATAACTATTGGGAAATAATTAGAGAAATAAAATGTAAAAGCTGTGATCTACTCATTAAACTCCTAGGTTTTGCTTCTCGTGTAAAAATAGAAATGGGAGTGATGATATGGAGAAAGATAGATAGAGAGTTCAATTGGAGGATGGGAAAAATAATCAAACAGTTAAAATATTTTGAACATTTGAAGTTGTTGAAGGGTGTATTAAGCTAAAATGGACTGGATGGATATATAATTGTCACCAACCTGGGTTTGAAAAGGATACACTTTATGTCTTGGCCCCAGTTGATCCCACCTCCAAAACTGCAATAATGGTATGCTAAACTTGAACTTTCTTATGTTTTTATCCAACTAAACACTTTCAATAGCACACTCTTGATTTAGTGCAACTTATGCATTTAGACATAATTAGAGATAAAGAATTTGCAGAGTAGATATGAAATCTAGTTGGTTAGAGACTTTTTTGTTGGGCAAGAAACGATTCATACAAACTAAACTTTATACACCCACGAGCTGTTTGATGATTTGCTTTGAAGGCCATTAGCTTTCTAATTTTTGTTCAATAATGTTGATGGCTCCTTGTTCTTTCCACTTTAGACTATGTTCAATATCAGACGATTCAGTTGAACAAGGATGGTTTACGGTTTTATATTAGAGACATCAAGCAGGACAATACTCTTATACTTAGTTACCCAGTGAATCCAGAGCATTTTAAGAAACAGACTTGTGGATCCTTCAAAAATTACAGTGTCTCCAGCTCCCGCTTTTACTCTTTTGAAATCCCTTCCAACATAACCATGTTAAAATGCCTTCCCACTTTTCTTAACCTTGCAAATTCCTATAGAATCTGCAATGACTCCAGTCACTCCATTTTCATCTACAATCAACCAAATGATACATCAAGTCCTCCAGCTCAGTGTTCAGTTATTCAGCCCGAGACTAAAAAAGGTGTCCTCCTTCATAATATGCACGCTAATGAGTTCTTTCTTCAAATGAATGTGACAACAGAATGTTACAAGTGTCATTCTAGAGGAGGGCGATGTCTGAGTGGTATCAATGGAAAGTTTAATTGTTCAGGCGCAAAAACAGGTATCAAAATAACAGTGAGGTAGTAGGATGCATGATACGATCATATTATGCGTAGGCGTCTCATGGTCTAATGCACTCAATGGCTATGCTATGCAAGTGGTTCCATGAAGGCAAGAATTGGTCAAGCATGAATTAATCAAGTTGTTAGCAGCAAGTTAGTGGAACATTAGGTGGGTTCCGTTAAATAAGTTAGTTTCCAAGTTATGGATGTTGTGCAGCACAACGTGCTCTAATCAGTTTCCATTTAATTTGGCATTATCTGTTGTTGCTAAATTAGTTGTTTGTATCAGACTATATATATGGTCTTGAATGAATGTATGGAGGATATCGAATATTAAGCAAATTTGCCTCTCTCTATCTATCTCTCTCTCTAATTGTTCTACTCTCCTCTAAATTCTTCCATGTATTTTCCAGGATCGGAAATATACACATCAATGCACATGGTGGATAAATACATTACGTCAGTACCTGCATTGTGTTTTATTATTTTCAAAATCGGTTTTCTGATTCATTAATCGATTTGTTCATTTAGATAAGCTGCATATACTTAAATAGCATCCCATAAAACTGTCTTTCTACAATGATTTCTCAAGTGGATTTTCATTGGTCTCTTGCCTGGGTTTTTTTAGATTGCTAGCAAGATCTTTAATGTTTCTTATGGCCCCAAACACAAGTTCTCTTGATAGGGTTTTCCTGTTGAAGTATTGAAACTTTTCTAGAAACTCTCTAGCTTATAGTTATGGTATGGTTATGGTAATTTAGTTTCATTAGGATTAGTTGTACTATTTAGTTTTGTGTTTTTAGGTTGCTTGTAATGTGTTAGTTTTACTTTAGTTAGTTTTATGTTTTTAGGTTGCTTGTAATGTGTTAGTTTTACTTTAGTTTGTAATGATGTTTTTCTGATGGCTGTGCCAATTTCTTGTAGCAGTGATTTATACACCGTCAAATATGGGCTGATGTACTCATTTGTGTTGACAGCTCTTCTTAGCTGTTTTACACCATGTATCTGTTAGAATATTATGATTAATTAGGAAGATTGTATAGTTGACTTATTTGATTTGTTTAGCATAGAATCAATTAGCTTCTTTGTAGGTATTTGTTTCCTATTGTATCTCTATTTCCTAATTGTAATTCTCCTATAAATTACCTCCTATAAGGAGAAGAATAATATAACAAACACTCAATTTCTTCACGGTATCAGAGCCAAAACAAATTGTTTAGGGTTCTTGATCTACTATTTCTTTTTCTACAATTTTTCTTTTTCTTCTACCGGCACTGTTCGACAAAAAAAAAAAAAAAAAAAAAAAAAAAAATTCCAGTACCTGTTGCTCTCTTTTTCGGTGAGCCTTACCGTCGGAATACCTACCACCGGCATCTCGTCGGACTTCCTAACAGCCTATCACATCGCCGGACATCCTAAACCTAACTAGTGACCCGCGTTATTTCAACTTACGAGACTTCCTCGTGACTCGACCCGATCGTGTCAGTTTCCTCTTTCTCCAATAGCGACCCGCGTCGCCGATCTTTTCGACAGCAACCCACGCTGACGTCGTACGTTGCCGTCGATTATCCTATAAGATCCGGTGACCCACGTCGCCTCTGTGTTTACTTTGTGACCTGACCCGACCCGGTCGATTCTTCTTCAATCAGTGACCCACATGTGCTGCCGACCTTCTCGTGCCTCCGTCAGACCAGATCTATTGGTCTCTTAAATTGATCTAGGTTTTTTTCTTTGAACTCAGTTGTTTTAGTTTACATTCGACTTTGAACCGTTTAAAAAAAAAAAAAAAAATCAAAAAAAAAAACTACTACAGTACCTTACCTACAGTACTTCATCTACCGTACTTGCTATAGTATTCGTATCTGCTACAGTGTTCATCTACCGTACCTGCAACAGTATTCATATCTGCTACAGTGTTCATATATCGTACCTGCTACAGTATTTTGCTACAGTACTTCATCTACTGTACTTGCTACAGTACTTTGCCAGATTTACTGCTCCACTACGAAACTCCGGATTTATTATTCCAACTGCTAGATTTACTGTTCCATTACCAAACTCCGGGTATTTTCTGTTCTTTTGCTTCTGCTGCTACTATGTTTGGTTTAGGTACATTTCATTCTGCTTTCAGTACTTCTACAATTTCTAGTAATAATACTTGGATAATTGATTCTGGTGCAACAGATCACATGACTTTTGATTCTCGAAAATTTAGTCATTATAGTTCAACTGAAACATGTAGTGTGTCATATGCTGATGGTACACCCACCCCAGTTAATGGGGCTGGATCTCTATCATTAACTCCATCTTTACACTTGTCATCTGTTTACATGTGCCTACCTTATCTAATAATTTACTCTCTATCAGTCAGATCACTAAATCTCTTAACTGCACTGTCACCTTCTGGCCTACTCATTGTGTGTTTCAGGACATTCACACCAAGGAGACGATTGGAACTGGTAGGAAAAAAGGGGGGTTGTACTACTTTACAATAGATAGTACTTTGGGCTCTTCACGCTCATCTAGTCAACCTCATAGAGTAGTACAAGTCAGCTTTGATAAGGAAAGTAATATCTATCTCTGGCATAGACGCTTAGGACATTGTTCATTTGGGTACCTTAAGTTTTTATTTACATCATTGTTTACTGGTCAAAATAATTTTCATGTCAAAACATCATCGCACTGTTTTTCCTTCTAGCAATAATAATAGGAGCTCTATGCCATTTTCTCTTGTCCATTCTGATGTATGGGGTCCCTCTAATGTTGTGTCTATATCTGGTATGCGTTGGTTTGTTACATTTATTGATGATTGCACACGTATGACTAGGATTTTCCTTTTAAAAAATAAAAGTGATGTATGTGATGTTTTTCAAGATTTTTATCACATGGTCTCCATACAATTTCATAAGAAAATTCAAGTTTTATGCTCTGATAATGGTGGGGAATATCTCAATCATAATTTCAAAACCTTTTGTTTACAAAACGGTATTCTCCACCAAACATCTTGTGCACATACTCCATAACAAAATAGCACAGCCGAGCGTAAAAATCGTCATCTCTTAGAGGTTGCATGATCTTTACTGCTCCAAATGCATATGCCTAAATCTTTTTGGGGTGATGCTGTCTTATCTGCTGCATATCTCATTAATCGCATGCCATCCAGTGTTCTGTCTTTCCAGACCCCACTACAGTCTCTGTCTCATTACTATGATATTACCTCTGCCTTACATGTTCTCCCTCGGGTCTTTGGGTGTGTGGTATATACACATGTTCATTCTCCTCATCGAGGAAAATTAGACCCGCGTGCCCTTAAATGTGTCTTTATAGGCTACTCTAGCTCCCAAAAGGGGTACAAATGTTATCATCCTCCATCTCGTAACGTGTTTGTTTCACAGGATGTTACGTTTTGGGAAAATCAAGCGTACTTTTCCCCGGAGACTCCTCTTCAGGAGGGGAATCCGAACTATGAAGAGAAGTCTCCTAAGGTAGAGAGTGATGTACCTATTAGTCTAAATGTGCCTATAAGTCTGTCTCCTAAGAGTGATGTACCTATTGTGCCTACAAATCTATCTTCTAAAGTAGAAAGTGAGGTACCTAGTAGTCTCACAGAAAAGATAGAATCAACTCTAAAGGTGTATGAAAGGCGAAATAAAGGGAAAGAGAAACATGGGGAGTCAGTTCCCATACAAGTGGCACAACCCCTTACTTCCCCTTCTCCAACACTAGTTCATCAATCGGACTCTGAGGTGAAAAATGCTCCTGAGGTAATTCCTAAACACTCTACTTTATCTAATGACTTGTCTAGTGAAAATCACACAGATTCTGACCCTGGTCTATCTACTAGACGGTATCCTAGTCGAGAACATAGACCACCTTTACGGTTTGGTTTTACCCCTGAGCAACCTACAACAGATAGCAGTAAGGCCCTTTACTCTATTACTGATTACACCTCAACTCACAGACTATCTGAAACCTTTAAAGCTTTTGCACATCAATTATCCTCTGTATCTATTCCTAGTAAATTGCAGGATGCACTGACAGATCAGAATTGGGTCCGAGCCATGGATGAGGAGATGAAAGCTTTACAGAAAAATTGTACTTGAGAGATAGTGGATCTACCTAAAGAAAAAAAGGTCGTTGGGTGTCGATGGGTCTATACCATTAAGCACAAAGCAGAGGGCACAATTGAAAGGTACAAGGCTAGGTTGGTTGCCAAAGGGTATACTCAGACTTACGGGGTTGACTACCAGGAGACGTTTGCTCCAGTAGCCAAGTTAAACACTGTTAGGGTACTTCTATCACTGGCAGTGAACTTGGATTGGCCATTAAAACAGTTCGATGTGAAGAATGCTTTCCTACATGGGGAACTCAGTGAAGAAGTCTATATGGAGCTCCCTCCCGGTTCAGAGTCTCAAACTAGCAAAGTATGTAAGCTAAAAAGGGCTCTTTACGGACTGAAACAATCACCTAGAGCCTGGTTTGGGCAATTCAGTATGTCCATGAGGAGGTTCGGGTACCAACAAAGTAACTCGGATCACACCTTATTCTTCAAAAGAAAAGGTGATAAGATCACTGTTCTGATTGTTTATGTTGACGATATGATTGTCACAGGAAATGATGATCTAGAGATGACTGCTCTTCAAAGTTACTTGGCTACGGAGTTTGAAATGAAAGATCTGGGATTGCTAAGGTACTTTCTGGGAATTGAGGTGGCCCGATCAAAACATAGGATTTTCCTCAGTCAACGAAAGTATGTTCTTGATCTGCTTACAGAAACTGGGATGCTTGCTAGCAAACCAGCAGATACCCCTATGGATCAGAATCACAAGTTATGTGAGTGTCTAGGTCACCTTGATCAAACCCCAACAAACAAGGAAAGATATCAGAGACTTGTAGGTAAGCTTATCTACCTTTCACATACACGTCCTGATATTGCTTATGCAGTGAGCGTGGTGAGCCAGTTTATGCATGCTCCCACTGAGAGCCACATGAATGCGGTTCTTCGAATTCTAAGGTATTTGAAAGGGGCTCCTAGCAGAGGATTAATGTTCTCTCGACATGAACACTTGGGCATCGAGGGATACACGGATGCTGATTGGGTTGGGAATGCCAGTGACCGAAGATCTACATCCGGGTATTTCACCTTTGTAGAAGGTAACCTTGTCACTTGGAGGAGTAAGAAACAGGCTGTGGTGTCACGATCTAGTGCTGAAGCAGAATTCTGAGGGATCGCCCAAGGAATCACTGAATTACTGTGGTTGAAGAACTTATTAGGTGATTTGGGATTTCACCCAAAGGATAGCATGGAGCTATATTGTGATAATAAAGCTTCTGTACAGATTGCCAATAATCCTATCCAACATGATCGTACCAAACATGTGGAGATTGATCGATTCTTCATCAAAGAGAAATTAGAAGAAAAAATAATTGAGCTTCCGCATGTACCAAGTAAGGATCAACTTGCAGATATCCTTACAAAGGCCATTAATGGGAGGAACTTTCATGACTCAATTAGCAAGTTGGGCATGAGTTACATCTATGCACCAACTTGAGGGGGAGTGTTAGAATATTATGATTAATTAGGAAGATTGTATAGTTGACTTATTTGATTTGTTTAGCATAGAATCAATTAGCTTCTTTGTAGGTATTTGTTTCCTATTGTATCTCTATTTCCTAATTGTAATTCTCCTATAAATTACCTCCTATATGGAGAAGAATAATATAACAAACACTCAATTTCTTTAGTATCTTGTGTATATATTGTCTCAAATGTAATCTGAGAAGATAAGCTAGTTGCTTCAAATGGTTTTTATGTTATTAATGGTATAGATGGCTGTTTCAAATGGTTTTATGTCTGCTTATGTTTATGGTATGTTGAGTGTATGAAACTAGTAGAGCGAATCTACTCCACTAGTTTCACGTGTATGAAACTAGTTAAGCAAGAGTGAAAATTCAACACCTCCTCTCGTTTAGCCTCTTGTGAAACTACAAATGTGGGTGATGATATTGAGAGAGAAAAATAGGGCCAAATGACATCTCAGCTTGGTCAATCCCTTGTATATCCGAATGTATATACAAAGATTCATAGGTGCAAGATCTCACATGTAATTTCGTGTGGGATCTTGGCTTGTATCCTTATAAAACCAATTATCAGATGTGACAATTGGTTTTGTAACAATACAGAACCAGAATCCCTCACGAAATTATGTGTTATCTCAACTGGTAATGTTACAGTTTTATTCGGCTAATAATCGCTTATATACCCATATAAATATATACAATTCATTATATGCAGTGCACATAAATTTTCCACCATTCATTCCCTATTTACACGAAATCCGAGCCTTTGATAAACAAAACTGCATAAATGCACATGTGACAGTTGTGTTAATAAACTAAGCGACCCTATGCTCCTATCTTTAGTAATAAATCACTGCAACATTCTAGAAGAATTTAGATAATTTCCTCGTCTAAGCTTTACCTTAAATTTTAATGGAGTTATTTGGAGGTCATTTATGCTCCCTTGCATGCATAATTTGAGGATTTGAATTGCCTGAAAATCTTTAGTTTCTGCACCTGTTCAGTTGGAGGAAGGAAAAATTAATCAAACAATTATAATTTTTTGAACATCTGAAGTTTTTGAAGGGTGAATCTAAGCTGCAATGGACTGGACATAGTGTGTTGAGTGCAAAAGCTGTGACCAATGTGAGTTTGAAAAGGATACATTTTATGTTTTTGGCCCACTTGATCCCACCTTCAAAACCACAATAATGGCATGCTAAGCTGAATTTCTTGTGTTTAGCCTTCTAAATATTTCTTGATCATGATTTAGTGCTAACTTCTTAACTCTCTTCCAGTAGCATATGCTTAATTTATATAAACTGAACTTTAGGCATTAGCTTTCTGATGTCTGTTCAATAATGTCCATGGCTCTTGTTCTTCCACTAGATTTTTTTTACATCGGGTAAATGCTAAGTCCGAAATGTAGCTTTCTTCCTCCTAGTTCGATCGTAGCAAAATAGGTGGGTAAAAGAGGAAAACTAAACACTGTCGCTAGTGTATCACACGTACCTGTATTAGAACAATGTTTTATCCTTGTAAAATACCATTAGGAAGTGTCAATAATATAATATAGTCTTTAGCAATGGGGTGTCGATATTTATCAACTGACGTTTGTTGTGTGGCGTGAGTGAATCACCTCATAGACTTGCAGATTTGCCTGAAATATGTGCTCAACATTGAAGTTCAAGGTGATATAAATAAGTCCTCTCTTCCAAGACAAATAGAGAGTATTTCCACAAAAAAAAAAAACCGAGTTCCTAACATGGTTGATCAATCAAGGACCTCAATCATTAGTTTTCCTGTGCATACAATAATTTTCTGTACTCCTACTTTATCAGCAAAGACTTTTCAAAGAAACTTTATCCACAGAATGAAACCCTTATTACAATTCCAAGTTCTGGTGTTTCAATCCTTTCTTGAGCTTGAGAAATGATGATGCTTGATCACATCAACTCAACATCACTTTCTTTGTGGCCCCGCCATGTTTGGATTTTTGTTTTTCATAGTCAAATCCCTTTTTCACTTTCACACCATCTAATTACTTTTCTAGAGGACTGGACCACCGCCCCCACCCCCACTTCTCCAAAGTTTGGGGGACCATTTAGTGAAGTTTCTTTAATTGGTTTGAACAACAAGCACAATCAATTCATGTCCAGTTTTTTTCATCTCTCTTCCTCACGAGAATCATATAGTCAAGAAATTTTTATTTCTTATTGGTTTTTGTTTGAATGTAATTATTGCTCGACACTAGCTATCTTAATTGGTAAGATTTCATAGGTCAGGATCGAATACCACTAACATCAGAGTTTGAGTTTAGTTTATATTTGAATTGTATTGTTGTGAAAGAAAGTTTAACAAGAAAACAAATCTATAAATGTGTCGAACAAGCCAAAGGAAAGTGCATCTTAATTTTCAATGTTTTAGGCGTTGAATAGTCAATGAGTCGTCTTTCTATTTCTTTGTAAACAGGGGAGAGGAGTTGTGATTAGTCATTATTGACCAATCAAGTAACTTTCCATACACTTCACATATGTGATTTTCATGTTTCTACAAGTCTTTGCTACCGAGTTTTCAAGTCAACTTGCGTGTTTTAAAGGATAAAAAACTGAACTTATTGAGAAGAAACTATAACAGAAATCACTCAATAAAAGAATCAACGCAATGACTTGTTAATAGTATCGAAGAGTTGATCCTTTGTTGTTGTACTTGGAATGGCTCGTGCTTCTTCTCTTGTGCTCCTCGTTATCTCTCATCTTTCACTACTTTCCTGGGCTGAAGATGTAACTGGGTTCAATCCAAAGTGCCCATCTTTACCTTGCGGAATTCTGGGGAATATCAGCTTCCCTTTCTCCAATCGAACATATCCTGAGTGTGGGTTGTTAATGGTAGATGACTGCAATAAACCATATGATCAGAAGATTCAGTTTGGGAAGGATGAGCCATGGTTTTATATTACAGACATCAAGCAGGACAATACTCTTGTAATTCGTGACCAAACGGATCTAGAGCATAGGAATTCCGATAACCATAGGTGTGGAATCTTCCAAAATTTCACTCTCTCCAGCTCTCCACTTTACACTTTTGAATTCCCATTTCAGCTGGCCATGTTTAATTGTTCTAATTACAGTAACACCACTGGTTTCAAGTTATTATGTAATGAGTCCAATCACTCCGTTATCCTCTACAATCACACAACTCATCAAAGTCCACCAGCAGGATGTTCAGTTATTCAGCCCCAATTGACTAAGACTCAAAAAAGTGTCTTCTTTCATAATATATATGCTGGTTCGTTGTTTCTTCAAGTGAATGTGACGAAAGAATGTCTCGATTGTTACTCGAAAAGAGGGCAATGTCTGAGTGATAGCAATGGAAAGTTTAAGTGTTCAGGCTCAAAAACAGGTATCAAAGTTACAGTAGGTTAGTATGATTTGCACATGGTGGATCATACATGACCTGCTGTTTGTGTTTCATTGTTTTCGAAGTTGGCTTTCTGTTCCAATTCATTAATTGTTTTATTCATTTATATAAGCAGCATATACTCGATGCCACGCCATAATTCTTTTCTTTCTACAGTGATTGCATCAATTGGTCTCTGTATCAGTTTCTGATGGACAATTTTGTTCTTCTTTTGTACCTTTTTTTTTTTTCCTAAATGGATGCCATTTTTGGTCTCATCACTATAAATTTTACTGTCTAAACTAACGCCATATTGTTTGTAATTTTTGTTGCAGGAAATGGAAGAAACACTGAATTTGGGCTAAAACTAGGTAATCTCTCCCTTTAAACATGTCCATCCATTACAAAACCTTAAAATCATTTCAATTCTCTGTTACACATTTTCTTTAACTTTGAAGAAATATTTAATTGATTAGAACTTTTTGGTGTTCCTACTCTTTGGTCTGCTGGTCAAAATTTTATAGCTCTTCTTTCATCTCATCAGGATTCGGAATTGGAGGACCAGTCCTCCTGATTGTGGCTCTGTCCATCTACATTACATGGCGTCGCAGAAAAGGAATATATGCTTCACCAAACTCAAGATATACTTCTTCCAATCCTTCCTCAAAATCAGACCTGGAAGCAGCCAGTGCGTACTTTGGGGTCCCCATCTTCTCCTATAGTGAACTTGCAGAAGCCACTAACAATTTTAATCATGAGAAAGAACTTGGAGATGGAGGTTTTGGAACAGTATACTATGGTAAGAAGATCAACTTTTGTTTGTCTCAATTAAATGATCATCTATTGTACATTCCGATTTAACTGTTAAAAATAATAAGAAAAAGAATACAAAAAGTTTTAACAGTTTTCTAAATGGCCCATTTGATCATTACCAATCAGGAAAACTCAGAGATGGACGAGAAGTTGCGGTCAAGCGCCTATACGAGCACAATTATAGAAGGGTTGAGCAATTTATGAATGAAATTGAAATACTCACACGTTTACGCCACAAAAACCTTGTTTCCCTTTATGGCTGCACTTCACGTCACAGTCAGGGTCTTCTCCTTGTGTATGAATTCATCCCCAATGGCACTATAGCTGATCATCTCCATGGTGATCGGGCAAATCCTTGTTTACTAACATGGCCTATTCGTATGAACATTGCCATAGAAACTGCTAGCGCATTGGCTTATCTCCATGCTTCTGATATCATACATCGTGATGTAAAAACTAGTAACATTCTCCTTGACAACAACTTCTGTGTGAAAGTTGCAGATTTTGGGCTCTCCCGGTTGTTCCCCATTGATGTTACTCATGTTTCAACTGCCCCACAAGGAACTCCGGGCTATGTTGATCCTGAATATCACCAATGCTACCAGCTAACCGATAAGAGTGATGTATATAGCTTTGGAGTTGTCCTTATCGAGCTCATTTCATCAATGCCTGCTGTTGATATATCTAGACCTAGAAATGAGATTAATTTGGCTAACTTAGCGATAAACAGGATTCAGAAACATGCAGTCGATGAGTTGGTTGATCCATGTCTGGGATTTCACTCAGATGAAGAAGTGAAAAGGACGGCAACTTCAGTAGCAGAGCTGGCTTTTCTATGTCTGCAACAAATTAAAGAAATGAGACCTTCAATGGATGTTGTTTTGGAGGAATTGCAGAGAATTAAAAGCGGAGAATGCAAGTCAGAGAATCTAACAAGAGAAGATGATGATGACAAAAGAGAGTTGAAGAGTATGCAGCAGCCACCACCATCACCACCACACTGTGAAGAAAGTGCCTTGTTGAAGAATATCAAGCTTTCACCCATTTCTGTCACTGAAAATTGGATTAGTAATGACACTACACCTACTGTAAGTAACTAAGGTTTTCTCTTAAATGCTCTGCTCAAATTGATTTCAATGGTGGATGATGATGATGTGAAATATATGTTTTGACACTCATCTACTTGTAACTTTTGTGTTATATATCAAAATATATCATACATGTAAAGCAGATTATGTATAGGTCAAGGCAAGAGGGAATGTACATAGTACATGGAGCTTTTTTTTTTTAATACTATTTTTTTCCCTTTTCTTGTGTCATTGTTATTCTGATAGTAGAGTTAATATTTTGTACAGATTGGTGTAACAATTTACCCAGGGAAAAAAGAATTGTATGTATAGGTTGTGGATCCAAAGATGCCTGTTCAAAGTCGTGTTAGTTTGGCTGAATCCAATTCAATTTCCTTGTGGAAATCTTGGCCATATCAGTTTCCCATTCTCCAATGAAAATCATCCTGAGTGTGGATTGTTCATTGTAGAGAATTGTAATCAACCATTTCATCAAAAGATTCAATTGGGGAAATGTAACACCCTAAATTTGATTTAATCGATCTAGTCACTACAAAAAAAAAAGGGCTATTGGGACGATTTTTTTTCGTCCCAATAGCCAATAAAATGTCCCAATAGGTCTATTGGGACGAATTTTATTCGTCCCAAATTCCGTCGCCTCAGGTGGGTCGCAATAGCTTCTTTAGGACGAAAATTGAAATTTGTCCCTTAAAACTACCTATAGGGACGATTTTTGTTCGTCCCAATTGATAAGGTATAGGGACGAAAATATTTGTCCCAATAGACAACTTGTAGGGACAAATTGTATTTTCATCCCCTTTGACAACCTGTAGGGACGAAATATTTCGTCCCTTTAGATAATTTTTCATCCCTTTAGGTATCCTATAGGGACGAAATTATTAAAAAAAAAATAAAAATTAAAAAAAAAAATTAAAAAAAATAAATAAAATTAAAAAAAAAAAAAAAAAATTGTTGCTTCAGCCACCCACCCACGCACCACCCACAGACCCACACTGACCAACCAGCCACCCACACAAATCAATTTTAATTGTTGTCCTCAAGGTGAGTTGAACCCTGCACACACACACCCACCCAACCGCTTTGCTGCTTCTTTGTTTGTGATAACAAAAGCATAATGTTTATATATAACCTCTACTTCTTATTAATTTTTTATTAATTATTTTTCGATCAAAATTTTATTTGTAAATTGATTCCACTAACTTAAATTTTATTTTTATATGATAAACAAATTGATATTAAAAAACATTTATTATAACATTTAATTAAACTATTTTGTTCAAATCATATATTGTCAGATCAAATGGTCAATTGTTAATCGTACTCGGAATTAAACATGACTCCGGTTTTCGATTTGGAACCAACGGTTTCGATTTCCGATTCGGGTTTACAAAATACTTGAAGAATAAAATGAAAAGGCTCAATAATGGAAGATTCAAAACAAAAAAAATCTTCGTAGCGCCACTAAACTAATTATCCAATGATGTTCAACCTCCATTAGAGATCTGTTAAACAAACCTCTATGAAGAAGATGAAAGAATAATAAAAAAAATAAAAAAATAAAAACTTCAAAGTAAGAGAATGTGTGTAAAGTAAGGGCATTTTTGTCCGTTCACCATAATAGGTGCCTTAAACTTAAGTTATTAAAGTTGTGACTTTCTTACAAAAACACTTTAAAAATGTGGCATTTTCCATCATTTTCAAGTTTCGATTTTTTATTCGGAACCAACGGTTTCGGTTTCAACAGTTCGGTTCCGATTCCAACGGTTTAGTTCCTTTTTAAAAAATAATAGAAAATCTTTCAAAACTAATAGTTATTGATCCTTATGAAGAACTTATTAGGAAAAAACAAAATTCATGTCGATGGAGAACCACTTTAGACAAACAAAATGATCCATATTGCATCATTTTATAATTTATATGGTAATTTAATTATTAATCTATCTTTAAGGAAAACACTTCAAAAAAAATAAATCAAGAATTTTCAACAAAATTAATTAATTATTATAATTTTAAATAAAAAGAAAACTTTTTGAGACGAAATTTATTTCGTCCCAATAGGCAGTCTATTGGGACAAATTATGTATTTCGTCCCAATAGATATCCTATTGGGACGAAAGAAATTCGTCCCTAAAGGTCAACAAAATTTATTAACCATTATAATTTTAAATAAAAAGAAAACCTATTGGGACGAAAGTATTTCGTCCCAATAGGCAGTCTATTGGGACGAATTATGTATTTCGTCCCAATAGACATCCTATTGGGACGAAAATAATTCGTCCCTAAAAGCCTTACCACATTAGACGAAATACATTCGTCCCAATAGGCATTCTATTGGGACGAAAATAATTCGTCCCTAAAAGCCTTACCACATTAGACAAAAATTGTCCCAATAGACTGCCTATTGGGACGAAATAAATATTCGTTCCAATAGAATTGGGACGAATTATGTCCAAGATGGTAAGACCTTTAGGGACGAACTTTTTTTTATCCCAATAGGATGTCTATTGGGACGAAATATAGAATTCGTCCCAATAGACTGCCTATTGGGACAAAATAAAAAACGTTCCAATAAATTTTCGTCCCAATAGGCCTTTTTTCTTGTAGTGAGTGTGCTAATGGCAACAAATTTTAATGCCCAATAATCATTCACCCAAAATAAAAATGTCAACATCTCAACAATTAAAAATCCTCATAAAAATCCATAATAACTAACAGATAACATAATCCAATCATCACAATTTGATGCGCTAACAAATGATAAACTTGAGTATTCTGTTCTAAAGACTAATAACATGAGAATATAGTCTCTAACAATCACATCTTTAATTGGAGCAACACCAAAACCCTAATAACTCATCTTCTCGATAATACTGAAATTTACTCTGCAAAACAATAACAACAATCGGTGAGCTATCAACTTGATATGTAATTTCACGTAGCAACACAAGACAGTTTAATAAATCATGAAATTAACTACCTTATGAAGATGTTACTTTGCAATAATCATGAACTACAAACAAACAATTGGTAACGTGTAATTAACTCAATACAATACTTATCACACAGAGATTTGTCAAATGTATAAAACAGTATAATAAATATCAAATAACATTTAAATCAACTTATGGAGTAGTCTGACGACTTAGCCCAAATGAATCAGAATAGTGTCACCAGTAATTCAGTTATCTAAGCCCAAATAATTAATATTAGTGTCACCCGTAGCCCGGTGACCCGGCCCAAATAATTCCGAATAGTGTCACCCGTAGCCCGGTGACCCAACCCAAATAATTCCGAATAGTGTCACCCGTAGCCTGGTGACCCAGCCCAAATAATTCTGTATAGTGTCACCCGTAGCCCAGTGACCCGGCCCAAATGAATCCGGATAGTGTCACCCGTAGCCCGGTGACCCGGCCCAAATACTTCAAGGTAGTATCACCAATACGAACCACTTGTACAATTATAATCAAGAAAACGCTTCGAATACAATTTTAAGAATTATGAAATTTTATTGCATGAAACTAGACATGAGTAATACAATACATACAAAATTTCAAAATTTACTAAGATCATTTGCTCTTTCAAATAAATCTTGAAGTTTATATCATGCAATCTAGACATGTGGATGATCAAATCATGATGCAATAACACAAACGAATATATACTAAATCTAATAGAAATTTCACTCACTAGCAACTCCTCCCAAAGAATGGCTTGGTGGCAGCCAAAACCAAAAACAGCTTCTTCCTCTCTTTTTTTTTTCTCCCCGTTTAATTTTTTTCTTATCAATATATAGACACACATTTTAAAGTTGACTTTTCTCATGAAACCCTAATATATATAAGGAAAGTAAAAGATTTATTATATTATAATTCATTATTTATTTGTATATATATATTTCATTATTAATAAAAACCGGGTTTTACAATTCTTCCCCACTTAAAAAAATTTTGTCCTCGAAATTTGCACATAGTTTGAAATAAAAATAGCAGGAGTCAAGTTCCTCTCAAATTAACAATCATGTTAGCTATCAAAACTTAAAAGATTCTCAACGTAAAATTGATGGTTGATAATGCAATCTCACTTGCATAGTTGCATAAAGTATTTAAAGAATGTTATTAGCACCAAATCAAATAATATCTTAATTACTTCATAAGTAGGAGTAGTGTACCTTATACGACATCACACGATGATGGATCATTCCCATGCCCTTATACCCTTGTTCTTTTGTTCTGACTTCCATCTTTTAATGTTTCTGTAGAGCTTGTGCGCTTATTTGGACAATTCTTAATCTTGTGCCTGGCTTGCCCACATTGAAAACATGCTCCTGTCTTCCAAAAGCATTCGCCAGAATGCAACTTACCACATCGCGTACATAGCAAATTTTGTTTTTGGGAAGAATTTTCATGATTACCTTTAGTAGCAACCTCGTTATGCTCTTTAGTGCCATGCATAATAGAACCATCATCTCTAGATGTACTCTGTTGATCCTGCTTGTTTTGAGCATCCTGCATCTTTTTAACCTCCTCCAACGACCGTTCAACGATCATTGCTCGATCAACAATATCTGCATATCTTCCTAATTTGAGAACCTCCACTTTGCTATGGATGTCTGGATGCAACCCATCAAGAAAACGTCTGCCTTTGCTTTCGTCGTCAGGAATCAAACTGGCTGCAAATCTAGATAGAGAAGTGAACTGTTCCTCGTATTCTGCAACTGACTTGCTTCCTTGCCTCAAACTAAGAAAATCCATTTCCATTTTGAAGCGAACACGATCCAGAAAGTATTTCTCATTGAAGGCATTTGTGAACATTTCCCAAGTGATGGGATTATTTTCTCGTAAAGTGGTCCTCAAAATACGAGATGTAGCGTCCCACCAATGATCAACCTCATCTTGAAGTACAAAGGAGGCAAATGTAACTTTCTGTTCATTGGTACAGCTAATTGCTGTGAACACTTTTTCAATGTGCTTCAACCATGCTTCAGCCGTCAAAGGATCTGTAGTCCCCTTAAAAACTGGCGGTCCTAGTTTCTTGAATCGTTCTAAGGTTACCAA
Organism: Acer saccharum; assembly: GCA_030490815.1. Lineage (NCBI taxonomy): Eukaryota > Viridiplantae > Streptophyta > Magnoliopsida > Sapindales > Sapindaceae > Acer > Acer saccharum. Next base: position 39,616,001 of record CM059873.1, read on the forward strand.
AGTTCCACCATTTCCAGCATTGCCACCTCGATTCATCTCCTCGAGCAACCTATTTTGTTGTTGCAATAGTCTCGTCACTAGATTCATCATAGGATTTCCTTGTTGAGCTATTTCATGGAGAGTAATATTATCTTCTGCATCTGCATTCTGATCCTTGCTTAGGTTTGTACCACATGTGTTATTTCTACGTGACATTATCCTCTATCAAATCATTTAAGATACAATGAATAAAATAAGAGTTAGGCACATGAGATAATAAATGTATTACCAATATACTAGTCTAGTTATGGTCGGTACTTCATGTTCGACGTGTGCATATAACTAAATAAAAACTTAACCTCCAATATTCATAACCAAAACTATGCAAAATCGATATGGCATTCATAACTTTAAATATGCATAATCATCACGGCATTCGTAACCCTAAATATGTAGAATCGACACGGCTCTGATACCAAAATGTAACACCCCAAATTTGATTTAATCGATCTAGTGTGCTAATGGCAACAAATTTTAATGCCCAATAATCATTCACCCAAAACAAAAATGTCAACATCTCAACAATTAAAAATCCTCATAAAAATCAATAATAACTAACAGATAACATAATCCAATCATCACAATTTGATGCGCTAACAAATGATAAACTTGAGTATTCTGTTCTAAAGACTAATAACATGAGAATATAGTCTCTAACAATCACATCTTTAATTGAAGCAACACCAAAACCCTAATAACTCATCTTCTCGATAATACTGAAATTTACTCTGCAAAACAATAACAACAATCGGTGAGCTATCAACTTGATATGTAATTTCACATAGCAACACAAGACAGTTTAATAAATCATGAAATTAACTACCTTATGAAGATGTTACTTTGCAATAATCATGAACTACAAACAAACAATTGGTAACGTGTAATTAACTCAACAAAATACTTATCACACATAGATTTGTCAAACGTATAAAACAGTATAATAAATATCAAATAACATTTAAATCAACTTATGGCATAGTCTGACGACTTAGCCCAAATGAATTAGAATAGTGTCACCAGTAATTCAGTGATCTAAGCCTTAATAATTCAGATTAGTGTCACCCGTAGCCAGGTGACCCAGCCCAAATAATTCCGAATAGTGTCACCCGTAGGCCGGTGACCCAACCCAAATAATTCCGTATAGTGTCACCCGTAGCCCGATAACCCAGCCCAAATGAATCCAGATAGTGTCACCCATAGCCCGGTGACCCGGCCCAAATAAATCCGAACAATGTCACCCGTAGCCCGGTGACCCGGCCCAAATACTTCAAGGTAGTATCATCAATACGAACCACTGGTACAATTATAATCAAGAAAACACTTCGAATACAATTCTAAGAATTATGAAATTTTATTGCATGAAACTAGACATGAATAATATAATACATACAAAATTTCAGTACGTGGCGTTGTCTCACAAGTGATAATGCCCATTTCTACACTTGGTGTAGCCCCGTTTCCTATCTTTTTGCATCCGTTTTCCGGGTAAAACCAAGTTTTTGACACTTTAAATAAGCTTGTGCAGGTTTCGGGTCTTCTAAGGGCTTTATTTTAGATAAATGAAGAATGGGAGGCAAAAGCATCAAGTTTGAGGATTTTTTCCAGGCCTGAAGAAATGGGGACAGAAAAGTGGCTCTGTACGGGCGCCCTACAGAGGCGCTCTATGTACAGCGCCCAAGCTGAAGCAACCAAATGAAGGAGTGGCGCTGTACAGGGCGCTATACAAAGTGCCCTACGTACAGCGCCCAAAAAAGAAACTCGAGATCAGAAAAGTGGCGCTGTACAGGCGCTGTACAGAAGCGCCCTACGTACAGCGCCCACACTGCCACATCAGAAATTGGTCTAGGTTTTCGTGCCCTAATTTCATACACTATAAATACCTCACCTCAGCTCTGTTCCAGCCACACCTTGCACGACCTTAGACCTCCAAGACACCTCCTTTCACTTCCAAACTCCCAAGAACACTCCTTTCATCCAAATCCTTCACCAAATCACTCACATCCTTCATCAAATCATCACCCAAACCCATTTCTCACCTCACCACTTCACTTCCTCACCAAAACCCACCATAAAGACCACATCTTGGAGCAAGAAAAGGGCAAGAAGAGAATAAGCTTAGCACAATCAAGCAAGAGAGGAGGAGTTCTCCAATTTGTTTACTCTAAACCCTTCTCTCTTTACTTTTATTCATCTTTTAGTATGGCTTGTAATTATTACTTATATTTGATAGCCATTTGTTGTATGATGAACTAGACTTCCTTGGCTAAGGCCAAGATGAAGCCTTTTCCATGAATTGTTAATCAAGGCCATCGATTTATCATTTATTGCTTGTGTTGTGTATGCTCATTTCATGTTCTTATCATTATTGAATGTCTAGCTAGCATTTAATAAGTGTTTGGTTGTTGTGTGAAGTACCGAGAGGTGAAGCACACAACGTGCTCGATGAAATGTGTGATAGAGGTTGGTAAGATAGAAATATGCAATGCTAGCCTCTAGGATTCAATTTGTGTGCCATGAAACTTAATGAATTTATATGTATTTCGGATAACCATTGAGAAATAGGTTGTTGGTGCATATAAATGTTGTCTTTATCACTTGAGAGAGGTTAGAGACAAATTTAGGGTGTCACGAATCTACACACACTTGCATACTTTATCTTAATGATGTGCCTAAAATTGATGAGAATTGGATAGGTGGATTTAAGGTCTTAGCTTAATCTCCCATAAGAAATACAACCACTTGCTTATGTTTGGCTTGTTTTAGTTTGTTTGCTTGCCTAGTTTAAATTATTGCACTTTAGTTTATGTTTAATTTAGTTGAAGTTGAGTAGTATAAATTCATCATCATATATTTGTTTGTCTAGATAGTAATTGAATCAATCAATTGTGGTATTCAATACATCAATCCTTGTGGGATGGATTCTATTCATCATTTTACTACTCATACCGCTCCGTACTATTGCGGGTGCTCATTAGGAGTGGTCAATTTTTGGCGCCGCTGCCGGGTAAAGACGGTGAGTTGTAGTTTATGCTTGGGACCTCATGAGAGCGTGGATTGTCAAGCGGGGAATCCTTTTGCTTCTGGACCTTCGGAATAAGTTTCTTTTGTGAATTACAATAGGAACTTCAACAACCAACCAAGACCCCAATATAATCCCTACAACAACAACTACAACCCCCTTTCAAAATATCACCCCAACTTCTCATGGAAAGATAACCAAAACGCTCTCCAACCCGAAGCCAACCTTAAACCACCCGGATTCCACCAAAACTACCCTAACCAAGCACCGAACAACCAAGTGGAGAGGAAGTCAAACCTAGAGGAAGCATTCTCTAAATACATGGGCAAGTTAGACACTAGAATGGAGACCCAAGACTTAGCCTTGAGGAAGCTTGATACGAAGATTGACCAACTTGCTCAACATTCACAAGCCTCGATCCAAAACCTAGAAATGCAAGTCAGTCAACTAGCTAGGGGTCAACAAGGAAGATAACAAGGAACATTGCCAAGTGACACGGTGATCAATCCCAAAGAGCAATGTAAGGCAATTTCTTTAAGAAGTGGGAGAATGGTTGAGCAACCGGAAGAAGTTAGCAAAAAGAAGGATGAAGTGGTTAGAGAAGAAGTGATCGAAGAGGCAATTGAAGAAAAGGTTGTTGAGGAGAAGAAAGAGGAAGATAACCCATCCAAGACATCTTGTGATCCACCCCCACCACAAGTCAAAGCATATGTGCCTCCAATTCCATATCCCCAAAGGTTGAGGAAGCACAAAGATGCCCACCAATTTGCAAAGTTCTTGGAGGTATTCAAGAAGCTCCATATTAATATTCCATTTGCCGAAGCCCTAGCTCAAATGCCCACTTATGTCAAGTTTTTGAAGGACTTACTTTCCAACAAAAGGAAGCTTGAAGAGTTTGAAACGGTGGCACTAACGGAGGAATGTAGTGCTATTTTGCAAAACAAGCTCCCTCCTAAGTTGAAGGATCCGGGCAAGTTCACTATACCATGCACCATTGGAACCTCGGAATTTAGCAAGGCCTTGATCGATTCGGGGGCAAGCATAAACTTGATGCCCTATTCGGTGTTCAAGAAGTTAAATGTTGGAGAAGTGAAGCCTACACATATCACTCTCCAATTGGCGGACCGATCAATCAAATATCCTAGAGGAGTGATGGAAGATGTTCTAGTGAAGGTAGATAGCCTATACTTTCCAGTGGATTTTGTCGTCTTGGAAATGGAGGAGGATGTAGAAATACCTCTTCTCTTGGGAAGGCCGTTTTTGAAGACGGCGGGTGCTTTAATTGATGTAAGAGATGAGAAGATGACCTTGAGAGTTGGTGATGAGCAAGTGGTGTTTGATATGTCCAAGGCAACCAAAAGGGCATTGGACATGGGTGATTGTTATAGGGTGGATGTGGTTGAGCCCATGATACAAGAGTACGTGAAAAAGGAGAACCCCAAGGAGCCACTTGAAGCGTGTATAATGCATGGAGTGATGGAGGAAGATGAGAACTTGGAAGTTGAAGAATGTGCCAAACAACTCAACTCCTTACCCTTGAGGACACTTAGGGGAAGATGGCACTTTGAAGAACTTGGTGTGGGAAAGCCAAAACTCCCACCATCTATTAAGAAGCCTCCCACTCTAGAGCTCAAGCAATTACCATCTCACTTGCGGTATGCTTTCCTAAGAGATGCATCAACACTACCGGTAATAATCTCGATGAGTTTGTCCAAGATTGAAGAGGAGAAGCTACTAAGGGTGTTGAGAAAGTACAAAAGAGCAATTGGTTGCTCAATATCGGACATCAAAGGGATTAGCCCATCCTTATGCATGCACAAGATCTTAATGGAAGACAATTTCAAGCCTTCGGTGGAACACCAAAGGAGACTTAATCCTAACATGAAAGAGGTTGTGAAAGCGGAGGTGTTGAAGCTTTTGGATGCGGGAATCATTTATCCAATATCGGATAGCCCTTGGATTAGTCCAGTTCAAGTGGTGCCCAAGAAAGGAGGAATGACGGTGGTACCGAATGAGAAGAATGAATTGATCCCCATGAGGACCGTCACCGGATGGAGAGTGTGCATCGACTATAGGAAGTTAAACAATGCCACCCGAAAGGACTACTTCCCACTTCCTTTCATAGATCAAATGTTGGAGAGGTTGGCCGGCCATGACTACTATTGTTTCCTTGATGGTTTTTCCGATTACAACCAAATCCATATTGATCCCGAAGACCAAGAAAAGACCACCTTCACTTGTCCCTATGGAACATTTGCATAAAGAAGAATGCCATTCAGGTTGTGCAACGCACCGGCCACATTTCAACGGTGCATGATGGCAATATTTTCGGACATGGTGGAGAAAAGTATTGAAGTTTTCATGGATGACTTCTCGGTTTTTGGAACATCCTATGATGATTGCTTGAAGAATTTGGGCTTGGTTCTCAAGAGGTGTGAGGAGACAAACTTGGTACTCAATTGGGAAAAATGCCACTTCATGGTGAAGGAGGGCATTGTACTTAGACATCGGATCTCTTCTTAAGGAATTGAAGTGGATCGGGCCAAGGTAGAAGTCATAGAGAAGCTACCACCTCCTACCTCGATCAAGGGCATTAGAAGTTTCCTTGGACATGCCGGTTTCTATAGACGCTTCATCAAGGATTTCTCCAAAATCACAAAACCTCTTTGCCACTTGCTAGGGAAAGATGTTCCTTTCAACTTTGATGAAGAATGCCTCCTCGCTTTTGAGACATTGAAGAAGGAGCTTACTTCCGCTCCTATCATGTCGGCACCGGATTGGGAGCTCCCCTTTGAACTAATGTGTGATGTAAGTGATTATGCGGTGGGAGCCGTTTTGGGGCAAAGAAGAGAAAAGAGGCTACATGTGATTTACTATGCAAGCCAAACCCTAAATGATGCTCAAGTGAATTATGCCACCACGGAAAAGGAACTCCTAGCCATTGTCTTTGCCTTTGACAAATTCCGATCTTATCTAGTGGGTTCAAAGGTGATTGTGTACACCGACCATGCGGCAATCAAGTACTTGATGGCAAAGAAAGATTCCAAGCCACGACTACTAAGGTGGATTCTCCTCCTACAAGAGTTTAATTTGGAGATTAAGGACAAGAAGGGGTCCGAAAACCTTGTGGCAGATCACCTTTTAAGGCTAGAGAGGGATGAGAAAAATGAAGAGCAAATAGCCATAAATGAAGCATTTCCGGATGAGCAACTACTAATAGCCCAAGACTTGATGGCTCCTTGGTTTGCCGACATTGTGAATTTTCTAGCAAGGGAGGTCATGCCGGTGGAGATGAATTTCCACCAAAAGAAGAAATTTCTTTGGGATGTAAAGTCATACTTGTGGGATGAGCCACTCCTATTCCGGATTTGTAGTGATGGTCTCGTTAGAAGATGTGTACCCAAGGAGGAGATGAGGGATATCCTCATGCATTGCCATTCCAAGGAGTGTGGAGGACACTTCGGAGCAATTAGAACCTCAAAGAAAGTACTCCAATCGGGATTCTATTGGCCTACACTCTTTCGAGATGTAAGAAGCTTTGTGGAAGCATGTGACCGGTGCCAAAGGACCAGTAATATTAGCAAGAGGGATGAGATGCCACTCAATGTGATGCTTGAAGTGGAATTATTTGATGTGTGGGGCATTGATTTCATGGGACCATTCCCAAGCTCTTACGGAAACCAATATATCTTGGTGGCGGTGGACTATGTGTCTAAGTGGGTGAAAGCTATAGCCACACCAAAGAGTGATGCCAATGTGGTCACAAAATTCCTAAAGAAGAACATCTTCACAAGATTTGGTACTCCAAGAGCAATTATTAGTGATGGAGGCTCTCACTTTTGCAACAAGTTGTTTGAAGCTCTATTGAAGAAGTATGGTGTGAAGCACCGCATCACTACCCCTTACCACCCTCAAGCAAATGGCCAAGCGGAGGTGTCAAATCGAGAAATCAAGAGCATCCTAGAAAAAATGGTGGGAAGCCGGAGAAAGGATTGGGCTAAGAAGCTTGATGATGCCTTATGGGCTTATAGGACGGCCTTCAAAACCCCTTTGGGCATGTCTCCTTATAGGCTTGTCTATGGAAAGGCGTGCCATCTTCCGGTGGAGCTTGAGCACAAAGCGTATTGGGCCATCAAGAAGTTGAACTTTGACATGAAAGCGGCGGGAGAGAAGAGGTTGCTTCAACTTAATGAGCTTGATGAAATCCGCCTTGAAGCCTATGAGAATGCCCGCATTTACAAGGAGAAGACCAAAGGGTGGCATGATAGAAGAATTGTGAAGAAGGACATTCAAGTGGGGAATCAAGTTCTCCTTTTCAACTCAAGACTCCGTTTATTTCTCGGAAAACTCAAGAGCCGGTGGACGGGCCCATTTACCGTCACCCAAGTATTCCCATATGGAAGTGTGGAAATTGAAAATGGAGCAAAGGAGAAGTTCAAGGTCAACGGGCAAAGACTAAAGCTTTATTGGGAGAATGCTTTGGAAGAGCCAAAGGAGGCGGTTCTTCTCAAAGAACCGCCATGATCATCCATCTAAGGGAGGTACCTTTTGTAAATAGTAGTTAGATTTAATTATTCTATTGCTTTTAGTCTACTTAATTTTTTTTGCTTGTGATTGAGTTCTTTCTCCCGAACTTGGCTTGTGCATTGTGAATTCTTTTTGGTGAAAGTGGGCGCAATATGGACATTGCGCAATTTAGGTTTGGGGGTATAGAAAACTCAATCATTTTTTTCTTTAATTTAATTGAGTTATTTCTATTTAACTTATTTAATTGAGTTATTTTTATTTAACTTTAATTGAAAAAAAAAAAAAAAAATCCATGCAAGTAATGTTCTAGTTGAGTTTGATAAGTGTGTGCCGGACTAATTTCAAGTGGGAAATTTTAGAGGCAAAACAGGTATGAATCAGACCCAACCTGCCCAGAATTGAAGACAGGCGCTGTACGAAGCGTTGTACGTAGCGCTGTACGTACAGCGCCCATCCTAGGAGAAGAGGGCCCCATAACTTACCCAAACGCTGCCGTTTTAGTAGGGGCGCTGTACAAGGCGCCCTACGTACAGCGCCCATACCAGGTCTTCGTTATTTAGACCAGCGACGAGCAGCAGTTGATTCACTCTCAATTTTTACAAAGACAAAACACCTCCTCTCCTCTCTCAAGGTTTTTTTCGTCCCAATTGGTAAGTAATCCACCCAAATCCCATTCTTTTTACTCCTTTAGCATCATAAATCTCTACATTGCATGAATTAAGCCAATTAGGGCAAGGTTTGGGTGATTTTCGCATGTTTAGGGCATAGATTGGGGGTTTTCAAATTTGTGTGGATTTGGTGGATTGTGGGTGTGATTTTGGTCCATTTTGGCTACAACTTGCATGGATTATTGTTTATTTTTGATTAATTTTCGAATGGAGCAATTTTTTGGCATGAATTTGGTTGGGTTTGCTTAAGAATCCGAAAATTGGCTTAATATTTGGAGGTTTGTGTGGAAGAAGATTGTTGTGTTGGCTTTTGAAGTGAAGTTTGGGTTGATTGAAGATTTGAAGTGTTAGATTAAGGGTGGTTGTGCCTTGTGAAGTGTTTTGGTAGTGTTTTGTGGTTCCGGATTGCCTAAGTTTCAGTCGAAGTGCTGCCCAAATTGTACCAAAAATGCCACCAAAGAGCAACAAGCGTGCTAGACCAGGAGAAGGGTCTTCAGCGGGTGAAAGCCAAGAAGCAACCCCATGTGTGCGAAACAGGGACTATGCCACAAGAAAGGCCATACTCATGGTCCGTCCGATCATTCATGAGAGAGGCATTCATGTTTCTACCTTGGAGAACACTACCATTCCAACAATTGTTGAGGCTAGGAAATGGGAAAAGTTTGTTGCGTCACGTGGATTGGCCAACCTCACTTGGGTGAGAGAGTTCTTTGCTAGTATGGTGCCCGAGACATTCAGAAATGGGGGGTGTGTATTGGTCAGAGATGTAGTGGTGGAAATTTCAAAGAGAAAGATCAATGAACACTTTGGTACAACCCCCGTGAGACAGAGTGCCCTACCTTTAGGTTATGCCTCCTTCGACGGTGACTCTGAAAAATTGGCCAAGCTGCTGAGAGGAAATGATGATGGGGTGTGGACCAAGAAGCACCCAATTAGGCAGTCAGACCTATCCAAGGACGTGGCCTTGATAAACCTCTTCAACTCATCCTCCTTGAGACCGGTATCCCACACTAGCTCCATTTTAGTAAAGTGGGCAGAGTTGATAGCTTGCTACCTCATTGGAGGCCTGATTGATGTGGGGAGAGTCATCAAGGCTGAACTTAATGAAGCAGGGGACATTGACCTCAAAAACAAGCCTCAAGCAAAGAAGAAACCCGTCCCTTTCCCATACTTAATTACTGTGCTGTGTAGGGAAGCTGGTGTTCCAGAGTTTGACAATGATGAATGGGCCAAGGGAGATAAGGGGGATCTTAACCTCCGCTCTTGGAATGATACAACCAGCAAGACAAAGGGAAGGAGAAAGTTGTGGAAATTGCCGTCTTCCCGTCCTAGAGCAGATTCTGGGCCTAAGGAATCTGATGAGGAAGACGAGGAAGATGAGGATTTTGAGCCTCAAGAGGAGGAGTTGTAGTTTGGAGAGTCAGGACAGGCAGGCAGTTCAGAGATGTCTCAGTTCAATCAGATTATGAAGGCCATTGCGGGCAACCAGCACGTCACAGAACGAGTGGAATCGAAGATTGATACCCTCACCCCGGCAGTTTACTGAATACATGCAGACATAGGATTTCTACAGGCAAGAGCAAGAAGCCGAAGTGGAGGATGTCAGGGCGGACGTGGCAGCCATGAGGGCACAGCTTGGTTTTCAGACCTATCAGAGGAGAGAGCGCCGCAGGCCACCCACACCCGCAGCACCACCACCACCACCACCACCACCGTCTGCTGGTACCCTAGGTTTCTCAGCAGCTGATTACGTGCCCGATGACATGACACCTGCAGACATTGAGAGGATGAGGCGAGGCCAAAGTTCAAGGGGGTAGGATTGGTCGAGCCCACCATTTCATGCCACCGGTTGCTCCGTGTTTTATCCTCTTCTATTAGCGTTTATTTTCATGGTTGAATGCTTAACTGGATAGTTGTTTTATTTTGGTTTTTCGTTTATCTTTTTGGATTCAGTACTTGTAGTTACTTTTTGCATACTTTATCTCGGATTTTCTATTCTCCATGATTAGACTCTTATCTTTTTGCTTTTATTGCCTTTCTACTTTATCATTAGTTACTTTATTTATCGTTGCTTTTTATTTAGTTTTAAATTGCGGAGTTGTATTGTGCCTAGCTTTTAGGTTTAGTGTGTGTTAGGGTTGCATTGTGGCTTCCCTCCCGCTTCTAAGCTTACATTGTCCAATCTTTTTTATGTGCAAACATTGGGGACAATGTTTCGTTTAGGTTTGGGGGTGCGGCTATCTAGTGACCCTCTCGCGTCTTTCATTTTATTTATTTTTTTTTTCCTTGCATGAGTGTCTTGTATGCTATTATATATATTTATATCCAAAAAAAAAAAAAAAATTGCATGATTGTGTGGGCTTAAAGCCAAATTTTGTCGCTTTTCTACCATTTCGAGTCAAAATCTAGAGCAGCAAAGGCTGCTTGTTGAGATGCCTTTGGGTTGAGCCGTTGTAGGTACTTTTGTATGCCATGCGTTATTAAAGAGGTTGTGTTGGTCAAAGCTACATCACATTGCTTGCACACATCCTACCGGACTCATTTTGTGTTTTAGTGAATAAGGTAGCGCGCTTGAGATGTCTAGATCATTAGTGGAGGCTACCCATGTGAGCTTCATTGCCCAAATATTGCGTCCACAAGAGTGAATTTTATTTCTATTCTCTAAACACTCATCATGTAGATATTAGGCATAATAAAAAAAGACCTCTTTTCATTGCATTGAGCATTAAAGATCATATCTTTAGTATTTTACCTCATGTTATCCCTTGGTTCCTTGCTTGACTCATACCTTTAGAGATGATGTAGGCAATGTGTGTAAGTCACTAAAAATGGCCCAAACACGTCCTTAAGCCTTGTGTGTGTGTGCTTAATTGTCCAATTAATGTAGACCTCCACACTAAACTCAATCACCATATTCACCCATCTTACATTTTCACCACATCAAACCCAAACACTAGATCACCCCATACAATGATCATGGCTAGAAAACATGAAGAGAAAATTGAAGCCCAAAAAGAAACATACCAAATTGTATCCAAGTAGCGTATGCTTAGGCTTGTTGTAATCACTTTATCAAAAAAAAAAAAAAAAAAAAAAAAAAAAAAAAAAAAAAAAAAAGAAACTAAACTAGAATAAGTTGCCCAAATACTAAGCAACTACAAAGTGTACAAAGCTCTTAAAGTCAATAAAATGCCTAGACGCTCAAAAAGGGATTCCAAAGTGCCAAGTAGAAGACTCTAGCATGATCATTGGTTCGCCAATAAGTCCATATCCTCCATCACCATTCAACCATCAATTTTGCTTGTACTTAAAAAGAAGTCCTAATTGATCTTTAGGAAGAGTCTAGCTTGAAAACAAGGGTGTTCTTAATGCTTGATTCCATTCTTGAGGTTCATTTGCATGAAAATATGAGCGTTCTTGAAAATTTTCATATGCGTGTTATTTTTGAAAATCTCTTTGTGCATAAACTCCAACTCGCATATGTTTGATGAGTGAGCCTAGGTTCGGTGTGATAAAATAATGAGAGAACCCAAGAGAGGCTTAGAGTCAAAGCGAAATGTTATCAATGACTCTTGTGTTCGATGCTTTTGATACTAAATTCACTAAGAAGTCCGGAATTGCAATCATTAATGTTGTAGCACCTTGGCTATCACACCTCTAGATTGCACTCAATGATCTTGGCATGCTTGTGTCTACTTTACGGTTCGCTCAATGTCGCATCTCATCTTTCGTTGGCTCGGTAGAAAACACGTTTGTGGGTACCGTTCTGTAGGCCCTCACGAGACTTCACTCGTCCACTAGGGATCGCCTAGGGGTTTAAAAGGCTTGTGGCACGTGCCAAGTGCCATCGTGTCACCCATGAAACTGGTGTTTTCTTTTCTTTAATTTTTAGTAGGTTGATCTTAGTTTTGTTTGCTTTGGTTTTGCTTGGGGACGAGCAAAAGATAGGTTTGAGGGTATTTGATAATGCCCATTTCTACACTTGGTGTAGCCCCGTTTCCTATCTTTTTGCATCCGTTTTCCGGGTAAAATCAAGTTTTTGACGCTTTAAATAAGCTTGTGCAGGTTTCGGGTCTTCTAAGGGCTTTATTTTAGATAAATGAAGAATGGGAGGCAAAAGCATCAAGTTTGAGGATTTTTTCCAGGCCTGAAGAAATGGGGACAGAAAAGTGGCGCTGTACGGGCGCCCTACAGAGGCGCTCTACGTACAGCGCCTAAGCTGAAGCAACCAAAATGAAGGAGTGGCGCTGTACAGGGCGTTGTACAAAGCGCCCTACGTACAGCGCCCAAAAAAGAAATTCGAGATCAGAAAAGTGGCGCTGTACAGAAGCGCCCTACGTACAGCGCCCACACTGCCACATCAGAAATTGGTCTAGGTTTTCGTGCCCTAATTTCATACACTATAAATACCTCACCTCAGCTCTATTCCAGCCACACCTTGCACGACCTTAGACCTCCAAGACACCTCCTTTCACTTCCAAACTCCCAAGAACACTCCTTTCATCCAAATCCTTCACCAAATCACTCACATCCTTCATCAAATCATCACCCAAACCCATTTCTCACCTCACCACTTCACTTCCTCACCAAAACCCACCATAAAGACCACATCTTGGAGCAAGAAAAGGGCAAGAAGAGAAGAAGCTTAGCACAATCAAGCAAGAGAGAAGGAGTTCTCCAATTTGTTTACTCTAAACCCTTCTCTCTTTACTTTTATTCATCTTTTAGTATGGCTTGTAATTATTACTTATATTTGATAGCCATTTGTTGTATGATGAACTAGACTTCCTTGGCTAAGGCCAAGATGAAGCCTTTTCCATGAATTGTTAATCAAGGCCATCGATTTATCATTTATTGCTTGTGTTGTGTATGCTCATTTCATGTTCTTATCATTATTGAATGTCTAGCTAGCATTTAATAAGTGTTTGGTTGTTGTGTGAAGTACCGAGAGGTGAAGCACACAACGTGCTCGATGAAATGTGTGATAGAGGTTGGTAAGATAGAAATATGCAATGCTAGCCTCTAGGATTCAATTTGTGTACCATGAAACTTAATGAATTTATATGTAGTTCGGATAACCATTGAGAAATAGGTTGTTGGTGCATATAAATGTTGTCTTTATCACTTGAGAGAGGTTAGAGACAAATTTAGGGTGTCATGAATCTACACACACTTGCATACTTTATCTTAATGATGTGCCTAAAATTGATGAGAATTGGATAGGTGGATTCAAGGTCTTAGCTTAATCTCCCATAAGAAATACAACCACTTGCTTGTGTTTGGCTTGTTTTAGTTTGTTTGCTTGCCTAGTTTAAATTATTGCACTTTAGTTTATGTTTAATTTAGTTGAAGTTGAGTAGTATAAATTCATCATCATATATTTGTTTGTCTAGATAGTAATTGAATCAATCAATTGTGGTATTCAATACATCAATCCTTGTGGGACGAATTCTATTCATCATTTTACTACTCCTATGGCTCCGTACTATTGCGGGTGCTCATTTAAGAGTGGTCAACAAGTGTACTCTACCGGTACAATTCTGGGTTTGAGTAAGTCTGAGTATTCCAACCGATATACTTCGTGACCAATAGAGAGTAAAGAATAATAACATAACTAAACATTAAATTAACTTTCAAATTGGAGTTACCGAGACGTAGCTCTAACATATACAATAGAATGTAATGAATAGCATAAATGGAACGAATGGGCACTAAGTACGTGGCCTTGTCTCACATGTGTACTCTACCAGCACAATTCCGGGTTTGAGTAAGTCTGAGTATTCCAGCCGGTATACTTCGTGACCAATACAGAGTAAAGAATAATAACATAACTTAACATTAAATTCACTTTCAAATTGGAGCTACCGAGACGTAGCTCTAATATGTACAATAGAATGTAATGAATAACATAAATGGAACGAATGGGCACTAAGTACATGGCGTTGTCTCACAAGTGTACTCTACCGGCACAATTCCGGGTTTGAGTAAGTTTGAGTATTCCAGCCAATATACTTCATGACCAATACAGAATAAAGAATAATAACATAACTTAACATTAAATTAACTTTCAAATTGGAGCTACCGAGACGTACCTCTAATGTATACGATAGAATGTATAGGTATGTCTTTTACAGATAACTGAATAGCATAAATGGAACGATTGGGCACTAATTACGTGGTGTTGTCTCACAAGTGTACTCTACCGGCACAATTCCGGATTTGAGTATTCCTTCCAATATACTTTCTGACCAATACTAAATATAGTATAGTAAGATAACTTCATAAGACAAGTTACTTGCTATTCAGTACCTTATCGGCATTTTTCGTAAGCACAGCTCCAACAGCACCCCCAATAAATCCAAAAATAAAAGAAATAAACAGAGATTGAGAATGGTCGCGGTTCAGAGAGATCCCCTCCTGCCAAAGGAATGAGCAAGACAAAATGAATTAATAAAAACAACCTTAAATAAATAACCTTATATTTCAAAATTCAAGAAGAGGGACACGAATCGAATCCATCAACTTCTGGCTGTGGTTGTAAATAGATTACCATCAAACCAATCTCATTTTGTCAATTCTATTATAGTTCAACTTATATGAACCTAATATATAAACATATAAACATATAAATTCAAATATGTTTATAAATTCAAATGATATTTCAATTTATATGTTTTATAACTAAAATTAACCCACACATCAAACAGGATTCCTAGCTATACAGACTATTAAAATTAAAACCCTAACTAATTACACTTTTTTACATATTACTATATAACAAGTGGAATTATTGCATTTTCAAATCCCCCACCATATTTGTACCCAAAAACCTGTGTTCATATCACTTATAATTCCATATATATATATATATATATATATATATAGATTCTAAAGCTTCACAACTACGAATCATATTCTATGAACAAGAAAATCCCAATGTTCTAAAAGGCTTTTTCCTCTACTGAGGCGAGGCTTACGAAGCCTCACTAGGGATAGTAAAATTACATAAAAATATATGTACTGCATACAAATATACAAAAAATTAAAGTCCATAGCAGTCCATATAATAACAGTCCATATATTAACAGTCAATATTAGTATAAAAATATACAAAACAAAAAATTTCATAGCAGTCCATAATCCATATATTAACAGTCCATTGTCAATATTATTATATTACCATATATATTAACTTATTAACTGATTATTTATTAACATTCCATAGCAGTCCATATATATTAACATACTAAATACAGAAAAACAATAGGCAAACCAGAACAATTAAAACATATAAAATAGGCAAATAAATGAGGAAGAGAGGAACAAGAAAATAACAAGTAACAGAGGAAGAAAGGAAGAAAGAAGAACATACATGGTCGTGGAGAAGAAGAGCAGTAGCAGGCCTGTTGCATAGCAGTATATAAACAGATGAGTTAGTGCCTTAGTGAAGAACAATATTAACTTAACAAACCCTAACACAATGGGTTTCCTTTCTTTTCTTTTTTATACAAAACCCTAATCTTCAAACTCAACAACAATAAATTACCTTCCAGTTCTGGATTCGATGACTGAGATGCAGCCTTGTGTAGCCACCAAACCAAGATTCAGAGACGTTCTAAGAGTGGACGATCTAAGAGTGGTTCATACTGTATCCAAGCCAAATTTGTTGATTCAACAACACACTCTGACCACACACGCGTTCCAAAACAACAACTGCACCTACGAAACCAAACCCAATAATCTGTCAATCATCTTGTTGTCTACTAAATCATATTTAACATAACCAAAACACTATCATCAATTGTTCAACACTCTCTTTTGCTTTACAAAAAAAATTATACGAAACCCTAATCTTCAAACTAAACAACAATAAATAATTACCTTTCTTTGGAATTCTATGATTGGGATGCTCCCTTGTCCAACCACCAAACCAAGATTGAGAGACGATCTACAAAGAGAAATTTGGGAGACGAACGGTGGACTGAGAGGAAGAGGTTAAGACATGATCTAGAGAGATAGAGAATTGGGAGACGAACGGTTGAATGAGAGGAAGAGGTTGACAGACGATCGATCTATAGAGGGAGATTTGGGAGACGAACGATTGAATGAGAGGAAGAGGTTGATAGACGATCGTTCGAGAGACAGATTTGGGAGACGAATGGTTGAATCAGAGGAAGAGGTTGAGTTTGTTCCTGTTTGGGAAAGTGACCGGTTTGGAGAAAGAGAGGAGAGAGGAAGACTTTTGTTTTGGGTAGGAGACCGGTTACACTGGTTGGTGGTCAATTTTTTTTTTTCCTAATTTCCTATTTTAATGGGTTCAAATTTATTAAAACTTTTAAATGGCCTGTTGTATGGTACAACACACTTTTCTTATTTGTACTATAGCCATTTCCGTTTTGAAATATGCCAAAAAAAAAATAAAAATTCCCATTAAAACAGCTTCTATCATTAAAAAAAAATAAAATAATAATAATAAAAAAAAAAAATTAACCCCTACAAAAGGCATACCAGAGTCTGAAGTTTAAAGATAGCAGAGCAGATTGCAGTCGTGCAAAAGATTGTCTCCGTTCTTTCAGTAATCTTCTATCCCCTATGCATATATACTTGAAAAAATCGATTCTGCTTCCGCTTTTGTAAGTAAAATTTATTTTAAAATTTTTGTTTTCTCGATTGTAAACTAACAAATTGATACCCTCCCTTCTCGTACTTCACTAGCAAATACTTTTAAAAGAAAATTTATCCACAGATTGATACCCTTATTACAATGCCAAGTTCGGATGTTTCAACCATTTCTTGAGTTTGGGAAATTATGATGATTGATCAATGATGACCTCAACTCAACATCTTTTCTACTGACTTCTTCTTCTTTTTTTTTTTTTTTTTTTTCTTTTTTCACAACATTTTATGATTTTTCTAGAGGGACCACACAACTTCTCCAAAGTTTGGGGGACCATTTAATGAAGTTTATGTTACTTTTGGTTTTGTTTGAAAATTAATCATTTCTCGATATCAGCTAACTTGATTGTTCAGATTTCAGAGGATGAGATGGAATACTACTGACATTAGACTGTTAGAGTTTGAGTTAAGTTTATATTTGAATATTGTTGTAAAAGAAGTTTAACAAGAAAACAAATCTAGACGTGTAGAACAAGCCCAGGAAAAAACTTGAATTTCATCTTAAATTTAAAACTTATTCAAGAGTCAATGAGTCAAATCTTTATCATACTTGTGATTAGTCATTACCCACTGATAAAGTAATTTTCTATGTACCCCATTTTGTAGTTTTGTCAATCTGTTTCTACCAGTCTTTGCTACCAAATTTTTAAGTCAACTGGAAGTAAGGAGAAACAGTATATGAAAGCACAAAATAATAGAAGTGATTGATACGGAGACGTTTTTTGAAAGACCAATTTTTTTTTTTTTTTCTTTAATTTCTTTTGATTTCCACCGCCCATCTGAAAAGATGGACGAGGCAGATCATTTATTTTTTAATGGATTTTTTAATAAAATATTTTCTTTAAGGAAAAGACAATTTAAAATTTTATTATACTTAATTCTTACATTTTCATGATGAATGGTGCTATTGGCACACTTCTACTTGTCTATTTATACCCCACTTTTTTAATTATCTAGTATTCTTTTTTTTTTCCTTTATCAAAATTATTTAAAAAGAGAAATACAATTTAAATAAAAAAACTTCAACGTAGTAAATCTATTAAAACCTTACATTTCTTTTCCCAAAAAAAAAAAAACAAAAAAAAAAAAACATGTTCTAGTACTCTGTTTCTTGAAAAAAAAAACAATTCTTAACTCTTAAACCCTAAAGTTTGCTTCTTACACACATACAAAATATTATGGAAGGGTTGAGAAAGATATCAAGCATATGGAAGAATTGTTCATTAGAATGATATTAAGCTGTTGTAGTGTTAAAGTAACTCTGTTATTTATTTTTATTTTTTTCTTTTTCACCATGAAATAAGAAGAAGAAAAAAATAACTCAATAAATAAATCGTTCAATGGAGGTGTGAGAGATGTATACGGAGATAGAGATATCAAAGATGTAGACCATGTGGTGTTAAGTTTGAAAAATAAGTAAACAAGCTAGTTTTGGAAATAAATAAAAAAAAATTAATTAAAACATTTAATTTTATTTAATTAAATCAAAGTTTTAAAAAGTGGAATATAAATAGACAGGTAGGGGTGTGCCAATGGCACCACTCTTTCATGATATGTACTATATTAGTTACAATTTTTATGAAAGTACCAAAATACCCTTTAATCAAAGGTCAACAATTTGATTTAAGATTTTGACTAACTTTTTGGGAGGTTATCGTCAATCAATGATAAATTTGTTTCCAATTGTTAAAGACCAAACCTTAAGGAGGTTGGCTGCAAACCGAACTCATGACACCTTTAAGCTGTTTGATAATTTTCTTTGCAGACCATTATTAGCTTTCTAATGTCTGTTCAATAATGTCCATAGCCCTGAGTGTATCACATGCTCTTGTGCTCTTGAAAGTGTTTATTTAATTACAGAACTGTGATTCATTTAATTAAATTAGACCCAAATTCTTTCTTTTTTTTATTTATCTTGTTGAATGCCAATTAAAAAAGTGTCAATGATGTATTTGTGCGATTGATACCCACAAATACTTTTGAAAGAAACTTTATCCACAGATTGATACCACCCTTTTCTGGTACAACGCCAAATGGGAGTGTTTCAACCATTTTCTGACCTCAACTTCAACATCCCTTTTTTTGTGTCCCCGCCATGTTTAGATTTTTTTATTTTCATATTCAAATCCCCTTTGCGATTTCACACCATTTAATGACTTTTCTAGAGGAGTTTGACAAGAAAACAAATCTAGACGTGTAGAACAAACCCAGGAAACAACTTGAAGCTTTCATCATAAATTTAAAAGTTATTCAAGAGTCAATGAGCCAAATCTTTATCATACTTGTAAACAGGGAAGGGGAGTTTTGATTAGTCATTACTGACTAATAAAGTAATTTTCAATGAACCCAATATGTGTGATTTTCATGTATACCCCAGTTTGTAGTTTTGTCAATCTGTTTCTACAAGTCTTTGCTACCAAATTTTGAAGTCAACTGGCGTATTTTAAAGGACAAACAACTGGAAGTATTGATAAAAAACAGTATATGAAAGCACAAAAGAATAGAAGTGATTGATACAGAGACTTGTTAGTTTTAGTAGTTGATCATAATAGGAGTTTTTATTTTTGTTTCCAAATAGACAATATAATTCTGGAATGGCTCTTGCCACTTATCTTGTATTCTTCCTTATTTGTCACCAGTTACTTATTTCCTTATCAGAACAAGATCCCAATCCAAGATGCCCACCATTTCGTTGTGGACATCTCAATATTGGCTTCCCCTTCTCCAATCGAACACATCCTGAGTGTGGGTTGTTCGTAGTAGATAACTGCAATGAACAAAAAGGTCCGAAAATTCAGTTGGGGGAAAATGAATCAGTTTTTCATGTTGAGGAGATTTTGCAGGATACTACCCTTAAGCTTCATGACCAACTGTTTTCAAAGACCTCTGACAATACTAGCTGTAAATCTTTAGAAACTTGATCCTCCCTCGTTCTCCAAGCAACCCAAAGTTATTCAAGATTCAATGAATCAAATCTTTATCATACTTGTAAAGTGGGAAGGGGAGTTCTGATTAGTCATTACCGACTAATAAAGTAATTTTCCATGCACCCCACGTGTGATTTTCATGTATACCCCAGTTTGTAGTTTTGTCAATCTATTTGACTATTTCTACAAGTCTTTGCTACCAGATTTTTAAAGTCAACAGGAAGTAAGGAGAAAGCACAAAATAATAGAAGTGATTGATACGGAGACTTTTTTGAAAGACCAATTTTTTTTTTTTTTCCTTTTCAAATACACAAAAAATCTTATTTTTTTTCTTTAATTTCTTTTGATCTCCACCGTCCATCTGAAAAAATGGACTATGCATATCATTGATTTTTTAATGGATTTTTTTAATAAAATGTTTTCTTTTAAGGAAAAGACAATTTAAAATATTATTATACTTAATTCTTACATTTTCATGATAAAAGTTTTTCCTTACAATCCACAAATTATCTATTTATACTCTAATTTAAATTTTTTTACCAATAACAATTTTAACCTGAATTAAAATGACCAAACAAAATAAAAAAAATTCTAAAGACACTTCAAACTAATTAAATTATTAAAAAAAGAAATTCTCTCTCTTAAATCATTAGATTAATGGCGCGTTTACTAATCAGTAATCAAACTCAGGAAAGGGAATTAAGTTACTGATTTATGAATTCCAGTGTTTACCAAATTTTTAGGGAATTAAGTTACGTGGACCCCACTCTCAAATCAGTAATTAAGTTACTGATGGAAAGGGAATTTGATTCCCCCACCCACCCTAAGAATCAAGGTGGCATTTGGTTGGCTGGAATGGGTAGGAATGGAATGGAATGGAATCCATTGCATATGTTTGGTTGGTTAAAATTCAACGGAATGGGCATTCCATTGGAATTGTGATTCCACCATTTTGGTGGAATGGGCATTCCATCCAAAAACCAATGGAATGCCCATTCCATTCAATTCAAATGTAAAAAAATTATTCCATAAAAGCCCTCATATGCACAAACTACATTCCAAAAATACCATCCTTTCCAAAAATAATATATTATCATTATATATTATATTAATGATATATAAATATATATTATAATATATATATATATATATATGTATTATATATTATATTATTATATATATTATATATAATATATATATTATATATTAATATATTGAATAATATATATTATATATTTATATTATATAAATATATAATATTATATATATATTTATTATTATATATATATATATATATTATTATATTAAATAATATAATAATATATAATAAATAATATATATTTTGGATAATAATATTAAAATATAAAAGTATATATTATATATATAATTATATATTATATTATTATATTATATTATATTATATATATATATATATATATATTATTATATTAAATAATATATAATTAAATATATATTATTATATTATAATTATATTATTATATATATATATATATATAATTATAATAATTATATAATAATATAATAATAAATAAATTTATATAATATTTATTATATTATATTATATTATATATATATTATTATATTAAATAATATATAATTAAATATATAATATATACTTTTATATTTTATTATTATTATCCAAAATATATATTATATATTATTATATTATATAATGTATATTATATATAATAATATATAATATTTGTAGTATATACTATATAATAATATTAATATTACTAATAAATAATATATATTATATATGTAAGTAATTAAATACTCAAGGTGTGTTTAATATATAAAGCTAGAGGGGGGGTGAATAGATTTTAGCTAATTATTACCCAATTTTCGCGTGCATGTCAATTTTACGAAAATACCCCTAGCAAGTCAAATATACATACAAGTGTAATAAGATGCGGAAATAATAAATGACACTTGATGTTTACGTGGAAACCCAACCACTGGGAAAAACCACGGGCTGTTTAGTGCGCCACACTCGGAACTCGAAATCACTAATTGAAATGAAGTTTACAACCTATGTAGACCTCGTCTAACACTCTGGTCTGTAACCTCTCACTTCTACCCAGCGGGCCTTTATTAGCAACCCTATTCCAATTTGCTTGTGTGACCACCTGTTCCCGGTGTCCGACCTAATCCCGGTCAATCACACAAGACTTTAATCTCTCAAAAGAGATGCACAACCCTATGTGAATATGTATGAATATTCAATTAACAAACAAGGCTAGGGATGCTTATCTAGGATGATGATATATTCAAATTAAATCAACCCTAGATATCAATTGCTAAATGACATGTCAAATAGCATAGATAATCATAGATTATAAAAACCTAGATATCTATCAAAAACAACACTCAATCAATTCATCACAATTAATCTCTTTCTTGTATTTAGCATATGATCTAAAACATACAAGTAATTTAAAAGAGATGGCTTGGTATTTAAAATACTAAAATAAGATGAAATTAATCAAAATCTTACCAAGCAAGTTGTGATGATGCAAACCCATACATGGATGCACTCTATATAGACATAGGAGATGCAATATGAAATTTGATGCAAAAGGGGTTTGATTTGAGTGGTTAAAGGTGAGTTCTTGATTTGATTTTCTCTCAAAATCTATCTTTGAAGTTTAGGGTTCTTAAGAGTAAAAGAACTTGTTCAGATAATGAGAAAGTGTGATATTTATAGACATCAAGAATAGGGCAAGTGAAAAGACAATTTTGCCCCTGAATCACACTATCGCGGTTGCTCTGTGGCTCGACTGCCGCGGATGCACAAACCGCGGCACTGAAACCGCGGCGAAGCGTCACAGCACAAAGCTTGATTTTCAAGTGACTCAAAACATGACCAAACGACATCGAAACCTTTCATATAATATACCGTTGGAAAGGTATGGAAGTCTAATTTCTACTCCAATTAACAAAACATGATTTAGATAACTGTAGAAAAAGTTATGGTCATTTGAGTGACCAAAGGTCAGATTCGGATAACAGCTGTGATGCCCTGTTTTAGTGGTCACTTTGGAAATTTCAAAACCAATCCAAACGGTCATGAAATATTACGAATAATATACCGTTGGAAAGGTATGGGTGTCTAGTTTGTACAAAAATTTTCAAAACTCATTTTGAAGCTTTGTGTAAAAAGCTATGGTCACACGACCATGCAAAGGTCAGTTTTGAAAACACTTAAAACATTGAAATCCAATCTTTTGAAACTAGACACCTTACTCCAATCAACCCAACCAAACTAAAGCTACCACTTATCCAAGAGAAGAATGAGATCTAAAGTGGTCAACCATCGCGCTAAGACAAGCACACCATCGTGCAAGCGCGGACGTTTCCGATCACACAAATGGAAACGAATTACACCACACTTAAGACTAATCATGAAGTGCAAGTGTGGGTATTGAATGCATCATAATGCCTATCATGTCATGGCATTTCATAGAACAAGATGCAATCAATTAAATGCAAGAAGAGATATTAAATAAATCAATAAAGCACAATGCACACAAAATATAAACACAACATTCAAGAATAAAAGTTATGCATGTTGTGTGTGTGTGCAACTATATCTCTTCAAGACAATGTAAGCACTAGATATATACCTTTGGTGCTTGTCCTCTTGAGGTCTTGGAAAGGGTCTTTGATCTTCAACAAATCACTTAGACTACCCTTACAACCAAACCCCAACTTGTGGTTTGCCCACGAAATAAGCCAATCAACAAAACGAGAATCCTTACAATATATTATATTATATATAAACATATATTAAAATATATATAATAATATTATTTTATTATAATATATATATATATATATTTTATATATAATATGTTATATATTATAATAATATATATATATATATATGATTTGTTATATATTATAATAATACGAAGAACCAACAAAGCTAACAGAATGCACAAGACAAAATGCAGAAAATAATAAAACATGAAATTGAAACGAATTCCAACTTGAATAATAGAAAATAAAATTAACATAAACTTACTGTAGTCAGTATTAGTCTGACAGCAATGTAGATATACACAAATAAGTCGCACTCTTTATTTATTTCAAACTTGTTTTTACAAAGGAAGGGAAGGTTAAGAGAGGACGGTCACAAAACTAAGAGAGGAAGATTACAAAGTAGGAAAAGAACATGAAAATCAGAACCTACCTTCTCATTCGGAGAAGAGTTCTTTATATAGACCAGACAAATTACCATGGTAGTGATAACCAAGGTTAAGATTGACTCTGGTTAAAACATAATAATGGTCGTTGAAGACCCTATAAGCTAGTCACATGGAGGAATGATTGCTGCTGAAGCAATGATGGTGCTGGATGATTCCATAAGCTGGTCACATGGGTCTGGTAGTGGAGGAATGATTGCTGTTGGAGCTTGATGATTGCTGCTGGAACTTCATCACGGGCGAAAGTGGGTAACTTTCAATTTGTTTCTTCTGCCGACACTCTTTACTTTTCTTTTTTTTTTTCTTTTTCTTTCTTCTGCCTACACAGGATAGATAATTCATGATTATAATGGTGATAAATGCTAATAGAGGATTCCATGCTCTCTAAGAATAAGTCTGGTGAAATCTATGGGGTTAAAGCCCCTGAAACTGTGATAAGTCATGGCCGAAAATGCTTTCACAATGCTGTTGGGAATAGCTGTTACCTTCGGTGGGGTCATCTTCACTAAGGAAATCATCATGGTCTTCTGAATCTGAGTCTTTTTGGGAAATGGCTGTCATAGTTTTTCTCATTTCATCAGCGATGGCTAATAGTTCTTCGGGAGTCTTTGCAGCTGCAATTCTAGCTTGATTCTGGGATTTGGCCATTAAGAACTGGGATTGGTCTTTGCTTGAGTTGCAGAAGCTAGGGTTTTCGTTAAACCATTTTGCTACCCTATTTTTCCCATGGTCAGCCATGTTCATGCCACTCCACCATTTGATCTTCGTTTGTCTCCCAAAATAAGGAACATTGACATTGCCAATAAGTATTTCTTGAATCTTATAATCAAGCATCAAAATCCAGGTAAGACTAAAAATCCTGAAAAAGATTAATAAGTCAGGAATAAAATCCCAATCTTTGGGTTTATCAACATGTGTGACCCAATACTGGTAACCTTCTTTAATGATAGTTGGAAGGAAATCAATATTTGGCCCATATTTGTCCCACCATTCCAGAAACTAGAACGGTATGTCAAGAGGAAAATCTTTGTCAAAGTAGATAAACCAAGATAAAGAATTTCCTGGATTTTGGCCATACAAAACATAAGTCCATGCGTCAATATAATCCCAATAGGAAAATTCAGAAACGTGGAAAGGTCTAGAAAAACTTCTTTTCTTATTTAGGTCATTTCCCCATTGCTCTAAAGTAATGATTTTGCAAAACTTTATTTTTCTAAAAATTAATTTCTTTGTGTCAATTTTGTCAAAAACATCCGAAATATAGATTGAATCTGTATCCACAAGGATGAATTCATAAAAAATATGTCTTTTTAATATGTCCTCAAGAATCCTACAAAACAGTGGATCAATGATTGCATCCGCCAGTTTTTTAGGTTCCTTGAAATAAGTCTCGAGTAGTAGTGGGGCTTCTACTACAAAAAATTTGTCAAAATAGGGTTTTTCATGATAATGATAAGTCGGGTTGTTGACTCTAGGGAAGGATGATGTGGAGGGAGCATAAGTCTTTTGCTTTTCAACAATTTTGTCTTGTTTTACTGAATGTGGGCTGATATGGGAAGATGCTACTGTTTTAAAGGATGAAGAGTCTGATTTTAAAGGGGAGAAACTATTGGTGATTTGTAGTGGGGTTGGTATGGTAGGTCTTGGTGATTGGGTTGAAGTGGCCAAATGGCTGGAAGCAATAGAGTATTTGTCTTTATGATTGGGCTTTCTTTCTGGGCTAGACTTTTGTTCATCATAAGTCATAATAGCAGCAGTATTGTTGCCACGATAAGTCACCAAAGCACTATGTCCACTTGATAAGTCATTTGATAAGTCGGGCCTGGATGAGGATGGGCTTATAGTGGGCCTAAGGCCCTGTGTCTTCTTTTTGCTGCTACTCATGGGCTTCCCTGCAAAAATTCTCTAGTAAACTATTATTTGATCCTTTAATATGTTCAATAGTAAAATCAAATGCAGATAATAAAGCTTGCCATCTAGCAAATATTTGTTTGGAACCAAGATTTTTAACATCATTTTTCAAAATGAATTTTGCTGATTGACAGTCAACTTTCAAGACAAATTTTGGTTGATTAGATCATCTTGGAATTTTTGGATTGTTAGAACAATAGCCAGGATTTCTTTTTTGACGGTGGAGTACTTTTGTTGGGTATCATTCCAAACACCAGAAACATATCTAACAAGACATTCTTGGTTATTGATGACTTGTTTTAAGATGCCACCATAACCAAGCTCAGAAGCATCTGTTTCAACTATTTTGGGAGCAGTGGGATGACAGATAACAAGACATTGGAGACTTTTGACCTGGGCCTTTATCTTTTTGACAGCTAAAGTGTGCTCCTCGGTCCAAGGTGCTGGATTTTTCTTTAGTCTTTGGAAAAGGGGTTTGCATATGATACGTAGTTGTTGACAGAAGTTAGCTATATAATTGAGACATCCTAAAAATCGTTGTAGCTGGGTTTTGTCTTTGATGACATCCGAAAATTTATCAGCAAACTCAAGACTTCTTTGGATGGGTAAAATAGTTCCTCTTTCGATGTTATGACCTAGGAATCGGATTTTTGTTTGGTATAAAACAATTTTGGGTGCGGAGACAACTAGACCTTGGTGTTTGGCTGTTTGGAGGAAAATATCTAAGTGTTTCCAATGTTGGTCAATGTTATCAGAATAGATTAGGACATCATCTATGTAGACAATAGAAAATTCAGTATAAGGGTTGAAAATCTCATTCATGATAGATTGAAATTCACTAGGGGCATTTTGAGACCAAATGGCATAACATTCCACTCATACTGGCCAAAAGGCACAGTAAAAGCAGTTTTATAGCGGTCCTTCTCATCAATCTGTATTTGCCAAAAACCTGATTTCATGTCAAACTTAGAAAAAATGTTAGAATTATAAAGTCTTTTCAATAAGTTAGATTTGTTAGGGATATGATACCGAATCCATTGAAGAGCATCATTTAGAGATTTGTAATTGATGACCAGTCTGGGCACTCCTCTTTCGATTTCAGCATTCTTTTGAACATAGAAAGCTGGGTAACTCCAAGGGGATTTAGAAGGCCTAATCAGGCCTTTTTACAATAAGTCGGCAATTTCTTTTTTGTAGTGTTCCAGGAGGGATGAGGACATTTGGATAGGTCTGGCTTTGGTGGGAATTCCTCTTTCGGAGAATTCTTTGTTGTAAGGAAGGGAGACAATATGTCTTTTTCTGTTCCAGAAGACATTTGGAAAAGAGGCACAAACTTCACTTTCGAGTTTTCTTTTGAAGGTTTGGATTTTTTGTTGAAGTTTGGGATCATCTAGGTGTTTCTTTTGTCTCTCAAAATGCAGGTCGTCTTTTAAAAAAGATAAATAGTCATGCTTTATGTTAATATTGGCAATTTGGTTTTCTAAGAAGACTGACTTGTTTTTGAGGGCATTTAGATCTTGAACGAGAATAGGGAAGGTGAAAGGGAAAAGTATTTCTTTTCCTAGGTATTCTGAAATAAGTCCTTCTGAGGTAACTTTAAAAAGGGATATAAGATGAATGAAGGGTAAGCCAAGGATTACATTTTGGGAAAGATTTTTGACCATAAGGAAACTAGTGTTGTAGTAGACTCCATCATTGCAAACTTTGGCATTGGTCAATTTGTATTGGATACTAAGTTGTTGTTTGTTGGCACCATAAAGGGTTTCTGTGGTTTTCTAGAAATATTTGGTGGGAACAAGAGCTTCCCGCATGCAGTTGAGATCAGCTCCTATGTCGATTAACACATTGACTTTTAGATGGAAGTTGGAAGAAATGCGTATGTCTACTTCAGTGTACCATTTCTGGACCCTGATTTCTCTGACAATGGAAGTCCCATGTTGTTGGATAAAGTCAGGATGGAGGAGGCTGGCCAATTCATGATTAGGTTGATCCCCTCCTTGTAGACCTGGCATGGTTCCGGTTGGAACCGTCGGAACCGGCCGGAACAGGAACCGAAAAAAACCGAAACCGAAACCGAAACCGGATTTTCGGTTCCAGTTCAAGAACCGGAACCTAAACTGGGTGGACCGGTTCCGGTTTCGGTTCGTTAGTTGGTTCGAACCGGATTGGAATCGGCGGTTCCACGAATAAAAATATATATATATATATATATATATATTTTTTGGTTGGGTGCCATTGGAGCCCAACGGTCGGCTGACGTCAGCCGACCGTTTGGCCCAACGGTTTTTTTTTTTTTTTTTTTTTTTTTTTCTTTTCTATAAATACACACACCCCCCTCCCCCCCCCCCCCCCCCCCCCCCCCCCCCCCCCCCCCCCCCCCCTAAATTTTTCCTCACACCAATTTCTTCTCAATTCTCTCTAATTTCTCTCCAACTCTCAAGTCTCAAGTGATAAGTCTCTCAAATCTCCAATTTATTTTATTGTCAATTTATTTTATTTTCAATTAATTTTATATCCAATTTATTTTATTTGCAATTTATTTTATTTCCAAATTCCAATATATTTTATTTTCAATTAATTTTATATCCAATTTATTTTATTTGTAATTTATTTATTTTCAATTTATTTTATTTCCAATTTATTTTATTTGCAATTTATCTTATTTCCAATTTATTTAATTTCCAATTAGTCAATTATTCTTCTAAGTTCTAAGTTTCCAATTGTCTCCCAAATTTATTTTTAAATGGCAAGTGGAAGTGGAAGGGGTCACGGCCGTGAAGGTCCTAGGCGTTCGATTTCGATGAAAGGTAAGGGTGCTATGGTCGATAATCTCGGTCATAACGACTCCACCTATCACGAATATCTGCAACGTCGGGCCTATGCTGAAGACCTAGGCCTAAACTGTCCTACTCCCTCTCTAATAATTTCTGAATCTGATCCCAATGACAACACCCCCAATTTGACAAGCCAGTCAGAAAATATGCCTGATATTGATACACCTCCGGATTATGGTTTTGATACACCGGAAGTGGATCTAGAAAGGGAGGAAGATTTGATACAGAAGCAGAGCAAATCTGATCTCTTCGTCAAACATATGAAGAAAATTAGGAGTGAAGATGGAAGCATTACAGTAGCTTGCAATTACTGCAACAAAGTATATAAATGGAGCAGATCCGGAGGATATGGCACTTATTGGAAGCATATTGAAGCCAAACATCCAGAAGCAGTGATTAGAATGAGGTCACAAACACAAATTCCCAGGTACGCTACTCCTAACCAACAATTATTTCGTTATAATGATGAACAAAATAGAGAAGAATTAGCTAGGATGGTAGCAGTAGAACATTTATCATTCAGTTTTGGTGAGAGGGTTGGCTTTATTAACTATTGTCGACTAGCATTAAACCCTGCTGCATGCCGTGTCCCTAGATCCACGCTCACACAAACACTTGAAAAGATTTATGTGAGAGACAAAAAAAAGTTATAAAAATATTTTGAAAAATATAATGGTCGTGTTACCGTATGTGCTGACATATGGACTGACCATTGGCAAACGCATTCATACTTGGGTGTCACTTGCCATTTTATGGATAATGCATGGACAATCCAAAAAAGAATTCTTGCTTTTAGAGTTTTTGATGATTCACACAATGCTCAAAATATTTTTAGACAGCTTAGAATTATTTTTTCAGAGTATAATATTGAAAACAAAATTTTTGCAATTGGTTTTGATAATGCTTCTGCCAATACCGCTGCTATTCCACTTTTAATTGATTTATGCAAACCCTTTCTTGGTGGTACATTTTTTCATCAAAGATGTGCATGCCATGTTTTAAATATATGTGTTCAAAAAGGATTAGAAACTCTTCAATGTTTTATTGAACCTATTAAAAAGCCCTAATGTTTTTATGGAGAAATCCTTCAACAATGAAAGCATGGGCAAGATATTGTAAACAAAATGGTAGACGTGCCATTAAATTTGCTCGTGATGTTCCAACACGTTGGAATTCTACTTATAAATTGCTTGCTCAAAGTTATGAGTATAGGGATTTATTAGTTTCTTTTATTCAATTTCATGTTCCTAACATTCAACTTTTTGAAGCTCATTGGGATGCTTGTTACAATGTTTTCAATTTGTTAAAAGTTTTTTATAATGCTACAAAATTTTTTTCTAAAATTTATTTTCCTACAATACATTTATTTGTTATTGAGAGTATAAATATTGCTGGTGCATTTTTGTATTGTGAATCTGACCCAGCAATAAAGGAAGCCGTTAGTGCTATGAAGCAAAAATGGTTAAATTATTATACGGATTTTCCAAATATTTATTTGATTGGTATGGTTTTTGATCCACGACACAAATTACAATCTTTGTCTTATTATCTAGAGGGTTATTATGGCAAAGATGGTTTAAATATTGAATATGATGTTGAAGCATGTTGTGATAGAGTTAAGAAATTATTGTATGATTTATATGATGAATATGTTACATTTTATGGATCCGGTACTCCGAACGTAGATGTTACACGAACCAAAACTGCATCCCAGCCTCCATCATCTTCCTCTGGATTTATGAATTTAGGGTATAGTATGTTCTCCAAAAAAAAACAAAAAACCAAGATGTTCTTCATCAAGCTCCGATTCGCATGCCGAGCTTGAATCTTATCTAGCTTCTTCTTGTGACTTTCCTGAAGAATTTGAACTTTTAAAATATTGGAGTGACGCTACAAAGTACTATCCAATTATGGCTATGATAGCCAAAAATATTTTTTCAACACCGGTTTCTACTGTGGCGGTGGAACAAGAGTTCAGCGCCGGGGGGAATATTTTGGATGAAAAACGTTCGTGCTTGACTCCAAAAGCACTACAAATACAGGTTTGTGTTGACGATTGGACAAAAGCAGAATATAGACAACAAGAGCTCCAACAAGAGCCAACATATGATTTCTTTAAAGAAGACGAACCCGAAGCGGGCGAAGGCTCTGGAGCAAGCTGAGCAGCGGAACCATAAATCTGTAAATCTGTAAATCTGTAATAAAAGGTATGAGAACTACGTGGCCTTTGATTCCTCTAAACCCCCCTAAGAGGATACGTAGGCAACTTAATTGTGGTAAAAATTAAGTGCAAGGCTAATAACTTTACTTTTTTTTTTTTAGTTTTATTTTATTTTAATTTAATTTTGTAATTTGTCATTTATTTATTTTATGTTATTTTTGAAATTTGGGTGACTCAATTTCCAAATACCCAATGAAATGTAAATTGTAACTTTGTTTACTTTTATTTTAATTTAATTTTGTAATTTGTCATTTGTTTATTTTATTTTATTTTTGGTTGGATACTCGGATAGTCGGATGACGATGATCTAACTTCCAACATCCAATGAACTTATGAACTCAATTATTTTGTAATTTGTCATTTATATATTTTATTTTATTCAATTACAATCTACAACTTATAAGTTACAAGTTAGAACTTAGACAGATTTTTTTTTGTTTATTAAAAAAAAAAAAAAAAAAAAAAAAATTCCGGTTCAAAACCGCCGGTTCCTGTAGAACCGGAACCGGTTCTATCCAGTTCGGGTTTCGGTTCCACTAAACCGTGGAACTGGAACCGTCGGTTCCGAACCGAAACCGAAACCAGACCAGAACCGTGCCACCTCTACCTCCTTGTGCTTCTTCTTCTGAATCATCAAAACTTTTGAAGCTGCTTTGTGTAGATGATTTTCTTTTTGTCTTTGAAGATTGTTCTAGCAATTGTGCTTGGAGCTTCTGGGTTGTGAGCTTTAAATCTTTTATTTCCTCTTTGACCTGCTTGATTTCATTCTATAGGTCAGGGATGGTCACTTTTCTTTGTTTAGGGGAAAATAGTTTCATCACATTTTCGTCGAAATCTGGAATTTTTTGGTTGGTTGATGGTTTATTGGTATCTTGGGTGGATATTTTTTCTTGGATTTGTTTGATATAGTTTGCTTTAAGAATAGGATCACTGATACTATCAATCATGCTAATTAGCATGGAATAGTCGGATTGATCCAAGACATTGACTTGGTTGCAAAGGCAGGCCTGAATGCGATCTGATTCTTGTTGCGTTGAAGTTTCTGTGCTGGATTGGCCGATGATTAGAAGCTCTTCCTCGGAACTTGTTGAATCTTCATCCGAGGTATACTGTTGTTCGAAAATAACTTGGATAAGTCTGTCTTTGAATTCTTCTTCAATATTCAAAGACTTGATCTTTTTTTAAGCTCAGGACATTTGTTAGCAAAATGTCCCCTTTTCCCACATCCATAACAGGTTTTATTGTTTCTGGTGAAAGGCCTTTGAAAAGGTTTCTTGCCTCTCTTCTCTGCTTTTTCCTTGTTGTGTGATCTATCTTTGCTAGTAAGCTTCTTTCTTTTGGAGGGTTGATAGTTGGATTTGTGAGACTACCGATGTTTCTAGTTCGGGAGCTTATCAAATCCGAACTGTTCACACCACGAGCCAAGTTCTCTTCAGGTAGTTAACTTTTGTTGTTTGAGTTGGCTCTTTAGTCTGATATCATTGCATAGTTGTAGGGCTACAACGTTGATAGTTGCAATGATTTCTCCATAGGTCCATGTTTCTAAGTCGATCTGGGACCAATCTGAACTGGCCATCTGTACTCTCATCTTGTCTCGGACTTTGTTGGCAAAAAGAGACGGTAGTCCTGATATGAACTTTTCTTTCCAGTATGCTTTGGCATTGTCTTCTCTTTTTAATACTCTGGTCAAGAATATGTCCTTGTACCATTTGAAATCACTCAGTTTCTTGCACTTCAAGTTCTGAAGTTTGGAATAGTCTTTATCTTGGAATCGGTTTGGGTTTCCGATAAAATGTAAAACGATGGTATAACAAAGCACATCTATACCATCAGGCTGAGAGGTAGTGGTAGTGGTAGTGGCAGTGGGCAGGAAAGAGCCTAGGGTGGTAGATGTAGAGGGAACTGATATGGTTTTTGTGTGGTTAATAATGTTTACTCTGACGGCTAGAGATAGGGTATGCGTCCACCATCCGAGCAATTGGCCTTCAAAACCACCAGTCAGTGTTGTGACAGCATTAGCATGGGTCAGGCTTTGTTTCTTGATGTAAATGTAGCCAACAGTGTGAATCTATCTAACGATAGTCATAATTTGGTATTCTGATAGACCATCAATGTTAAATTGATAACAAGCATTGCCACTGTATGCTCTGTAAGGTACAGTTTCTTCATATTGGAGGTCAAGTGGTGTAGGTTTTGGATAATAGGGTTTTGTGCCATGGTAAAATCGGGTATAGCTATTGTTGTCGGCTGTATTTTGGTTGGTTAATTTATAGATCATCTGGTCGAATTCTTTGGTGGGTTCACTGTTGCTAGGTTCGGAGGTGTCAATATATGTGTCTAAGGTCCGGACTTCTGGTTGGTTTTCTGGTCTAGGAATTTGAGGAATTTGTGATAACCTTTCTTCTAAGAGTTTCAAAAGTTCTTCTGTGTCAAGAAGGTTGTGGTTATCAAAACATTTCTCAATTCCTGTGGTATCAGGAAATAAGAGGACATCAGGTTGATATGAGGACTGGGGATCTTGGGACACGCTTTCAGGGACGGATCTGGTCAGAGATTGGTATTGGCTGATCTCAATTCTATCAAGCTGGTCTCCAACAGTTTTTAGATAGGCATTTGTATAGTTGTTCTGCTTCATGATTATGCCCATTTGCTGTGAAGAGGCTGGAACAGTGTTGGATAGAGATGAGTCAATAAGGATGTAAGGGGAGCAAGTCATAATCTCAGAGGCTCCCAGAACCTCTCGGTCTTCATTCTCTATCTCTATTTCACACGTTCTTGGAGGAGGATGGGGAAGTGTTTCTTCGCCTCTCTTGGTTTATAGGTCCTGAATGTTGATCGGTCCATGACCAGGCATTGACAATCAGTCTCTATGCTTTTTCTGTTAGCATACCATTCGAAGAAAGGTATACTTTTGTTGAGGGTCTTGATGTTCTAGAGCCATCTTATCCTGGACTGGTCTTGCTTTTTCTGGCTATAACTGGATTCATATTTGGTTATGGATTTGTGGCTAAGGTACTCTGCTATAAGGATTTCATAGTTGATAGGATTGGTGTCAAGAACATTTATGGTTCTAATTTGTGGTTC
The DNA here is from genome assembly GCA_030490815.1 of Acer saccharum. Lineage (NCBI taxonomy): Eukaryota > Viridiplantae > Streptophyta > Magnoliopsida > Sapindales > Sapindaceae > Acer > Acer saccharum. Next base: position 39,650,136 of record CM059873.1, read on the forward strand.
TGTGTCAAGTATTTCTGTGAGGACTTGTGATGGAGTGGGAGAGCTTGGTCCTTCTTGGTCATATGTATGGATAGGATGAGCAACTTGTTCTGGGTTTTATGGACTCTGGAGATATGAGTGGGTATTTCGGGTATTTCGGGTATTTCAATAGTAGTAGGAATAGGTGGACGTCTTTGTCTGGGTATCAAGTTTATAGGTTCAGATGATTCACTAGTACCTGGTTTGTATCTGTTTTCAAGGCTAGGTAACTGATTTCTAGTGTTTGGATTTGGTCGATATTGGTATTGTTCCACCAGGCTAGGAATTTGGTTTCTGATATTAAGTCTGGATAGGCTAGATAGGGAGTTTCTTGCTGACTAGAGATCATCATCATAATTTGGAATTTGTAGTGAAGGTTCTCTGGATGATAGTGATCGTGGAATTTGTAGTGAAGGTTCTCTGGATGATAGTGATCAATCTCTGAAAAAGATTCGAAGAGTTCCATCTAGGTCTGATATACAATCTCTGAGATCTCTCATGGGTATTCGATAAGTGGGTCTATCAGCATGTTCCTTCAACCAATTTTCAGGGAAGTTGATATCTTCCCATCTAACTGGTGTGGGAACCATCAGGTTAACTGTAGGACAAGCATTATAACATATAGTTTGTCCAGGAGGAACAACAGGAGGAATATAACTAGGGATAAGACCAGTGGTTAGTACACGATAATGAATTCTGTAAATGAGTTTATAAGGGCTGGATCCTCTTAAAAATTGATAATTATGAGTCTGAATATCAATAGCAAGACATTTTTCTTTATGCTCATCTGAATTTAAAGCGATAGTGAAATTTGGATAACATTGGAAATAGATAGGTCCATAAGTCAAACTGGTTTCAGCAATTCCTAAAATAGATTCTTTATAGTTGGTGATCCTTTTGTCTCGGAGGACAACTAAAATGGAATTATTAAGACCAATCTTGGCTAAGGGTTTCAACCCAATTTGAACACTTCATATATGCAAGTCATTATAACCAATTTTATGATAATGGTTCAAACTATTTTTATTCAATAAATTTGTGCTAAATGTATTATTATGGAATTTGACATTAATCTCTTTAGTCTTTTGTCCTAAAATAGATCTAAAATCTAGGGTCCTGCTCTTCCTATAGATGCTATATTGTTGAATATTGGGCAATTGCCAGTTTACTAAGTCTCTATCGTCCCAATTTGTTTCATAATTGGCTACAGATTGACATGCAATACTATTATTATCGTCAGGCTCTATCTCAGTCCTAGAACTACTTGCAGACATGGTAAAGAAAAGTCTAAAATAGATTAAAACCTAGGTTTTGACTCACAGCTTGTCTGGTGGCCAGCCTAATGCCTCTCTGGGCTAACGGCAAACCTGGTGACTATTGACTTTTGCACCTAAAGAATAAACTATCTCAACTCTTCTTCAACAAGTCTCAAGGCTCTGATACCAAAGCTAACAGAATGCACAAGACAAAATGCAGAATATATATGATTTGTTATATATTATAATAATATATATAATATTATATATACTTTTATATTTTATTATTATTATTATCCATAATATATCATGTTATTATGAATGTTTTATAATTAGGGGTATTTTGGTCAAAATACAGTTAATTCCATTCCATTCAGTTGCTAACCAAACAAAATAATACTGATTCAGATGCTAATTCTAAAGTCTCAACCAAACAAAGAAATCAGCTTTCCATTCCATTCCATTCCCATTCTCATTCCGATTACCATTCCGATTACCATTCCGCCATTTAACCAAACGCCACCCAAATTCCCTTTCCTGATTAAAAAAGGGAATTCATATACTTTTACTAAAATATCCTCATTTATAATAATTATTAAAAAAAAAAAAAAGTTGTATGGATTGTTCTCTGTCATTCTTTTTTGTTCATTGTTTTCCTCCGAATCTTGCTATAGGTACGCTTTTTTTTTTTTTAATCTTTAATTTCTTGAATATACATAGAAATCTTTGACTCATTGGTGTTTTTTTTTCTCTTTTTGTCAAATCTACAAGGGCTGTTTGTTTAATTTTTTTTTTTTTTTCTTTCCTTTTTACGGGAAGCTATTATATATTTTGTTTTGTTTAAGTTTTTTTTTTTTTTTTTTTTTTTTTTTTTTTCCCTTTTTACTAAAGCAGCATAAAGCATTACTATTTATATATATATATATATGCTGTTTTGTTAAATTTTTTTTTCCGTAAAGCATGTATTATATATATATATATATATATATATATATATGTTTTGTTTGACTATCTTTTGAGACATAGTTTATAATTTATATATAATTTTTTTTTGTTTTCTTTTATACAGTTAATAATTAATCAAGTACTGTGTAACCTAATGGTTGCATATATCGAGTTATTTTGTGTTTTAATTTTCGAGAGAAGGGAAAAAAAGACCTAAATGTGAGAAATTAATTCGACATCAAATTAATTATGCTTTCAAATCTGAATTACTCTTCAATTTTTAATTATTATTGAATATCGACTAATTAGTTCAAAGTTTTCGATATAAAGATGTTAATTACTAGTTATAGTGTTATGAGCAATATAAAAATAGTTTTTCATGATAAATTTTTTTTATTTCAACATATTATATACACAAGGGTATTTTTGTAATCAACTATATTTCATTTCAATTCCTTAGTTGAAGTAAACACTAGAAAGGGAATAAATTTGATTCCATTTATGATTCCTAAATTGTTAGTAAATACTATAATGGAATTTAGTAACTTAATTCCGATTCCTCTCCATTCCCTTTCCAGTGAAACTTGATTCCGATTCCCTCCATTCCTGATTAGTAAACGCGCCATAAATATTACGTATTAAACTCTTTCTCCTAGATATGTTATTACCATATTAAACACTCTCTCCTAATTACTCTCTCACTCTATATTTTTCAATAAAAAAAATCATATCTTCATACTTTCTCGATCAATCTTTGATTAATAGTTTAAAAAAAAATATGAATATTTTGGTTTTTGCTAATAGTAATATATATATATATATATATATATAAGTCAATACAAATACCTTGTTTTTCAAAATATATATATAGATTTATGAAAACTTAATTTATTGCAACTAGATTCAATTAAACTAAGAATTTCTGAAACTAATGAAATAATTAAAGTTCTCTAGGTAATTACATACCTACAAAAGTAACAAAAAACATTTTTATATTTCGATTTATAAAAAAAAAACAAAAAACAAAAAAACAAAACAGGGTACTTGTTTTTTGAGGGATTTTTTTTAAAAATGTATACGTATGTATAGTTTCTAAAATTCAAGCTTATTCGTAAGTTTTTTTTTTTTTTTCTTAATTGTTAGTTGTTGATGGTGAAATTTGGATTACCACGTGACCAACAATTAAATCAAAACAAACGTTAAACAAGAAAGAAAATCAGCACATGCAAGAGACAGATTTACGTGGAAAAACCCTTGAATGGGAAAAAACCACGGCATCCCGGAGGACAGGAAAATATCACTATAATTCACTTGTTTTGGTTACACACTCAAATCTCTCGAATTCTTGCTTTTCTCTCTTTAGGTTTTCGAACCCCCTCCTCGTGGGATAGGTGGTTCTATTTCACTACAAGAAATTCTGTCATCAACTATGGGCGATGCCCGTTGTAGATGTGTATCCACTACGGGCATCGCCCGTTATAACGTTCGTCGTCTGTGAAGGTGTGATAGAAAATTGCGCGTTTCGAATACGGGCAATGCCTGTGATAAATAAGGTTATCTACAATGGACATTTACCATAGTGAATGCACGTTTCGACTACGGACAATGCCCGTGATAAATAAGATTATCTACAACGGACATTTACCGTAGTGAATGTACGTTTCGACTATGGACAATGCCCGTGATAAATAAAATTATCTATAACGGGCATCCACCGTAGTTAATGAGCTACTTACTACACGATATGCCCGTTGTGGTTGATTTATTTAAAACATTATATTACCCAAAACGCCAATTGCCCGTGATAAATTGAGTTATTTAAAACGGACAATGTCCGTAATAGATTGTTATTAATATTATTTTTTTAAATATAATTTTCTGCTTATTGATTTTGGTTTACAATTATAATTTGATTTTTTTTGGAATCTATTGTCACATTAAAATTCTTAGCATTCTACACATATCAGTTGATAAATTTTAGCATATATATATATATAAAACAAAAGTAGTTTACAAAAACATTCAACTAATTACACTATCCTTAAAAGTATTGCTTGACATCCTAAAATTATGTTTATTTAAAAACATCCACTGAAATCCTAATATGTAATGTATTTTGATGGTCAAGCTATATAGGTCCCTCTAGCATCTTCAAGTGTTTGCAATTCACTAGTATCACGAATCAAGGGAACATCACTCACCATTATCTTCTTTACACAAACTCTCCAATAATCCGGACCAAGAAGCTTGTGATGAACGGATGCTTGTGGATCAGTGCAATCAATTTCAATTTCTGTCACTATTTGTCCACTACCAATCCAATGCAACAACTTACATTTTGTACCCTTTTGAGGTTCATTTTCTCTTGTAGAAACCCCAAGTGGTGACTACAAAAAAAAAAAGAAAAAAAAAAAAAAAGAAAAAAAAAAAAGAAGGGTGTTAAAAGATAATAAAAAATAGCTATGATTTCATAACAAATAAATTTTGTAATATTTACCTTTGATTGTTGATTTGAATTAGTTGAATGCTGTGGCTATAAAAAAAACAAAAGTATTATAACAAAAAGAAGTTAGACACAAGAAGAAAAAAATAATTATATGCCTATCTTTTTTGAAAGCCAAAGTATATTCAAGAATAATCAAAGGCAAAAGCCAAAGCCATGCAACCACCAGCAGCGACAGGAATTGCAACAAAAAAACAACCCAAAAAGAAAAACAAAAGCCAAAAAGACCACATTAGCAGGGCAAATAGCAAAAACCATAACAGCAGGACAACAATCCAAATGATTGAAAACAAGAAAAAACAGAGAAAACAGCAAAAAACAAAGGCATCCACCAAAAGAAGCACCCAGAAACCCTTGAAAACCTGCACCAGACCACCTTAACAAGACACAAACACAGCAGCAACAAGCAAGATGAGGCCAATTATAGGTCTATTTATTTACCTGATGTACTTGTTCTTCAACTGCAGCTCCATCATTGGTCTGAAATGAACCAAACTTTTCATTTTAGATCATTGTACATATTGGTTAGTTAGAAAACCAAATCACAGTAAACTTTAAACAAATCTTGCATATTTGTCTAGCTGAAAAAATCCATGACACAGCTAGCTAAATAAAATTGGTTTAATTTCACATTACCGGATTATTAAAGACAGCTTTTTGCAATTCTTTGATTTGTTGCCTAAGATCTTTCATATCTGCGTGAAGTTGCATTGTACTTTGTTTACCAATCACAGCTGCATGTACTTTTGTTGGTGTAACACCCATACCAAGTCCTCGAACTCGACCTCGATGCTCCTTTCCTAACACTTGACTTAAAGCATCATCTTGAATTGATTTTGACTTCTCCATGGGAATTGCCTCCATTTGTTTCTATTTATCATGCAAAATAATCATAAGAGTAACTAATCAAATATAATAAACTTAGATTAAATTACAAAAAATATAAGTAAAAGGTTAACTTATCGTACCATTTTGTTTGCAACATTTTCATTCACCGGTGTACCATCTTTGTGCTTATGCCCGGCTATCCAAACTTCCACTCTATCGACTTCGTCAGGATCTTCATTTTTTGCTAGTTTTGAAGCCCTCTAAAAAAAGACAGAGACAAATTTGGTAACATATTTGTATGAGTTAAGCGGCCCTCTAAACACTTGCAATTACCACAAATTCTACAAGTTAAAATTCTGGTGTCCCTTTGGTATCTACTCTTTTGTTTTTAACATTTTTTTTTTTAAGAATACACATTTACACAGAGACAAATCACAATGTTCTACAACTATTACTGTACTTAAATTACCAATCCAATTTTACCTGTATTGCATGTTTTCACAAACCATTTTTAATAATAATAACCAAACTTCAAAGAACCCAAAAGACCAAAAATGCTATTTTAGATGTCAATGAAGGTGAACAAGGTTGCATAGCATGGTATGATGAGTTAACAGACATGAGATACTATAAAGATGGGCAACATTTTTACCTAAGAGTGGATGCTGTGGAGCTAGGTATATACAAATCTATGATCTCTTCATCTTTGTTTATTTTCATATACGTCTCTTTTTCCATAATGGTAGCCTGAATTCTTTGTTTTATATGACATGCCATAATACTGTGTAAACAAAATACATGCCCTTATGTTATGTTATATATCCATCAGACTTGGCTTTGGTGGGTTCACGTACTCATCTTTGTTGGGGACCAAGTTTATTTCCTGACGATGAAAATTTCGACCATTAATACTAGACCTTGACCTTGTATTTGTGCGCCATGTGTGTATGGGTCCCTAGAACAACTAAGGAGAGGCAAACAGAAGGGAACATAGCAAAATCCCAAAGCAACCCAGCAAACTCAAAAATGCTTTCAAGACAGCACATCTCTTCTAAAACCCAGCCAACCCAAAGACCCCAAAGTGACACACAAAAAGCAAACGCTAACTATTTGTCTCATTAACTTACCAATTCTTCCCATAATCGTGCAAATCCCTTACGGCTAGTTGTATGTGGGGTTTCATTCTTCTTGGCCAAGTCACCATATTTCTTACTTATTTCCTACAATAACAAAAAGGTAAATCATATGTTTGAATGTCACTTTGCTTTAATTAAGTTAAATTCAAAAGACTTACAGTGAATTCTGAAGACAGTCGAAATTTGACAAATTTGTTCCATTCCTCTATATTCGAAATGTTAGCCGGCTTCAACAATTGTAGCTTTCTAGATGCCTCAAGACCAGGAGGAACATTTCTAATTTGTTTTGTTATCCTACTTTTATATTGTCGCCAACTATTGCACATTGATTCAAGTACATTGTCCTTAGAAATGTCATCCAAACCAAACCTATTCTGCTTTCATATTTAATGTTCACAATGAGAATGAAAATTGTTACATATTTGATATTTCAATGATTTTAACAATGAATGAAAAAATAAAAATGAAACTCGTACCTTTATAGTCTCCCACACACTGTTTTTCATAATCTCTGGGACCTTTAACCAACTATCGTATGTAATTGGTATCAATTGAGTGACAATAAGCCCACAAGAAGTACTTAACGGTTTCGAAGATTCTCCATGTGGTTGGCCCAAATCATTAATAGGAACACCACTTTCCTTGGCTTTTGCAATTTTATTATAATCATATTGGTTTTGGCTCCTTCCCTTTCTTTTCTTACATCCCTTATCATTAACACTTGAAGTTGGAGTTCCGATATTTTCTTCCATCGACATCTACAAATATCTAAAATTACAATTATCATGTAGCAAGTACAACTGCATCATTCAATATCCTTTAAACAGTATTTTCTTTCATTAAAAGCAGTAATAAAAGATAGAAGCATTTTCTATAAAAATAAATAAATAAATAAATAAAGAGAAAATTAAAGATCATAACATAACATACTATTCATAGAAACATCACTAATAATGCATATAGTTTTATACTATACATATCAAAAGATTACAAGCAATATCACTAGATTTTTACAACAATGTCCTCATAGTCAATTCGAGCATATTCCTCATCATCATCCATGCTAGAGTCAAGTTGAGATACATCTAATGGTGTAGAGGTCTTATAAGCATGCTCGTCAAACTTTTCTAGATCATGAAATCCTCTTGGAGGTGCTTTTAAGACAACATACCAATTGGATGTATCATTTTCCCTAGAGTAAAACACTTGTGTTACTTGAGAAGCTAAAATAAAAGGATCTCTATCAAATTTATTTACACGTGGGTGAAGATTAACTAGTGTGAACCCATCTTCAATTTTAACATCACTCCCACTACCCACCCAATCACATTTAAATAATGGGACACGAAATGCATAAAAGTCTAATAGATGAATTTCTCTTAGAACCTCGTAGTAAACCATCTTCTTGATAACTTGAGTGCCCTCTCTTGCATTGATTGTGCAAATAGTTTCCGCTTCAAGGGAAACACCACTATCTTGAGTAGATTTCTCACTATCTATTGTGCGGTATCGTTTCCCATTGACAACATAGCTTGTATATGATGTTACTTGCATGGTTGGTCCAAATGCAAGCCATTTTAAGGTGTTTGATATATTCAAGCTACTTGTTTCATCAATGACCTGTGTAAATATACTAAATAGTAAGATTATCAAGAGAGAAAATTTGTGAAAAAAATTAAACATATTAAGGGTAAGTTTATCAACCTTAGCTTTGAACCATGTTGAGAAAGTTGATGTATGCTCCTTTTGTAGTAAAGAAGGTCTACTTACAAGACTTGAATCTAAATGTTGAAGCTCTTCAATGTGCATGCTAATAGCATGTTAACAGTAAATATCACTACATTGAGTTAAATATTATGGATATTTCTAATTTGTATATTTAAAAGTTAACTTTGTTCTACTCACTTAATGTATGGTTCCACTTCTGCACTATTAAATAGTATATAGCGATGTGCAATGCGTAGCATGTCAGAAGACATGATCATCGATATCCCTGTAGAAATAGGATGTCCTTCTACTACATCACCAAACACAACATCCTCATTTCTATTATCTTTATTACCAACATCTGCTACTTGTGGTAAATAACTACTACAATATTGCATGCATTCATCTGCCGAATAACATTCCGCTATGCATCCTTCCAGCCTTGCACGATTTCTTACATATCCTTTTAGTACCTTCATGAATCTAGAAAATAAACATAAATTCAAAACATATTTGTTGTCTATCATCAATGAATCATAAAAGCTAGGGGAATACCTTTCGAAAGGGTACATCCAACGATATTGAACTGGTCCACATAATCGAGCTTCTCTAGTTAAATGAATTGTGAGATGGATCATAATGTCAAAGAAAGAAGAAGGGAAATATATTTCAAGCATGCACATGGTCACTGCAACTTCATCCTCTAATGATTCTAACTTACTTCTATCAATCACTCTTTGGCAAATGTCATTAAAAAATGAGCACAATCGAAATATAGCTATTCTCGGTCCTTTAGGCAAGAGACCTCGTATTGCTACTGATAACAACTGTTGCATTAAGACATGACAGTCATGAGATTTGAGCCCACCTATTTTGCAATCACTCAATGATATACAATTGCTAATGTTTGAGCAGTAACCATCAGGCATTTTTAAATTAAACAACCGTTTACAAAATAGTTGTTTCTCTGCCTTTGATAGAGTGTGTGGTGCTGCAGGTAAATAAAGCCTATTGTCACACTCTTTGACATGAAGCTCATGCCTAATGCCTAAAGCTTGTAAACTCTATGAGAATTCACACCATCTTTTGTTTTCCCATTTATGTTCAATAGTGTGCCGATAAGACTCTCACAAATGTTTTTTTCGATGTGCATCATATCTAAATTATGACGCAAACATAATTCCTGCATATTAACAACCAAAAGTTAAAATAACATAAAGGAATTAGAATAAGTTTTATTATTATTATTATTATTAGGAAATGAAGGAATTACCTGCCAATAAGGTAGATCAAAGAATATTGACTATTTTTTCCATATAGGATTCAGATTTTTCTTTCTTTTCCCATTTTTTTCTCTTTTTTTCCAAAATCATTTTCAACTTCAGCATATGCAAGTCGAACTTCTTTACCAGAAATTACTCGGGGCTTATCACCATTTTCTTCTGCCCCATTAAACCATTAATTCTTTTTCTGTAATGTATGATTCATTGGAAGAAATTGTCGATGACCAAAACAAACATTCTTGTTACTAAATTTCAATCTTTCAGAACATGTTTTTAACCCACATGCAGGACAAGCATATCTACCTTTCACACAACACCCTGCCAAGTTTCCATAGGCAGGAAAATCATTTACGGTCCACATTAAAATGGCCTTTAAGTTGAATGTGGAATTAGAAGCTCCATCATACATTTCAACTCCTATATGCCATAACCCATTCAAATCTTCTATCAGTGGCTGCAAGTATACATCAATATCGTTCCCTGGTTGCTTTGGCCCTGGAATTAGTAATGTCAACGTCAAATTATCTTTAGACATGCATTTCCATGGAGGAAGATTGTATGTAACTAGAACCACTGGCCAAGTACTATGTGTAGAGCTTAGGTTTCTAAAAGGATTAAATCCATCTACAGCCAAACCAAGTCTTAAATTGCGTGGATTTGATGCAAAACATGGCCATGTATCATTTATAGTCTCCCATGTAGGTGAATCGACAGGGTGACGCATCTTTCCATCTTTACTTGTGTGGGTAGAATGCCATGTCAAGTCATTAGCCATCTCAACTATTCTAAACATTCTTCTAAACCTTGGTATTATTGGAAAGTATCGAAGTACTTTGGCAGGCACCCCTTTATATATATGATTAGTATGTTCGTTTACTTTCCACCTAGATTCACCACATTTTGGACATTCCTCAAGGTGATCTAATTCTTTTTTAAACAAACAACAATCATTGATGCATGCATGTATTTTCTTGTATCCTAAATCAAATACTTTAAGCAACTTTTTTGTTGAGTACAGTGAATCGGGGAGTACATTATCATGTGGCAACATGTCTCGAAGAATGCCAAGAAGTTCATCGAAACCCTTATCAGAGAGACCGTGTGTAGCTTTATGTTTGTATAAAACTACAATGGCCGACAATTTGGTGTATTTTGTACTACCATCCTACAAAGGTGTTTCTGCATCTTCCAGTTTATAAGTGATTTTTTCATCTCGTATCTTGACCCCCGGTTCAATATTACAATCATCTTTAAACAAAGCATCTCTATACATTCTAAATGTATTTGAACTTTTCTCTTTTGGCTCGGAAGTTATTGGGTTTTCCCCATGGAAAACCCAATTAGTGTATGTAGGATCCATCCCATTAATGACTAGGTGTTCATACACTATCTTAGTAGGATGAAAGTTTTGGTTTATACATTTTTTGCAAGGGCAAACTATCAAATCACGATTTCTAGCATTTCTTTTAGCAGCCTCAACAAAATTTTTGGCACCATCTCTATATTCTTTCATTACTCTACAGAAGAAAAAGGAAAAAAAAAAACTTAAAATTGTTATTACTTGAAATCTTATGTGTATTCATCAAATAACATTTTTTGAGTTTGGTGTATTAACCTTGAAAATTTTAGCCAATCCTTATCCATTTGCATGGAACCAACTCTGAAAAAGTGATCAATAATTTATTTTACCAATCAATATTATAAGAGATACATTCACAAGAATTAGAGAGCAATCTTAATAGATTATATTAAAACAGAACAAGGAAATCATACTCAATAGGAAGTGCCACAAAGGTCAAATTAAAGCAAAGCTTTAAACAATAAAATTCAGCAAGTTTACAAGGAAAAAAAAAAAAGAGGTAGAACTATAGAAGCACTTCATATAACACATATATATATACCATGTTCTAATCCCACAAATTAAATGTGTAGAATTGGAGAATATATGCATGAAAACTAAATGAGAAGCAGAAATATATATATATATATATATATATTTAACAAATATTGCATTCAATAGTGGATAGAGCAAAGGATGAAAGAAAAAATAAGAGAGATTGTAATATTAAAATAAGTAAAATTGATACCTTTAAGTGGTCTGTAAAATTTGTGGGTGTGCCCAACGAAGCACCAATGACAACAACCACCTACCAAGGTAAACATAAAAAAATAAGCCCAAAAAATTCAATAATAAACACTGTACATAATTACCGGGGCAGGAAAGTGATAATATTGTTTGTATGTGTGTGTATTGTAGAAACAAAGGAAAGTTTAGTCTACACCACAAACATCATCTAGTTAAGCTAGGTGGCTGACCAAGGTAAACATAAAATAGAAGCCCAAAAAATTCAATAACAAACACTGTACACAATTATTGAGGCAGGAAAGTGTTAATATTGTTTGTATGTGTGTCTTGTATAAACAAAGGATAGGTAGCTGCAACTGCAGTACAAAGTCACTGACATATGAAAAGGAAATATTTAATATAATTAATAATAATATTAAATTACTTCATTATTGTTCTTCTATTTGTGAGTGCACATGTCCAACAGATAAAGGACAACCAATATCAAGTTATTCACACATTTTGGGAGACATAATAATGTATATATATTTTTTGAAAAGGCAATATTATTAAGGAGGAACAATAGCCCAGCACAAGGGCAACAACACCAGAAAAAAACAAGAAACAGCAGTGGTTAGCAGCTCAAAACAGCAGCTGCAGCCAACCACCCGCCAGCAAGAAAACAGCAAAAAAAAACCCCCCTAAATATCACTCCAATCAACAAAATCCCCCCTATCATTCAACCCCATCTTCGCCAAACTATCCGCAAACGAATTGAACACTCTTGAATTAAACACAACCTTCGTTCCAATGAGCATCTCTAAGGAACTCCTAATATCGTAGATTATGTTAACATGCTCATATATAGATTATATTAATAGATTAGAGAGCAATAGATTATATTAGAGAGCAATCTTAATAGATTATATTAAAACAGAACAAGGAAATCATACTCAATAGGAAGTGCCACAAAGGTCAAATTAAAGCAAAGCTTTGAACAATAAAATTCAGCAAGTTTACAAGGAAAAAAAAAAACAAAAGAGGTAGAACTATAGAAGCATTTCATATAACACATATATACCATGTTCTAATCCTACAAATTAAATGTGTAGAATTGGAGAATATATGCATGAAAACTAAATGAGAAGCAGAAATATATATATATATATATATATAACTAATATTGCATTCAATAGTGGATAGAGCAAAGGATGAAAGAAAAAAGAAGAGAGATTGTAATATTAAATTAAGTAAAATTGATACCTTTAAGTGGTCTGTAAAATTTGCGGGTGTGCCCAACGAAGCATCAATGACTACAACCACCTACATAATTACTGGGGCAGGAAAGTGTTAATATTGTTTGTATGTGTGTGTATTGTAGAAACAAAGGAAAGTTTAGTCTACACCACAAACATCATCTAGTTAAGCTAGGTGGCTGACCAAGGTAAACATAAAATAGAAGCCCAAAAAATTCAATAACAAACACTGTACACAATTACTGAGGCAGGAAAGTGTTAATATTGTTTGTATGTGTGTCTTGTATAAACAAAGGATAGGTAGCTGCAACTGCAGTACAAAGTCACTGACATATGAAAAGGAAATATTTAATATAATTAATAATAATATTAAATTACTTCATTATTGTTCTTCTATTTGTGAGTGCACATGTCCAATAGACAGAGGACAACCAATATCAAGTTATTCACACATTTTGGGAGACATAATAATATATGAAGAATGATTTATAGGACAACCTAATTTTCCACTAGCATTAAAGTTGCAAGTGACACACATCCACATAAAAAATGCCACCTACAACCCCAACAAAACAAACAGCAAAAAAAAAAAAAAAAAAAAACTGAAACACAAGTATAGAGCCATCACCTGCCACAACTAATATTAACAAAAAGGCACATGACTGGACCACAATAAAAACCAAAAAGCAACAGCAAAACAACTCAACAACAACATCTGCCTCCCTCTGTCTCAAAAACAGAGAGTTCCATGGCTTACGACATGTGCCTCTCTTCTTTCCTTCTTCATCTAATCCAACCCAATATCTGTTAAAATATATAGTGGACCCCAATTGCACAAGACCCTAATGCCTAAACACCCAGAAGATTTACTTTCTTTCAATTAATAATGAATAATCTTTTGTCTTCACATGCAATTCACATTTTCATTATCTTTTTGGTTAAAAAAATGTATCAAATTTTTTTTTTTTCAAAAGGCAAACTTTATTGATAAAGGCACAAAGCTAGGCAAACAAAAGCACACAACCAAAAACCCCTAACACAGCCCGAAGGCAAAGGCATCAGAGCCAAAACAGGGGAATACCCAAAACACATAGAAACCGTAGACAGCCAAAACCAAGCACAGCAGACCAAGACAAAAACAAAAACAAAAGTGACATCAGAACTATGATGCCATACCAAAAGAAATTTACAAATTTCTAGATAAAATCATTTACAATTTCTAAAACCCAAACACTTGTGGATGGGTTATAACAAACAAGTTACGAAATTGATCAGAAATTGTAAAAATTTATCAAATATTTGCAAGAAAGTAAAAAACTAAGAAAAATAGAGAATGTACACACTTAGAGTTGCCAGCAAAGAGAGCTTACCAGAAAATTGAGAAGAAAAATCAAGTGAAGAGAACTATGAAGGTGAAGGGATGAGGATTTAGGGATTTACTTTGTGAGAGTGACTGAGTTAGGGATGATAGAGTGACTAAGTAAGGATTTAGGGTTGTAGAATCGACTAATCTACTACTGATCAGAGATAATTGATCGGTTTAGGGATTTTGGGTCGGAATTAGAACACACGCGGGAAATTTCTTTCTATTCCCTCCACTAATATTATAACTTTCTAAAACGGACATTGCCCGTAATGAATAATTCCATCAATCACAAGCAAAGCCCGTAATAGCTATGCTGTTTCACAACGAACCCACTTCTGCACATGATAAATACTTTTTATTCTTCACGGGCATTTAAAGGCCCGTTTTAAATGACTTAGCCAACCCAACTTAAATACGGGCTTTTAATTGCTCGTAGTTAAAAATGGTTTTCCAATACGGGCATGCAAGGCCCGTAGTGAATGGCCTGTAATAGATAAAGAGTTTTCTTGTAGTGTTTATACATAATAATTATGGTTTTCCCTTTGATCTTCGCCGTGTTGGTAGTAGGATTCCCTATTGGACTTGTATTGGGAATCCCACGTTGCTACGGGTTAGGATTTCCTGTGTTTTCACCGAGTCGGTCTGTGCCCAGTATGCTGATGCAGGGAACACCTCCACTCCTGGGTATTACCCTTCGGCGACTATGTTTCTGTCTTTGGCGAGTACATATCTAGCTCTGGCGACTACACCTTTGACTTATTGACTTAAGACATTGACATACTGACTGGTCCACGTTTTTTCCTTTGACCTGGTTAACGAGTGACGTGGCAACCTTTTCTTTAGTATTTATTGACTCCTTTGATGACGTGTCTGCTTGGCGAAATTATACATACAACAATACCCCCATAAATACTTCGAGCCGAGCGAATGATTTGGTCTTCCAATTCGTTTGTCCCCGCGAGCAGTATTTATATCCATGCTTTTAAGATTTCGGTGCGTTTCGTAAATGACTCCCCCCTTTTTCATTTTCACCACGTGTTGAATTTGCTAGTTGGTTCTTCCGGTGCAAGCCTTTATTTTTGGCCACACAGTTTCTGACGCTTCCACTTACATGATATGGTGAAGGTACGTTTTGACTACTTGGTGATCCTTGAGGTGCCACATGTCCGTCGTTTGATGGGTGTTATTGCGGCTGTTCACCGTGACTGTCGTTCACCTTAACAGCATCTTGTTCTGTTTTTTAAATTTTGAAAACTCCCCATTTTAATGCTCAGACGTTTCTCCTTCTCCTCTATCCTCTCACATCTCCATTAATCTCTTCGTTCTCTCAGAACAGAGCTCCCTCATTGTCTTTTATTCTTCTCTCTTAAAAATTTCTACCACAAATTTCCTCTATTTTATTTCATTATCGGACGGCTCACTTTGAACTCGATCGAGCTTATTTCTTGGCATCCCCAAATCTCCTGCTCAATCCCCAAATCTAGGGTTTTTCTGGTGAGTTCTCATGGATCCCTCCTTGCGTTCTTCTCTTTTTAATCAAATGATGCAAGCTTTAGAGCTTGGTGACAAGTGTACTGCGGACCAAATCGAATCTTTGATTCGTAACTTTCACCCGGATTCTCCAGTCCCAATTTCTGTTTACATTCCTTCTTCTAAAGATAATTTTGTTCCTAACATTTCTCCTCCCTTGTCCTTCGATAGTGATTCTCCAGTGATGACGAGGTCTTCTAAACCGGGTGGCAGTAGACGATGAGCTTCTAGGGTTCCTCATGGGTCCTTACTGGATGCACAGACAACTGTTGACTCGGACGTTGATGACCATCAACGAGATAGACTGCATTTCTCGTTCGATCGTCTGTGTTCCTTTGACACCGAGGTCAATGTGGTTAGCGTGGATGAACTCCGCAACTATAAGAGTCGCTTTGAAATTCCAGACTCAGTGACTTTGATGCTTCCTGGTGGCCGAGCAGTATGGAATTCTCCCGAAAACACGGTCGCCATTTATGGTGCCATGCTCAGCTGTGGGGTAACCTTTCCTCTTCAGCCTTTCATCGCTAGGTCCTTGCGGAGGCTCAAATTGCACCAGCTCAACTTGCCCCAAATAGCTATAGGATCCTTATGTGTTTAGGTTTAATGTGGAAGTTGAAAGGTTATGAACCCTCTACGCCTCGTGAGATTCACCACTTCTACACCTTAAGGCAGGCGGGCAACAGTGGAACATACTTTCTTCTTTCTTCGCCCGTGGAGAACTGGATCCCTAAGGGTGTGGCAAACCCTGGACAAGTAGAGATTTCTGGTGATGAGAAGAAGAAGGGATTTATTTGGGGTTTTCCTACCTCAAATAAGAGATGGAAAAATAGCTGGTTCTTTGTTGGCGGTGAGTGGGGTAGAGACGTGCCCGCCAGTGGTCGCCTAAATCTCGCGGTAAAGAAGGTTCCTAGGCACTTCACTTCTCCTGACGCTTGGTCGAAGGCCATCCCCGTTTTGTTGGACGAAGAGATATCTCACCTTGCTGCTGTGGCCATCCTCTCTCTGGATGAAAGGGGCCGACCATTTCTTTTGCAAGAGGATAAAATGATCGCTCAGCGGCTTTTTTTCGCGCCTACCCGCCAGGCTTCCTCACCGTAAGTTTTACCTGCTTTCTTTTAGTATTATAGTTTCGCTTTTTCCATTGCTAATATTTGGTGATTTTTGCAGTGCATGACTTCGACACAGTTTGCGATTTGCAAGCTCGGGCAGTAAAGAATTCTGAGGCTGCTAGTAAAAGACAAGCTGCTGGTTTGGCTAAGGAAGGAATTGCTAGCCCGGATGGTGGCGGTCCCTCTGATGGCGAAGAAATTAGTGATTTTGCTAGGGGAGGTATTGAGTTGGGGCGACCCCCTACGCATCCAGAGGCTGCTGAAAGTACACCTACTGCGATTGCTCCTATTGCGACTACCCCCAGCCGCAAGGGAAAAGAGAAAGTTGGAGTTTCAGGAGCGGTTAGTGACATCCTTATTTTTGATGCGGATGTCCCTGAAACTCCCCCTGACCTTGCAAGTGACCTGACCCCCAGAATCGGTAGAGGCAAACGCCCAGCCGAGGGTACCCCTGATCATACTGCTCAACCTCCAAAGCGAGCGTCAAGAGTCGTGTAGTATGTTGTTTCTTCGGACGAGGAGGTCGTTGAGGAACCTGTGCTTGCTGAGACTCCCTCTGCTAAACAACTGTCCCTGAGGTTCCTGCCGAAAGAATGAATACAGTGGAGTCTTCACTTCCGGAGGGAGTTAATGAGTTGAATGCTTCTACCGTTCCCCCGACTAGTGCAACCTCTCCTCCGGTGGCTGCAGGTGAGCTGAGTATTTCTTTTGCTGGTCAACCTGGGTCATCTGCTCGACCAGGGCCAGCTGATAAACCGGAGTCATCGAAACAACCTGGGGCTTCTGCATCTGGTTTGGGCATTGCTCGCGAAGCTTCTCCAGATAATCCAACCGAAGCTGGCGAGAGAACCGAATCTGTCTCCCTTTCGGACTTCACAGCTGTGAAAATTTGCTCATACCTGATCAACAATGATGTCTACATTGGTGAGAGTTGGGAGCATGTGAAGAGCAAGTCCTGTAACAGAAAAATGGAATTTTTCTTCAATTGCCATTCTCTGGTGGGCTTCCTGTAGTATTCCTATTGTGTTTCTGTTAGTGCGTTTTCTAACTTTGTATGCTTTCTTTCCAAATGATGTCTGAGTTGGCTGACAGTTATAGACGCATGAATTTCCTTTCCAGGGATGTAAAGCGTCTGCGAGAACATGCCTCTACTTTGGCAGCTGAGAAACTTTTTGCTGAGGAATTCCATGCTCAGCAACTTACTCAATTGAAGGAATCCGCAGATGGTTATCTTTCTGCTCAACTGGCTGCTGAAGAGAAACTGGCTGCTGCTGAGGAAGAGATTCACTCGCTGAGAGAGCAACTGTCGGCTAATCAAGAGTCACTCGCAGCACGCTTGGAGGCTGAGCGACTAGCTGAGGAGGCTAAAGAGAAAGCTGAGCATGAGGCGTTGGACCTGCGCAACCAGTTGTCCTCGCGAGATGTCATCTTCAATGATTTAAAGGCTGTGTTGAAGGTTGAGGCCGTTGATCACTTTAAGAGATCCCCTACCTATGATGCACTTTTATTGCGCGAATTTGAGCGAGGTATGAGGCAATCGAAGAGTTCTTCAAGATGAAGGATCATTCAAACGAGAAAGCTCTAAGGCGTTTCGACAAGTTGCATATGGACAGTGCAGTGGGTTCAATAAAGGAACAGAGAAAACGGTGGAAAGCCCACTGTCGTTATACGAGGACTGAGCCTCACCCGATGCACTTAGAAGTTTCCAGCAAACGTGCCTTCAACACTTACTATTCTGGTCAGAAAGGCAGCTTTTCCGGTTCTAGTTTCTGAACCTGATTTGGGTCCTGTCACTGGTAGGGATTATGAGCCTTTTATGCCAGATGGGGATGAAGAAATTACCTGGCCTCCTGAAGATGAGATCGAAGATGATAAAGACAGCGAGGGTCCTCCTGCAGCTAGTTGAAATTATGCCTTTAGTTGTAAATAACTCCATATCTTTCTGCAGCTTCAATTGTAAATGACTTTTTTTTCTTATAAATTAATTTATAACTCCTTTGGCTTTATTTTTGTTCAGCTGCCTTTGTTGAGTTTTTCGCTTACTCAGTGTTTCACCAAGTTTTTAGCACATTTTTGTTGTGTATTCAGCTGCCATTTGTTGAGTTTTGGCGTACTCAGTGTTTGTCAGGACATATCTGACGATACACCAAGTTTTTAACATGTTATTATTTATTCAGCTGCCATTGCTGAGTTTTGGTATACTCAGTATTTGTCAGGATGTATCCGACCATATACCAAGTTTTAGCATATTATTGAGACGTCTCCCTCTTTTGCTTTTTGCTTGTCTTTTTTGTTTTCAGCTAGCTTTCTCGACCCCCTGCGTTTGAGATTCATGTACGCTTTTGATTGGGTGTTTCTCGCTTCTCTCTAGGGATCTTATTTTTCCCGCAGCGGCGATCACCAATTTTTATAACTTGGGCTATGGTGACGTAGTCGCCTTTGGCCTGCTTAATTTCGAGGGTCGCCGCTTGTTTTCATTGCTGCGAGTATAAAACTCGTCTTTACGCAATGGTAATTTATGATGTACGACGGCGAATGCCCTTTGTAACTAGCGAGTCAAGTCACGAATTCTCAGTAATAAATTACTCTTTATTGAATACTTCCTGCAACTTTTGTCAAAATAGCAACAGAGAAAAAATGCTAAAATGAAAAATGCCTAAGAATAAAAACATTGAAATAAATCCTAGAAACTATGAAAAAGTCAAGGGTAATATATCTTCAGGTACTGCGCATTGCATGGCCGAGGTAGTTCGTCAAAACCCTCTCGAGTAATGCGATATGCCCCATGACCAGCTATGCTTGTAATTTGATAAGGTCCTTCCCATTTGTCTGCGAGTGATCCTGCAGCTTTGTCTTTAGTTCCTGGGTTCACCCTTTTCAGCACCAAGTCGCCGAGCGCGAACCTTCTTTCACGCACATGTGAATTGTAGTACCTAGCTACCCTCTATTGGTACGCAGTGTTTCTTATTTGTGCGCGTTCTCTTCTTTCATCTAACTCGTCCAGACAGCATTTTAGCATATCAATATTGAGTTCCAATTGAAAGAGTTGTACCCTTGGTGAAGAGAAAGATGTTTCCACGGGAATGACAGCTTCAACTCTGTAAGCCATGGAATATGGGGTCTCACCTGTTGAACTTCTTTCTGTGGTTCGATATGCCTAGAGTACCTGTGGTAATTTCTCTGCCCAGCTACCCTTCTTCGCGGCCAACTTGGCTTTTACGTTGTGTTTTATGATTTTGTTCACTGCTTCAGTTTGGCCATTTGTCTGCGGATGTGCTGGGGAGGCGTAGTAGTTGTTGATACCATACTTGTCACACAGCTCCCTGAATTTCTTACCATCGAATTGGGTCCCATTGTCAGTGATGATGGTGTTTGGTATCCCAAATCTGTACAGGATATTTTTCTTCACAAAGCTTATAGTGTTTGCTTTTGTTATATGCACCAATGGTTCGGCTTCTACCCACTTCGTAAAGTAATCTGTTAGGATTCCTATATCTTGATTGGCTTATTTCGTGGACAAACCACATGATGGGGTTGATTGTGTAAGGGTAGTTTAAGTGATTGAACTTCAAGCTCGAAGGCCCTTCCAAGACCTCAAGGGACAAGCACGCCAAAGGTATAATGTCTAGTGCTTGATTTTCGTTAAAGAGATTTAGTTAGCACACACGCACTTAACATATTTGTTCTTGTATGCATACTCTTCACATGTCACTTTACACACTAGCACTTTGGTTGATATATCTTGTTGTGTGTATATGTGCTTTATAATTCGTTTCCCGACATTGTTCGGAAACGTCCGCGCTTGCACTAATGAGTGCTTGGTTTCGCGCGAAGACCGCCTACGGAGAATGCCCTTGGCTTCTCCTTGGTTTTCACCTCTGTTGGTGATCGGCAGTCATGATCGGCAGCCTGGCCGCCGAACGAAACCGCCGTTTAAGACCTGATTGATTTTTCTCTCGGGTTTGATTCGGCGGTTGGAACGGCGGTCGGAACGGCGGTCATGAAACCGCCGAATGAAACCGCCGTTGTTCCCCTATTCTTCTCGAGTTCAATTTAGCGGTCAAGAACGGCGGCCTGGCCGCCGTTTGAAACCCCCGATCGGTACGTTTCAGGGGCAAACTTGTCTTTTCACATGCCCAATTCTTGATGTCTATAAATATCTTACTTTCTCATTATCTGAATAAGTTTTTTGATCCCTCAGAACCCTAAACTTCAAAGAGAGATTTTTGAGAAAAAATCAAATCAAGAACTCAACTTTAAACACTCAAATCAAATCCTTTTTGCATCAGATTTCATATTGCATCTTCTATGACTATATAGAATGCATCCATGATTGGGTTTGTATAATCACAGCTTGCTTGGTAAGATTTTGATTAAGTTCATCTTATTTGAGTATTTTTACTATCAAGCTATTCTCTTTTAATTTACTTGTATGTTTTTGATCATATGATAAATATAAGATTAGAGAATTAATTGTGATGAATTGATTGAGTGTTGTTTGTGATAGCTAATTAGGTTTTTAATTAATCTTGATTAGCTAAGCTATTTGACATATCATTTAGCAATTGATATCTAGGGTTGATTTAATTGATTATATCATCATCCTAGATAAGCATCTAAGGTTACCTAACCTTGTTTGTTATTTGAATATTCATATATATTCACATAGGTTGTATAATCTCTTCTTAGAGAATTAAGTCTTGAGGCTAAGATTGCTTAGGCCTCAAGCAATTGGACTAGAGCCACTTTTAAAGGCCTGCGTGTTAGAAGTGGGGGGTTATTGACCGGAGTGTTAGACGAGGTCTACATAGGTTGTAAACTCCATTTCAATTAGTGGATTTCGAGGTCCGAGTGTGGCGCACTAAACAGGGTTGGGTTTTCACATATACATCAAGTGTTATTTTAATTCCGCACTATATTACAGTTGCTTGTATTTTTGACTAGTAAGGGCATTTTCGTAAAATTGACTTGCATGCGAAAATTGGGTAATAAAGCTTAAAATCTATTCACCCCCCCTTTAGATAGTTTTATACACACCATTAATATTGAACACACATTGAGAACTTTCATAATCCACAGCTACAATAGCGTGTTCGCTCCTTCGGTGCTGTTGGCATTGGGCCGATTAAGTCGATTCCCCACATGGCGAATAACCAAGGTGAGGTAATACTTTGCAAGAGTTCAGGTGGTTGGCGGATGTTGTTTGCAATTTTTTGACACGCCTCACACCTTGCTGCCACCCTTTTAGCATCGGCGAATAGTGTTGGCCAGTAAAAACCCTGTCTTAATGTTTTGTGGGCTAGGTTGACACCTCCAGCGTGATTCCCACAATTTCCACTATGTATGCTTCTTAGGATCCCTTCTGCTTCTTCAAGCCCGACACATCTCTGCAATGCCCTTGAGTACCCTCTTTTGTACAGCTCTCCATTGAGTACTGAATATCTCGTAGCTCTGTACTTTAATTGTTTTGCCTCTAATGGATCACTTGGAAGTACATCATTGACGATGTATTCTTTGAGTGGTGTAATCCAGCTGCCTCTCTTGCCAAAGACTGCCCCAACTTCCTTCAATTTGAATATACTTGGCTGTAGTAGGCGGATCATATAAATAGTTTTGAGCCAGATGTTGATTGTGGTGGACGCCAATTTGGCCAAGGCGTCAGCCTGCTCGTTTTCTTCTCTGGGGACCTGGACAATTATGTATTCTTTGAATCTTCCCAGCAACTCCTTTGCTAATTCCAAGTAAGCGATCATGCTTTCATCTCTCGCTTGGTATTCATCTAGCACCTGATTAACAACAACTTGAGAGTCACTGAAGATTTCCACCTCATCTGCTCATAGGATTGTGCAAACCTTTAATCCTGCTATGAGTGCCTCGTATTCATTTGGTTGTTAGTAGCTTTGAAGTCAAATGCAAGGCAACACTCACTGAATCTCCTTCCGGGGTTGACACCCTACCCCTGCCCCACTGCCATGCTGTTTGACGACCCCATCACGCGGAGTTGCCATTTGAATACTTTTTTTATTTTGCTCCACCATCATTCCGCCACCTCTATGCTTGGCTTGGTGAACTCTGCCACAAAGTCTACCACCGCTTGGGCTTTAATTGCTGTCCTTGGAAGATACTCTACATCGAATTCACTTAACTCGATCGCCCACATTCGTAATCGACTGATACTTCTGTTTCTGTAGAATTAATTTCAGTGGGCAGTTGGTGTATACTCCGTTTTATGAGCCTGGAAATATGCCTTAACTTCCTTGCTGCCGTTATTAGATGAGTGCCATTTTTCGGCTGGCGAGTACCTGGTCTCAGCTGGTAACAGTGCTTTGCTGT
>CM059873.1:39673970-39738248 GCA_030490815.1 Acer saccharum
CCTAAACCCTAAACCCTAAACCCTAAACCCTAAACCCTAAACCCTAAACCCTAAACCCTAAACCCTAAACCCTAAACCCTAAACCCTAAACCCTAACCCTAAACCCTAAACCCTAAACCCTAAACCCTAAACCCTAAACCCTAAACCCTAAACCCTAAACCCTAAACCCTAAACCCTAAACCCTAAACCCTAAACCCTAAACCCTAAACCCTAAACCCTAAACCCTAAACCCTAAACCCTAAACCCTAAACCCTAAACCCTAAACCCTAAACCCTAAACCCTAAACCCTAAACCCTAAACCCTAAACCCTAAACCCTAAACCCTAAACCCTAAACCCTAAACCCTAAACCCTAAACCCTAAACCCTAAACCCTAAACCCTAAACCCTAAACCCTAAACCCTAAACCCTAAACCCTAAACCCTAAACCCTAAACCCTAAACCCTAAACCCTAAACCCTAAACCCTAAACCCTAAACCCTAAACCCTAAACCCTAAACCCTAAACCCTAAACCCTAAACCCTAAACCCTAAACCCTAAACCCTAAACCCTAAACCCTAAACCCTAAACCCTAAACCCTAAACCCTAAACCCTAAACCCTAAACCCTAAACCCTAAACCCTAAACCCTAAACCCTAAACCCTAAACCCTAAACCCTAAACCCTAAACCCTAAACCCTAAACCCTAAACCCTAAACCCTAAACCCTAAACCCTAAACCCTAAACCCTAAACCCTAAACCCTAAACCCTAAACCCTAAACCCTAAACCCTAAACCCTAAACCCTAAACCCTAAACCCTAAACCCTAAACCCTAAACCCTAAACCCTAAACCCTAAACCCTAAACCCTAAACCCTAAACCCTAAACCCTAAACCCTAAACCCTAAACCCTAAACCCTAAACCCTAAACCCTAAACCCTAAACCCTAAACCCTAAACCCTAAACCCTAAACCCTAAACCCTAAACCCTAAACCCTAAACCCTAAACCCTAAACCCTAAACCCTAAACCCTAAACCCTAAACCCTAAACCCTAAACCCTAAACCCTAAACCCTAAACCCTAAACCCTAAACCCTAAACCCTAAACCCTAAACCCTAAACCCTAAACCCTAAACCCTAAACCCTAAACCCTAAACCCTAAACCCTAAACCCTAAACCCTAAACCCTAAACCCTAAACCCTAAACCCTAAACCCTAAACCCTAAACCCTAAACCCTAAACCCTAAACCCTAAACCCTAAACCCTAAACCCTAAACCCTAAACCCTAAACCCTAAACCCTAAACCCTAAACCCTAAACCCTAAACCCTAAACCCTAAACCCTAAACCCTAAACCCTAAACCCTAAACCCTAAACCCTAAACCCTAAACCCTAAACCCTAAACCCTAAACCCTAAACCCTAAACCCTAAACCCTAAACCCTAAACCCTAAACCCTAAACCCTAAACCCTAAACCCTAAACCCTAAACCCTAAACCCTAAACCCTAAACCCTAAACCCTAAACCCTAAACCCTAAACCCTAAACCCTAAACCCTAAACCCTAAACCCTAAACCCTAAACCCTAAACCCTAAACCCTAAACCCTAAACCCTAAACCCTAAACCCTAAACCCTAAACCCTAAACCCTAAACCCTAAACCCTAAACCCTAAACCCTAAACCCTAAACCCTAAACCCTAAACCCTAAACCCTAAACCCTAAACCCTAAACCCTAAACCCTAAACCCTAAACCCTAAACCCTAAACCCTAAACCCTAAACCCTAACCCTAAACCCTAAACCCTAAACCCTAAAC
Organism: Acer saccharum; assembly: GCA_030490815.1. NCBI lineage: Eukaryota > Viridiplantae > Streptophyta > Magnoliopsida > Sapindales > Sapindaceae > Acer > Acer saccharum. The sequence goes on from CM059873.1 coordinate 39,675,747, forward strand.
CCTAAACCCTAAACCCTAAACCCTAAACCCTAAACCCTAAACCCTAAACCCTAAACCCTAAACCCTAAACCCTAAACCCTAAACCCTAAACCCTAAACCCTAAACCCTAAACCCTAAACCCTAAACCCTAAACCCTAAACCCTAAACCCTAAACCCTAAACCCTAAACCCTAAACCCTAAACCCTAAACCCTAAACCCTAAACCCTAAACCCTAAACCCTAAACCCTAAACCCTAAACCCTAAACCCTAAACCCTAAACCCTAAACCCTAAACCCTAAACCCTAAACCCTAAACCCTAAACCCTAAACCCTAAACCCTAAACCCTAAACCCTAAACCCTAAACCCTAAACCCTAAACCCTAAACCCTAAACCCTAAACCCTAAACCCTAAACCCTAAACCCTAAACCCTAAACCCTAAACCCTAAACCCTAAACCCTAAACCCTAAACCCTAAACCCTAAACCCTAAACCCTAAACCCTAAACCCTAAACCCTAAACCCTAAACCCTAAACCCTAAACCCTAAACCCTAAACCCTAAACCCTAAACCCTAAACCCTAACCCTAAACCCTAAACCCTAAACCCTAAACCCTAAACCCTAAACCCTAAACCCTAAACCCTAAACCCTAACCCTAAACCCTAAACCCTAAACCCTAAACCCTAAACCCTAAACCCTAAACCCTAAACCCTAAACCCTAAACCCTAAACCCTAAACCCTAAACCCTAAACCCTAAACCCTAAACCCTAAACCCTAAACCCTAAACCCTAAACCCTAAACCCTAAACCCTAAACCCTAAACCCTAAACCCTAAACCCTAAACCCTAAACCCTAAACCCTAAACCCTAAACCCTAAACCCTAAACCCTAAACCCTAAACCCTAAACCCTAAACCCTAAACCCTAAACCCTAAACCCTAAACCCTAAACCCTAAACCCTAAACCCTAAACCCTAAACCCTAAACCCTAAACCCTAAACCCTAAACCCTAAACCCTAAACCCTAAACCCTAAACCCTAAACCCTAAACCCTAAACCCTAAACCCTAAACCCTAAACCCTAAACCCTAAACCCTAAACCCTAAACCCTAAACCCTAAACCCTAAACCCTAAACCCTAAACCCTAAACCCTAAACCCTAAACCCTAAACCCTAAACCCTAAACCCTAAACCCTAAACCCTAAACCCTAAACCCTAAACCCTAAACCCTAAACCCTAAACCCTAAACCCTAAACCCTAAACCCTAAACCCTAAACCCTAAACCCTAAACCCTAAACCCTAAACCCTAAACCCTAAACCCTAAACCCTAAACCCTAAACCCTAAACCCTAAACCCTAAACCCTAAACCCTAAACCCTAAACCCTAAACCCTAAACCCTAAACCCTAAACCCTAAACCCTAAACCCTAAACCCTAAACCCTAAACCCTAAACCCTAAACCCTAAACCCTAAACCCTAAACCCTAAACCCTAAACCCTAAACCCTAACCCTAAACCCTAAACCCTAAACCCTAAACCCTAAACCCTAAACCCTAAACCCTAAACCCTAAACCCTAAACCCTAAACCCTAAACCCTAAACCCTAAACCCTAAACCCTAAACCCTAAACCCTAAACCCTAAACCCTAAACCCTAAACCCTAAACCCTAAACCCTAAACCCTAAACCCTAAACCCTAAACCCTAAACCCTAAACCCTAAACCCTAAACCCTAAACCCTAAACCCTAAACCCTAAACCCTAAACCCTAAACCCTAAACCCTAAACCCTAAACCCTAAACCCTAAACCCTAAACCCTAAACCCTAAACCCTAAACCCTAAACCCTAAACCCTAAACCCTAAACCCTAAACCCTAAACCCTAAACCCTAAACCCTAAACCCTAAACCCTAAACCCTAAACCCTAAACCCTAAACCCTAAACCCTAAACCCTAAACCCTAAACCCTAAACCCTAAACCCTAAACCCTAAACCCTAAACCCTAAACCCTAAACCCTAAACCCTAAACCCTAAACCCTAAACCCTAAACCCTAAACCCTAAACCCTAAACCCTAAACCCTAAACCCTAAACCCTAAACCCTAAACCCTAACCCTAAACCCTAAACCCTAAACCCTAAACCCTAAACCCTAAACCCTAAACCCTAAACCCTAAACCCTAAACCCTAAACCCTAAACCCTAAACCCTAAACCCTAAACCCTAAACCCTAAACCCTAAACCCTAAACCCTAAACCCTAAACCCTAAACCCTAAACCCTAAACCCTAAACCCTAAACCCTAAACCCTAAACCCTAAACCCTAAACCCTAAACCCTAAACCCTAAACCCTAAACCCTAAACCCTAAACCCTAAACCCTAAACCCTAAACCCTAAACCCTAAACCCTAAACCCTAAACCCTAAACCCTAAACCCTAAACCCTAAACCCTAAACCCTAAACCCTAAACCCTAAACCCTAAACCCTAAACCCTAAACCCTAAACCCTAAACCCTAAACCCTAAACCCTAAACCCTAAACCCTAAACCCTAAACCCTAAACCCTAAACCCTAAACCCTAAACCCTAAACCCTAAACCCTAAACCCTAAACCCTAAACCCTAAACCCTAAACCCTAAACCCTAAACCCTAAACCCTAAACCCTAAACCCTAAACCCTAAACCCTAAACCCTAAACCCTAAACCCTAAACCCTAAACCCTAAACCCTAAACCCTAAACCCTAAACCCTAAACCCTAAACCCTAACCCTAAACCCTAAACCCTAAACCCTAAACCCTAAACCCTAAACCCTAAACCCTAAACCCTAAACCCTAAACCCTAAACCCTAAACCCTAAACCCTAAACCCTAAACCCTAAACCCTAAACCCTAAACCCTAAACCCTAAACCCTAAACCCTAAACCCTAAACCCTAAACCCTAAACCCTAAACCCTAAACCCTAAACCCTAAACCCTAAACCCTAAACCCTAAACCCTAAACCCTAAACCCTAAACCCTAAACCCTAAACCCTAAACCCTAAACCCTAAACCCTAAACCCTAAACCCTAAACCCTAAACCCTAAACCCTAACCCTAAACCCTAAACCCTAAACCCTAAACCCTAAACCCTAAACCCTAAACCCTAAACCCTAAACCCTAAACCCTAAACCCTAAACCCTAAACCCTAAACCCTAAACCCTAAACCCTAACCCTAAACCCTAAACCCTAACCTAAACCCTAAACCCTAAACCCTAAACCCTAAACCCTAAACCCTAAACCCTAAACCCTAAACCCTAACCCTAAACCCTAAACCCTAAACCCTAAACCCTAAACCCTAAACCCTAAACCCTAAACCCTAAACCCTAAACCCTAAACCCTAAACCCTAAACCCTAAACCCTAAACCCTAACCTAACCCTAAACCCTAAACCCTAAACCCTAAACCCTAAACCCTAAACCCTAAACCCTAAACCCTAAACCCTAAACCCTAAACCCTAAACCCTAAACCCTAAACCCTAAACCCTAAACCCTAAACCCTAAACCCTAAACCCTAAACCCTAAACCCTAAACCCTAAACCCTAAACCCTAAACCCTAAACCCTAAACCCTAAACCCTAAACCCTAAACCCTAAACCCTAAACCCTAAACCCTAAACCCTAAACCCTAAACCCTAAACCCTAAACCCTAAACCCTAAACCCTAAACCCTAAACCCTAAACCCTAAACCCTAAACCCTAAACCCTAAACCCTAAACCCTAAACCCTAAACCCTAAACCCTAAACCCTAAACCCTAAACCCTAAACCCTAAACCCTAAACCCTAAACCCTAAACCCTAAACCCTAAACCCTAAACCCTAAACCCTAAACCCTAAACCCTAAACCCTAAACCCTAAACCCTAAACCCTAAACCCTAAACCCTAAACCCTAAACCCTAAACCCTAAACCCTAAACCCTAAACCCTAAACCCTAAACCCTAAACCCTAAACCCTAAACCCTAAACCCTAAACCCTAAACCCTAAACCCTAAACCCTAAACCCTAAACCCTAAACCCTAACCCTAAACCCTAAACCCTAAACCCTAAACCCTAAACCCTAAACCCTAAACCCTAAACCCTAAACCCTAAACCCTAAACCCTAAACCCTAAACCCTAAACCCTAAACCCTAAACCCTAAACCCTAAACCCTAAACCCTAAACCCTAAACCCTAAACCCTAAACCCTAAACCCTAAACCCTAAACCCTAAACCCTAAACCCTAAACCCTAAACCCTAAACCCTAAACCCTAAACCCTAAACCCTAAACCCTAAACCCTAAACCCTAAACCCTAAACCCTAAACCCTAAACCCTAAACCCTAAACCCTAAACCCTAAACCCTAAACCCTAAACCCTAAACCCTAAACCCTAAACCCTAAACCCTAAACCCTAACCCTAAACCCTAAACCCTAAACCCTAAACCCTAAACCCTAAACCCTAAACCCTAAACCCTAAACCCTAAACCCTAAACCCTAAACCCTAAACCCTAAACCCTAAACCCTAAACCCTAAACCCTAAACCCTAAACCCTAAACCCTAAACCCTAAACCCTAAACCCTAAACCCTAAACCCTAAAACCCTAAACCCTAAACCCTAAAACCCTAAAACCCTAAAACCCTAAACCCTAAAACCCTAAAACCCTAAAACCCTAAACCCTAAACCCTAAACCCTAAACCCTAAACCCTAAACCCTAAACCCTAAACCCTAAACCCTAAACCCTAGACCCTAGACCCTAGACCCTAGACCCTAGACCCTAGACCCTAGACCCTAGACCCTAGACCCTAGACCCTAGACCCTAGACCCTAGACCCTAGACCCTAGACCCTAGACCCTAGACCCTAGACCCTAGACCCTAGACCCTAGACCCTAGACCCTAGACCCTAGACCCTAGACCCTAAAACCCTAAAACCCTAAACCCTAAACCCTAAACCCTAGACCCTAAACCCTAAACCCTAAACCCTAGACCCTAAACCCTAGACCCTAGACCCTAAACCCTAAACCCTAAACCCTAAACCCTAAACCCTAAACCCTAAACCCTAAACCCTAAACCCTAAACCCTAAACCCTAAACCCTAAACCCTAAACCCTAAACCCTAAACCCTAAACCCTAAACCCTAAACCCTAAACCCTAAACCCTAAAACCCTAAAACCCTAAAACCCTAAACCCTAAAACCCTAAACCCTAAACCCTAAACCCTAAACCCTAAACCCTAAACCCTAAACCCTAAACCCTAAACCCTAAACCCTAAACCCTAAACCCTAAACCCTAAACCCTAAACCCTAAACCCTAAACCCTAAACCCTAAACCCTAAACCCTAAACCCTAAACCCTAAACCCTAAACCCTAAACCCTAAACCCTAAACCCTAAACCCTAAACCCTAAACCCTAAACCCTAAACCCCAAACCCCAAACCCTAAACCCTAAACCCTAAACCCTACGGCAATAGAAGGCACAGGGAAATCAACTCTCTTTCATATCTTCGCGAATCTAGGGCTTTATGGTGATTTCCCATAGACCCTTCCTCACGTTCTTCTCTTTTTAATCAGATGATGCAAGCCATGGAGCTGGGTGATAAGAGTACTGCAGACAAGATTGAATCTTTGATTCGTAATTTTCGCCCGGATGCTCCGGTCCAAATTTCTGTTTGTGTTCCATCTTCTGAGGATAACTTTATTCCTAACATCTCTCCTCCATCTTCCAACAGTGATTCTCCCACGATGCCGAGATCTTCCAATCCAGGCGATAGTAAACGACGCGCCCCTAGGGCTTCTCGTGAATCCCTGCTAGATGCGCAGACGACTGTTGATTCTGACGTCGAAGATCATCAAAGGGATGCGCTGCATTTTTCGCTGGATCGCCCGTGTTCCTTTGACACGGAAGTTAACATGGTCGGCGAGGATGAGCTTCGCAAATACAAGAGTCGTTTTGACCTCTCAGACTCAGTGACTCTTATGTTACCCAGCAACCGGGCTGTGTGGAATCCTACCGAAAATGCAGTCGCCATTTATGGGGCCATGCTCAGCTGTGGGGTAACTCTCCCTCTTCAGCCTTTCATCGCCAGATTTCTTGCGGAGGCTCAAATTACGCCGGCACAGCTCGCTCCAAATAGCTACAGGATATTGATGTGCCTGTGTCTCATGTGGAAGTTGAAGGGTTATGGGCCCCCTACTCCTCCCGAGATCCGCCATTTTTACACGCTAAGGCAGACGGGCAATGGTAGCACGTATTTCCTTCTCTCTTCGCCCGTGGAGAACTGGATCCCTGAGGGCGTGGCGAACCCCGGCCAAGTAGAAATCTCCGGCGATGAGAAGAAAAAGGGTTTTATCTGGGGCTTTCCCACTTCGAACAAGAGGTGGAAGAATAGTTGGTTTTTTGTTGGCGGCAAGTGGGGCCGTGATGTGCCGGCCAGTAGTCGCCGTAATCTCTCGGCGAAGAAGGTTCCCAGGCACTTCACATCTCCTGAAGCCTGGTCGAAGACGGCCCCTGTTTTGCTAGATAGAGAGACCTCTCACCTCGCCGCAGTAGCTGTCCTTCCTTTGAGCTCAAGGGATAGGTCCTTCCTCTTGGATGAGGAAAAAATGATTTCTAAGGGGATTTTCACACGCCTATATGCAAGGCTTCCTCGTTGTAAGTCTTTGTCCATTCCTTCTTTGTTTTACTGTTTCGTTTTATTCTGTTAGTTGACACTTGGTTTATTTCTCTTGCAGTGTGTGATTTTGACACCGTTTGCAACTTGCAAGCCCGGGCGGTGAAGAATTCCGAGGCTGCCAGCAAAAGGCATGCTGCTGGTTTGGCTAAGGAAGGAATTGCTGGCCCGGATGGTGATGATCCTTCCGATGGCGAGGACGCTCTTTGGCAGGAATTTGATGAAGTGTCGAAGGCTATCAACAATATTTTGGTGAAGATTCGAGGACGAATCCTTTTGAAAAGAGGGGGAATGATGAGAATCAAGAAGCTTCACCAACTGGAACATTTGCAAGTTCACTATAAGAGAAGATGGGGACCCCTAAGTAGACACTACTAGCTTCCAGGTCTGATTTTGACGAGAGAACAGAACTTGAATGGAAGTTTGAATAGGCATATTTTCTTTTCTTATGCCTTTTAGTAAAGATGGATAGAACAACAATCAGCGCTACCAATCCTCCAATTCCAATACCTAATGACCAAAAGAAAGAGTTGTATACTTTTTCACAGCAGCCTCTTTGGAGGAAAACTAAAAAAAAAATACTTATCAAATATATTCCATTGGAGATTGCAGAAAAACACGATCAAATCGAAAAATGGACCGACTAAACTTATATTACCTATTCCAAGCTTCATTCTCATGTTTTCATTTCCTGCAACAGAAATTACAAACAATATGATGTTAGTTCAGAGAGTAAATTATATAGAGGTGAGTTCCAGTATATGTCATCCTTTACAAGATTATATAAAGAATGCAGACACACGACAACCCATCTGAAAACTGATAAAGATTTTGCTGCACAAACTTGTAATGTATATATGTATAAAACAATAACCAAACAGTATGTAAAACATGGAGACAGGACATGTATGTGTTCACATACTAGTCCTAGTATCTTTAGTTTTGATACCTATCGTTGTATTTGAACAATAAAAATTTCCCTTGTCATCACTTTGACATTTGCCTCCTCTCCTATGACACCGATAGCATTCCCTCGTTACATTCACTCGAAGATAGAACAACCCGGTATTTAAATTCAGAAATTCAACACTGTTAGGAGTCTTATTCACAAATAGCGGAATAAGTGAACAGTTGGGGGGATGAAAACCTGAACCATTGTAGACAAGGGAGTGAGTGGAGTCATTGCAGAGTTGATGGGATTCTGTGTTTTTAATGTCATTAGTGTGAGTAGAGGGGCATTTGAGCATGGTTTCATTGGATGGAACATTAAAAGACAAATAAGCAGAGGTGGGAAGAGTTACATTTTGTAAGGATATATACAGCTACCATGCTGCCTTGGCTTTTCAAACTCTAAGTCACGAAGTTGAAGAGTGTAGTCCAGCTTGATGTCTGTAATATAAAACTGTGGCCCATCTTTCCCCAACTGAATCTTCTGACCGTCTTGTTTGTTGCAGTTATCTACTATGAACAACCCACACTCAGGATTCGTTCGATTGGAAAAGGGGGACTTGATTTGGCCGAGAATTCCGCAAGGAAAATATGGGCATTTTGGATGGAATAGTGTCTTTTGTTCGGCCAAGGAAAAAGTATTGAAAGATGAGAGATAATGAGTAGAAGAGAAGAAGCAGAAGCCATTCCAGATACAATAACTGATACACAATACACACCAGGCATCAACTATTCTACCATTAAATATGTCTCTGCATTGCTTCTTATATTGAGTGATTTCTGTTTTTTTTTTTTTTTTTTTTCAAAGAAAAAACACGACAGTTGACCTGTAAGTTAGGCAGCAAACACTTACAGAAGCAGAAAGACTTGACTCACTGACTCTTGAATAACTAGAAAGATTTGACTCTTGAACAACTAGAACATTGAAAATTACGATGACAGATATAGTTTCAAGTTGTTTCCAAAATAAAAATAAAAATAAAGGTTGTTCCAGGGGCTTGTTCAACCGTCTAAATTTAGCTATTTTTCAAACTAGACATGTCAGTTTATAATTATGTCAAATTTGAGAGATAGTGAATGCACATTAATATGACGTACCTTTTGTCAAGATTACTATATGCATATATGGCTCCTAAGTTCTCCCAAGTTTCTAGGCTCCAATGAGATTTACTAGTAAATCATCTTCGATATCCACTAGGCTTATATCAGTCTACCTTTAATTTTCTTTTTCCTGAATAAATCCTACAGGAACATCTCCAAATTATAAACTCTAATATTACAATGACAAGCAAAAGGGGAAAAAGAATACAGAAAACATCTCCATATACTTTCTATATACAATCCCCCTTGTCAAAATCACAACATATTTCACATCATCCACCATTGAAATTACTTTTTGTATGTGATCAGAGAAGAGACCTTAGTTACTTAAATTAGGTGTAGTGTTATTACTAACCCAATTTTCAGTGACAGAAATGGGTGAAGGTGGCAGCTTGATATTCTTCAACAAGACACTTTCTTCACAATGTGGTGGCGTACTCTTCAACTCTTCTTTGTCACCATCATCTTCTTCTTTTAGATTCTCCAGCTTGCATTCTCCGCTTTTAATTCTCTGCAATTCCTCCAAAACAAAATCCATGGAATGTCTCATTTCCTTATTTTGTTGCAGACATAGAAAAGCCAGTTCTGCTACTGAAGTTGCCATCCTTTTTACTTCTTCATCTGAAAGAAATCCAAGACATGGATCAATCAACTCATCAACTGCACGTTTCTGAATCCTGTGTATCGCCAAGCTAGCCAAATTAATTTCATCTCTGTGTCTAGATATATCAACAGCAAGCTTTGATGATATGAGCTCAAATAAGGACGACTTCAAAGCTATATACATCACCTCTTTTCTGTTAGCTGATAACATTTCTGATATTCTGAGTCGACATAGCCTGGAGTTCCTTGTGGAGTGGTGGAGACATGAGTAACATTATTGGGGAACATCGGGAAAGCCCAAAATCTGTAACTTTCACACAGAAGTTGTTGTCAAGAAGAATGTTGCTAGTTTTCACATCAAGATGTATGATATAGAGGCATGAAGGTAAGCCAATGCACTAGCAGTTTCTATGGCAATGTTTAGATGAATAGGCCATGTGAGTAAACAAGGGTTCACTCGATCACCATGGAGATGATCAGCAACAGTGCCATTGGGAATGAATTCATACACAAGGAGGAGACCCTGACTGTGACGCGAAGTGCAGCCATAAAGCGAGACAAGGTTTTTGTGGTGCAAACATGTGAGAATTTGAATTTCATTGATAAACTGCTCAACCCTTCTATAATTGTGGTCATATAGGCGCTTGACCGCAACTTCCGGTCCATCTCTAAGTTTTCCTGAATAATCATGTTTCTTTAGCTGTTATATCTAAATGTATTATACATGATCATTCCATTGAGACAGAAAAGTTTATCTTCTTACCGTGGTATACTGTTACAAATCCTCCTTCTCCAAGTTCTTTCTCATGATTAAAATTGTTTGTGGCTTCTGCAAGTTCAGAATAGGAAAAGATAGGGACCGCAAAGTAGGCACTGGCTGCTGCCAGGTCTGAATTTGATGAGGGATCGGAAGAAGAGTATCTTGAGTAGAAGTTTGGAGAAGCATATTTTCTTTTCTTGAGATGGCGTATAATGTAGATGGATAGAACCACAACTAAGAGTGTTGGTACTGCTATTCCAATACCTAATGAGCAAAAACAAGAGTTATAACCGCAAATTTCTTCCATATATTTTTAGTGAAGTTTGCAAAGAAGCAGTCGATGAGGCAGAGAAACCCACAATAATTTCAAGGTAAAGTAATTAATGAGATGTATTACCTAGTCCTAGCTTGAATAGCAGTTTTTGATTTCCTGCAACAGAAGTTACGAGTAACATAGTGTTAGTAATCGGATCCAAATTGACAAGATTATAAAAAAAAAAAAAACTTAGCCAATATGTTAAACAATGGAAACACAAAAAGCAAGTCATATTCAAATACCTTTTCTGATACCAGTATCTGTATGTGAGCAATAAAATTTTCCCCTGCTATCACTTTGACATTGTCCGCGTTTCCAGTGACATTTATAACATTCTCTTATTACATTTACTTGAAGATGGAACAAACTTGTATAAACATTAAGAAAAGCAACACTGTTTTGAGTGTAGTTGACTTGGGGCTCAATAATTGAGCATCCAGTTAGATGATCAGTTGAGTTGTTGTAGAAAACAGCATAATCAGATTCGGAGCTATTGCAAAGAAAACGGGGATTCGTTTGGGGGATACTACAGGCATGAGTAGCTGTAGCGAGACTGGGGCATTTAAACAAGGTTATGTTGAATGGGAATGCAAAAGAAAACAAAGGAGATCTGGAAATGGTAAAATTTTTGAAGAATCCACAGGTACGGTTTCGAAAAGGGCCTGAATAATAGAGTTGTTGGTCAGGATTCTCAGCAAGTAAAAGAGTATTATCTTGAGAGATTGTTGTTGAAATATAAAACCAGGGACCATCTTTCCCCCAGCTGAATCTTTTGATGAAATGGTTGATTACAGTTCTCTACAATGAACAATCAACACTCAGGATGATTTTCATTGGAGAATGGGAAACTGATATGACCAAGATTTCCACAAGGAAAAGCTGAGCATCTTGAATTGGATTCAGCCAAACTAACCGTAAGACCCGTAATTTTTCCTCTTTATTAGTAATAATAATAGATAATAGAGGCATTATCGTTAGTTTAGTAGTTTAATTCAGTTAGAATTTATAGGTGGTTTACTAGGAGAAAACCACTAACTCCTTAAACTGATTATTTTTATCTCAATGTGTAGAGATATTAGGAAATTGAATTTGATTTGTACTTGTATTCTTCTCTTTAAAGAGATATAAATGAGTTTTCACGTTAAAACTTTTATATTCTTTTCTACGCTTTCTTTTCTGAAAATCGATAACTCTCACAAAAGAATATAGAAAACTACTATTTTGGTAGATTGAGTCAGAGTATTTTCAAGGTAAAGTTCTTAAACTTTGTTTTTCTTTAGATGTTCATTTACAGTTTTAATCTCTCTAATCAAAAATCTTTGTTTTTTTTTTTTTTTTTTAAACATTCAAATATCTCATTAACAAAGATTGGGCCTCTATCAATTGTTCGATTTTAGTTTTTTGGATGGAGATGTCTTAATGCATAGATTTTGGAGTTCATTAAAGAGTTCAAATTTGAGTGTTAGTATAGATTGTAATTTTGATTTGTTTTAGTATTGGAGAAGCAATATATTGTGTTGATAATTTTAATTATACTTGTAGATTGCAGTTGATGGTAAAATTTGGTATGAGAATAGTAGACATTTATATCAACTTGGATTTTAATTTTCGGAATTTTTGGTGCTAATTATCTTAGGAAGATTTTATTTCTAAAATTGATTACATATGCAGATTTTCTGAATCGTCAAACTGACCTTATTACGTTAGAGTAATTTTAAATCGAAATTGGGGATGTATCTAGGTCTGATTTTTAGTACTATGATTTTAGAGATATAATTAAACCAGGATATTAAATTTTGTGAATTTTAGTGATATATAATTATTTTAATTATGTGGGTATATTTGATGTTAAAGCAATAATAGTTAGGCTGACAGTCATGATCTCTTGATCTTGTAGGAATTTTAATTCTTAAACGGAGATAGATAAAATTCTGATTTTTGGTATGGAGATATATTTCTGGTATATTAGTCTATAAATAAAATTTTGGAATTTTCCATGGTCTGTAGGGATGTTAAACTTTGATACGAAGTCTGGTTGGAGGATCGAAATTTATGCTGTCAGGTTTGACCCTTGGGTGCTTAGAAAATTATAGAAATTCATAGGTGTTTGATAAAATTTCGATATTTTGAGAGGAGTTAGAAATCTGATGTTTAGTTTTATTGACTAAGTTTTGAAATATTTTGAGGCCTATAAGATTTTCGAATCACAAATGCTTGCACACTAAAACCTGTTTTACCAGAGTTTCTGCAATAAAATGAATAAAAATATATTTTCTTCTAAGAAGTGGAGTCAGATTTCTTTTATTTGGTTATTTTGATTGAAGGATTGTTATTCTAAATGTTTAGGTTCCGTGTGTGACTTTCCTATATCGTTAGTGAAGCATTAAACTAGCTATCTTCCAAGGTAAGTGGTTTTTGCATAGTATGTGGTTGCAAAAAGAAAAAAATATATAGTTTTCTTATGAAACAAATTTAATTATTATATTATTCTGTTCTGAAATAATTTATATATATATATATATATATATATATATATATGCTTATACTTATGTAAACTCATATTTTTCTACTTATATATTGGTTACTCGACTTTAGTCACCCCGCCGAAGGAGTCTCTTGGGCAGATCAATTGGAAGATTCAGGTTGGAAGGAAGTTACAGCTAAAAAAGGTAAGAAGAATAAAACACAGGTTGCTAGTGTTGTTTCGCCCAAAACTAGGGCTGCTAAGAATAAATTGTTACATAAATGATTGTCCTCTATTGGAATTGTAGAGGTATTGCTAACAGTGATACCCAACGTACTTTGAAAGATTTCTGTTCTCGTCATAAACCGAATTTTGTTTGCATTGCTGAACCGTTGTGTGCTTTTGATTCAATTTCTTCTACCTTTTGGCGCTCTATGGGGTTACATTTTATTGGTTCTAATGCTAGAGGTACTCCTAGTATATGGATTTTTGGGTCTACTGCTTTTCAAGATGCTACTATTGTTCTGTCTCACTCTCAACATGTTACTGTTTCTGCTAATTTTTACGGGATTGTCCATCGGATCTCTTTTGTTTATGCCAGTGTGAACTACATCTCCCGTAGACTTCTTTGGAACTCTCTTATGGACATTGCTAGTTCAGATGATCCGTGGCTTGTGCTTGGAGATTTCAACTCGGTTCTAGGCGCTCATGAGACTACTGGTAATGTTTCTACTATCTCCTGTGATGATTTCCGTGCTGCTTTAACGGTCTGTGATCTGGTTGACATTGAAACGAAAGGTGTTTTTCATACCCGCATCGGCCGGGGTAGGCGGGGTATGGTTCTTTCTCGATTAGACAGAGCTGTATGCTCCCATTCTTTTCTGGCTGCTTGGTCACAGATATCATGTGTTACCTTGCCTAGATCACATTCAGATCATCACCCTTTATTGGTTTCTTGTGCTGCGGGTATTTCGCCGGGTCCACGGCCCTTCAGATTTCAAGGTATGTGGGTTTCTCATCCCTCCTTTCTTAATTTGGTTAGATCGGTTTGGTCTTCCTCTGTCACTGGGAGTGGTGCTGGGATTGTTGTTCAGAAGTTGAAGCTATTGAAAATGGCTTTGAGGAGGTGGAATTGGGAGGTGTTTGGGGATATTGCCTTGAATGTCACTAATGCTAATGAGAAGGTGATGCTTATTCAGGGTAGAATTGGTTTTGAAGGTTTTTCAGAAGATCTTTTTCGTCTTGAGACTAACGCTCTTGCAGATTTGGATAGGGTTCTAAAACAACAGGAGATTTTTCTTAAAGAGAAAAGTAGAGTCAGGTGGCTTGCTGAGGGTGACCGGAACTCTAAATTTTTTCATTCTTTGCTGAAGCATAGAGGGGGAAATAAGCCTCTTTCCTCTATTCAAATTGGTGAGACTATTTCTTATGACCCTACTGAAATTGGTGAGCACGTTTCCTCTTTTTATCAGCATCTCTTTTCGGATCCTGGCAATGATAGTTCAGACTTTTCTTTGATTAGAGAGCATGTGCCTTCATTAGTTACTGTTGATGAGAATGCTTCGATTCTTCGAGTTCCCTCTTTTGATGAAGTGAAAAATACGGTTTTTTTCCATGGATCCTATGAGTGCTCCTGGTCCTGATGGTTTCTCGGGCAGATTTTATTCTCATTGTTGGGAAATTGTGGGACATGATGTGGTTTTAGCTGTGCAGGATTTTTTTCACACTGGTCGAGTTTTTCCAGGTTTGAATTCTAATTTCTTAGTCCTTATTCCGAAGATTCCAAATGCTCTTTTGATCGATCAGTTTCGCCCGATTGCTCTTGGTAATTTCCTGTTTAAGGTTATCACTAAGATTATTGCTGATCGCTTGGCCGGAATTTGCCCCCGCATTATCTCTCCTAATCAATTTGGTTTCATTAAGGGTCGTCAAATTGGAGACTGTATTGCCGGTGCTTCTGAATGTTTTAATGTGTTGAATAATGGTAGTCGCGGTGGGCACTTGGCTTTAAAAATAGACATTCGTAAGGCTTTTGATTCCATTAGTTGGCCTTTTCTCTTCGAAGTCCTTCGGTGTTTTGGCTTCTCTGAGATATTTATTGGTTGGGTTGCGGCTATTTTTGATTCTGCTAGGATCTCAGTTCTTATTGATGGTTCCCCTCATGGCTATTTCCCCTGTTCGCGTGGTGTGCGGCAGGGTGATCCTCTCTCCCCTCTTCTTTTTTGTTTGGCGGAAGATTTTTTGAGCAGATATCTTACGCATTTAGTAGACTCGGGCTCTATGACTTCCATCTCTTCTCCGGCTGGGATGCGTGCCCCTTCTCATTTTCTCTATGCTGATGATGTTATCCTCTTTTGCCGGGCTTCTCCTCAGAATTTACAAGTGATTTTAGATGCTTTTGCTCTCTATGGCTCTCTCTCGGGTCAGCGAGTCAATTGGGATAAATCTTCCATATTTTTTGGCAAAAACATCTCTGGGCCTCGAATTGCTAATTTTCTCTCAATGTCTAGGATGCGCAAGGGTGGTGATTCAATGACTTATCTAGGGGTCCCTCTTTTCATTGGTGCGCCTAAACGTCGATGGTTGATCCCTTGGGCTGCTAAAATTATAAGTAAATTGGAATCATGGAAGGGTTTCTCTCTTTCAATGGCAGGTCGGTTATGTCTTATTAATTCTGTGATTATGGGTTCCTTCCTGCATTCTTTTCAAGTTTATCGTTGGCCTTCTTCTCTTTTGAAAGATTTAAATGCTGCTATTCGGAATTTTTTTTGGACTGGTTCGATCGATGGTCGTAAATCTGTCCAAGTTGCCTGGAAATCTTGCTGCAGGCCTAAGGATGGTGGTGGTATTGGTGCTAAAGATCTTGGTATTCTTAACAAGGCCATGCTTAAGAAGTTCACTTGGAGGTTGTTAACTGAGGAGTCCTTCGTTTTCACATATCTTCGGGCTAGGTTTTTCACCCAGGATCACAGACCTAGAACATGGTATGTTGTTTCTTCTGTTTGGCCAGGCCTAAAATTGCATTATACTCCCCTGATGATTGAATCTAGGTGGCTGGTTGGTCGTCACTCTAAAGTTCGTTTTTGGACGGATAACTGGTTGGGAGATCCTTTGATTAATCTGGTTGAGGATAGGTCTTCGTTACAGCCTCCGCTGGATTCTGTTGTGGGTGATGTTTACTCAGATGCCATGGGTTGGGATATTCCTGCTTCATTTAAAGCTTCTCATCCAGTTGTTGCTTCGGAGATTGAGAAGGTGGTGGTTAGTACTGATCCAGATTCATTAGTTTGGACATGTTCCTTGGATGGAGTTGTTTCTTGTAAATCTGCCTATGATTCTCTTTCTGAGATTGGGAGTTCTGTTTTTTGGGGTAAGCAAATTTGGGCATCTTTTATTCCTCCTTCTCGTTCTGTCCTCATTTGGCGATTGTTTCATGGTAAGATTCCTACGGACATTGCGTTGCGTGCCAGAGGATTTATTTCTCCTTCTCGTTGTCGGTTTTGCTGTGCTGCTGAGGAAGACTTGAGGCATCTTTTTCTTGACTGTTTTTTTGTTCGTGGGTTGTGGGATGCTGTTTCTTCTACTTTTGGCCATAAGCTTAAGTTGGATGGTACTTGTTTGGACCTTTGGCAAGAAGCTATGAGGGTTGTCTTTAGCACTCAAATGCAAGCCCTCTGGCGGGTTTCTATCATCACGGTTTTCTGGGTGGTGTGGTTTCTCCGGAATCAAGCCACCTTTGAGGGTGGCAAGCCCGTTTTTGCCGATGCTCTTTCCATGATTTGGCGTTCCGTTCGCGAGGCAGACTCCCTCCAGTCTGGCACTATGAAGAATTCAGTGGCTGAGCTTCAGACTCTTCATCGGCTTCATGTCTCTGGTCGTCCTCCCAAGGCTCCTCGCATTTTAGAGGTTAATTGGCATCCTCCACCGCCGGGCTGTCTTAAGGTTAACACGGACGGAGCTGCTTTTGGTAGTCCTGGTCTTGCTGGTTGTGCAGGGGTTTTTCGCACATGTAGGGGTTTCGTTAGAGGTTGTTTTGCTATTCCTCTTGGTGTCTGCTTTGCTTTTGAGGCTGAATTGGCTGCTGCTGTTCACGCTATTGATTATGCTTGGACTTTTGGCTGGCATCGGTTATGGTTGGAGAGCGATTCGACTTTTGTAGTGAATATCCTTCGTTCTAGGTCTCGTATAGTTCCTTGGCGTTGGCGGCCCGCATGGGATAGGTGTTTGCGTTTAATCTCTCAAATGGACTTTGCTGTCACTCATATTTATCGGGAGGGTAATCAAGTTGCTGATAGTTTAGCTTCCAGGAGCCCCAGTATCGTCTCTCCTACATGGTGGTGGACAGCTCCGAGTTTTTGCAACTCTTTTATTTTCAACGATTTTTGTTGCAGACCCTCTTTTAGGTTCTGTTAGTCTGCTTTCTTTTTTGTTTTCTGTTCTCTTTTGTTCTCTTTCTTTTTTCTTTAATAATATGTTGGTCTAGATCCCAACAACCTTATCAAAAAAAAATATATTGGTTACTTTTATTTATCCAATTCTTTAAATGAGTTTTGCCTTTACTTGAACTATTCTTTAAAAGTTTATATGTTCCGTTCTTTTGCGCTTTAGTAATGCAAATGTATTATTATATACATATTTTGAAAGTAATGTTTTAGCTCAATGACAGTAGTAAATAAAATGTAATGTAATGAAATGGTGATCACTAGTGAAAATGTAAATGCAGCGCGCGCGACAAATGAAATGTTATGATTTTGGTCTTGTACCAATTTCTAAATGAAATGTTATGATTTTGGTCTTGTACCAATTTCAGAAATGTAAATGGCCGGGTCACCAGGGGTATCGGTGACACTACTTGACTTGAGCTTATTTTTATGAAATATTACTTATTGCTATCGTACAATGAAAATGTTACTTTTGCAAATGTATTTTTATATATGAAAATGTTACTTTAATTTTACAAGTTTACTTGTATATGAATATTTGATTTTTGCTTTTATGTACTCTTTAAAAGTTTTCGGTATTTGTTATAAATGTTTTTGATTTCATATTATGCAATGCTTATTGAGTTGACAGCTCACCCCTTGTCATTTAACATTTTACAGACAGAGATTCTTAAGAGCTTACTGTTAGGGCGATAAACTTGGAATTGGAAGTGGTTGAGATTTTTTATAATGACTCCCTTTGATTTTGTTACTTAGAATTTGAAGTTAGGATTCTCGGAATTGTTTTCATTTCCTTTAGATCGTTTTGGACCTTATTGTTGAATGTATTTGAAAATATATTTACGTTGAAGAATAATTTATTTGGAGGTATTTTATAATTATTAATTTTCTTTGGTGAATTAATTTATGGTTTATGATAGAACATTCCATATCAAAGTACTTTGTTTCTCTTTGAATTTTGGGGTGTTACACTAACACGAATTTGAACAGGCATCTTTGGATCCACAACCTATACATACAATTCTTTTTTCCCTGGGTAAATTGTTACACCAATCTGTACAAAATATGAACTCTACTATAAGAATAACAATGACACAAGAAAAGGGGAAAAAATAGTATTAAAAAAAAAAACTCCATGTACTATGTACATTCCCTCTTGCCTTAACCTATACATAATCTGCTTTACATGTATGATATATTTTGATATATAACACAAAAGTTACAAGTAGATGAGTGTCAAAACATATATTTCACATCATCATCATCCACCATTGAAATCAATTTGAGCAGAGCATGGAAGAGAAAACCTTAGTTACTTACAGTAGGTGTAGTGTCATTACTAATCCAATTTTTAGTGACAGAAATGGGTGAAAGCTTGATATTCTTCAACAAGGCACTTTCTTCAGAGTGTGGTGGTGATGGTGGTGGCTGCTGCATACTCTTCAACTCTTTTTTGTCATCATCATCTTCTCTTGTTAGATTCTCCGACTTGCATTCTCCGCTTTTAATTCTCTGCAATTCCTCCAAAACAACATCCATTGAAGGTCTCATTTCTTTAATTTGTTGCAGACATAGAAAAGCCAGCTCTGCTACTGAAGTTGCCGTCCTTTTCACTTCTTCATCTGAGTGAAATCCAAGACATGGATCAACCAACTCATAGACTGCATGTTTCTGAATCTTGTTTATCGCTAAGTTAGCCAGATTAATCTCATTTCTGGGTCTAGATATATCAACAGCAGGCATTGACGAAATGAGCTCGATAAGGACAACTCCAAAGCTATATACATCACTCTTATCGGTTAGCTGGTAGCATTGGTGATATTCAGGATCAACATAGCCTGCAGTTCCTTGTGGGGCAGTTGAAACATGAGTAACATCAGTGGGGAACAATCGGGAGAGCCCTAAATCTGCAACTTTCACACAGAAGTTGTTGTCAAGGAGAATGTTATTAGTTTTTACATCACGATGTATGATATCAGAAGCATGGAGATAAGCCAATGCGCTAGCAGTTTCTATGGCAATGTTCATACGAATAGGCCATGTGAGTAAACAAGGATTCGCCCGATCACCATGGAGATGATCAGCTATAGTGCCATTGGGGATGAATTCATACACAAGGAGAAGACCCTGACTGTGACGTGAAGTGCAGCCATAAAGGGAAACAAGGTTTTTGTGGCGCAAACGTGTGAGTATTTCAATTTCATTCATAAACTGCTCAACCCTTCTATAATTGTGCTCGTATAAGCGCTTGACCGCAACTTCTCGTCCATCTCTGAGTTTTCCTGATTGGTAATGATCAAATGGGCCATTTAGGAAACTGTTAAAACTTTTTGTATTCTTTTTCTCATTATTTTTAACAGTTAAATCGGAATGTACAATAGATGATCATTTAATTGAGACAAACAAAAGTTGATCTTCTTACCATAGTATACTGTTCCAAAACCTCCATCTCCAAGTTCTTTCTCATGATTAAAATTGTTAGTGGCTTCTACAAGTTCACTATAGGAGAAGATGGGGACCCCAAAGTACGCACTGGCTGCTTCCAGGTCTGATTTTGAGGAAGGATCGGAAGAGGTATATCTTGAGTTTGGTGAAGCATATATTCCTTTTCTGCAACGCCGTGTAATGTAGATGGACAGAGCCACAATCAGGAGGACTAGTCCTCCAATTCCGAATCCTGATGAGATGAAAGAAGAGCTATAAAATTTTTGACCAGCAGACCAAAGAGTAGGAACACCAAAAAGTTCTAATCAATTAAATATTTCTTCAAAGTTGCAGAAAATGTGTAACAGAGAATTGAAATGATTTTAAGGTGTTGTAATGGATGGACATGTTTAAAGGGAGAGATTACCTAGTTTTAGCCCAAATGCAATGTTATTTCCATTTCCTGCAACAAAAATTACAAACAGTATGGCGTTAGTTTAGACAGTAAAATATATAGTGATGAGACCAAAACTGGCATCCATTTAGGAAAAAAAAAAAAAAAAAATTGTACAAAAGAAGAACAAAATTGTCCATCAGAAACTGATACAGAGACCAACTGATGCAATCATTGTAGAAAGAAAAGAATTATAGCGTGGCATTCGAGTATATGCAGCTTATATAAAACAATTAATGAATTGGAACAGAAAGCCAACTTCGAAAACAATGAAACACAAACAGCAGGTCATGTATGTATCCACCATGTGCAAATCATACTACCCTACTGTAACTTTGATACCTGTTTTTGAGCCTGAACACTTAAACTTTCCATTGCTATCACTCAGACATTGCCCTCTTTTCGAGTAACAATCGAGACATTCTTTCGTCACATTCACTTGAAGAAACAACGAACCAGCATATATATTTTGAAATATGACACGTGTTTGAGTCTTAGTCAATTGGGACTGAATAACTGAACATCCAGCTGGTGGACTTTGATGAGTTGTGTGATTGTAGAAGATAATGGAGTAATTGGACTCATTACATAATAAATCGAAACCCGTGGTGATATTGTAATTAGAACAATTAAACATGGCCAGCTGAAATGGGAATTCAAAAGAGTAAAGTGGAGATCTGGAGAAAGTGAAATTTTGGAAGGTTCCACACCTATGGTTATCGGAATTCCTACGCTCTATATCCGCTTGGTCACGAAGTACAAGACTATTGTCCTGCTTGATTTCTGTAATATAAAACGATGGCCCGTCCTTCCCCAACTGAATCTTCTGACTAAGTGGTTTATTGCAGTCATCTACCATTAACAACCCACACTCCGGATATGTTCGATTGGAGAAAGGGAAGCTGATATTCCCCAGAATTCCGCAAGGTAAAGATGGGCACTTTGGATTGAACCCAGTTACATCTTCAGCCCAGGAAAGTAGTGAAAGATGACAGATAACGAGGACCAGAAGAGAAGAAGCACCAGCCATTCCAAGTACAATAACAAAAGATCAACTATTCTATTATTTTATTGAGTGATTTCTGTTATATAGTTTCTTCTCAATAAGTTCAGTTTTTTTCCTTTAAAACACGCAAGTTGACTTGAAAACTCGGTAGCAAAGTTTTAGAAACATGAAAATCACATGTGAAGTGTATGGAAAGTTACTTGATAGGTCAATAATGCCTAATCACAACTCCTCTTCCATGTTTACAAAGTAATAGAAAAACTTGACCCATTATATTGACTCTTCAACAGCTATAACATTGAAAATCAAGATGCACTTTCAAGTGGTTTGCTTTGGCTTGTTCGACACATTTATAGATTTGTTTTCTTGTTAAACTTTCTTTCACAACAATACAATTCAAATATAAACTAAATTCAAAAGTCTAGTGTTAGTGGTATTCGATCCTAGCCTATGAAAACTTACCAATTAAGATAGCTAGTGTCTAGCAATGATTATGTTCAAACAAAGACCAATAAGAAATGGAAATTTCTTGGCTATGTGATTCTCGTGAGGAAGAGAGATGAAAAAAACTGGACATGAATTGATTGTGCTTGTTGTTCATGTTGAACTATTGAAACTTTTCTAGAAACTTTCTAGCATTTGGTTATGGTTTAGTTATGTTAGTTTAGTTTCATTAGGATTAGTTGTACTATTTAGTTTACTTTTTGATTGCTTAATGTGTTAGATTTACTTTTAAAATTGTGATGATGTTTTTGATGTCTCTGCCCATTACTTGAAGTAGTGGCTGTGTCAGTCAAAGCATGTTGTGCCATTACCTTTATTTTGTATTTAAACCCCTTCTATCATTGTAAAAAAAAAAAAAAAAAAAAAAAAAAAAAAAAAAAAAAAATTTAAAAGAATGGAGATGGATGTATGGTTAACTGAATGGAAGTAATTTTCATCAAAATATTGAGAGAACTCTCTGTTTATTTCCGCTAAACTGATCTCCTTGGTTTTTATGTTTATTGTATGGTTTGTTCAGTGATCTCCTTGGTTTATCTCCTAAAAACCAAGAGTATGGTTTATATGTTATTGATGATTGTTTATATTTTAGTATGTTTATGTTTATGTTTATGTTTATGGTATGTTGAGTGAATTTCTTCTGGTTATCATGTGTGTGAAGCTAGTTGAGGACAGTTCAAACCAATTAAAGAAACTTCACTAAATGGTCCCCCAAACTTTGGAGAAGTGGGGTGGGGGTGGGGCGGTGGTTCGGTCCTCTAGAAAAGTAATTAAATTGTGTGAAAGCGAAAAAGGGATTTGACTATGAAAAACAAAAATCCAAACATGGCGGGACCACAAAGAAAGTGATGTTGAGTTGATGTGATCAAGCATCATCATTTCTCAAGCTCAAGAAAGGATTGAAACACCAGAACTTGGAATTGTAATAAGGGTATCATTATGTGGATAAAGTTTCTTTGAAAAGTCTTTGTTTATAAAGTAGGAGATTAGGTGTACAGAAAATTATTGCATGCACAGGAAAACTAATGATTGAGGTCCTTGATCGATCAACCATGTTAGGAACTTGGTTCTTTTTTGGTGGAAATACTCTGTTTGTCTTGGAAGAGAGGACTTATTTATATCACCTTGAACTTCAATGTTGAGCACATATTTCAATTCAGCCAAATCTGCAATATGCCTATATCGACACCATTGCTGAGGTGATTCACTCACGCCACACAACAAACGTCAGTTGATAAATATCGACACCATTGCTAAAGACAGTCACATGACTATATTATATTATTGACACTTCCTAATAGTATTTTACAAGGATAAAACATTGTTCTTCAGTTAAACGTTTTGTAATTAAGTAAACACTAACAAGAATACAAGTACGTGCCATACACTAGCGGCAGTGTTTAGTTTTTCTCTTTTGCCCACCTATTTTGCTACAACGGAACTAGACGGAAGAAAGCTACATTTCGGACTCAGCATTTACCCGATGTAAAAAAAAAAAATCTAGTGGAAGAACAAGAGCCATGGACATTATTGAACAGACATCAGAAAGCTAATGCCTAAAGTTCAGTTTATATGAATTTCTTCTCGCCTAAAATAAACTCTCTTACCAAATACATGTCATATCCACTACTATTTTTTTATGCTAAGCTTGTGAAGTTTATCTCTACCTTTCTCTAGAAGCATAAATTTCACTAAATTAAACATATGCTATTGGAAGAGAGTTAAGAAGTTAGCAGTAAATCATGATCAAGAAATATATAGAACGCTAAACACAAGAAATTCAGCTTAGCATGCCATTATTGTGGTTTTGAAGGTGGGATCAAGTGGGGCAAAAATGTTAAAATGTATCCTTTTCAAACTCACATTTGTCACATCTTTTGCACTCAACACACTATGTCCAGTCCATTGCAGCTTAGATTCTAACTGTTTGATTAATTTTTCCTTCCTCCAACTGAACAGGTGCAAAAACTAAAGATTTTCAGGCAATTCAAATCCTCAAATTATGCGGGCACGGGAGCACAAATGACCTCCAAATAACTCCATTAAAATTTTAGGTAAAGCTTAGATGAGGAAAATATCTAAATTATTCTAGAATGTTGCAGTGATTTATTACTAAAGATAGGAGCATGGGATCGCTTAGTTTATTAACACAACTGTCACACGTGCATTTATGCAGTTTTGTTTATCAAAGGCTCGGATTTCATGTAAATAAGGAATGAATGGTGGATAAAAAGAAAGGAGCTTTGTGGATGTGCAGGGAGATGGAATAGACAGACAGAAGGTGAATTCTTCATCTTACATATACTAAATTAGTAAATTTATGTGCACTGCATATAATGAATGGTATATATTTATATGGGTATATAAGAGATTTTTAGCTGAATAAAACTGTAACATTACCAGTTGAGATAACACATAATTTTGTGAGGGATTCTGGTTTTTGTTGGAAATGTGAAATTTTTCCTTATGGTTATAATTTAACTAGGGTATGGTTATGGATTAACGATGGTTTATGTAATGGAATGCTTATGGTTTAAGTAATGGAATGGTTGTAATTTAGTTTAGTTCAATTGAAATTATTTGATTGTATCAATGTAATAGGGTGGTTGTGCCAGACCTTGTGTCTGTGGCCAAAGCTGGCAAAGTGTCAGTTAACTGTATTTTTTCTATATAAACCCCCTTTGGGCATTGTAAATTGTAAGCCATCAGAGAAATGGCATGGGATGTATGGTTATGGTTTATTGGAAAAAAAAGTTTTCCAGATAATGTCTTCCTCTCATTTTCATGTTCGTGTCTGTAAGGATTCCCGTTTTGTTGATTGGCTTATTTCGTGGGCAAACCACAAGTTGGGGTTTGGTTGTAAGGGTAGTCTAAGTGATTTGTTGAAGATCAAAGACCCTTTCCAAGACCTCAAGAGGACAAGCACCAAAGGTATATCTAGTGCTTACTTTGCCTTGAAGAGATATAGTTGCACACACACACAACATGCATAACTCTTATTCTTGAATGTTGTGTTTATATTTTGTGTGCATTGTGCTTTATTGATTATTCAATATCTCTTCTTGCATTTAATTGATTGCATCTTGTTCTATGAAATGCCATGACATGATAGGCATTATGATGCATTCAATACCCACACGTGCACTTCATGTATGTTAGTTTTAAGTGTGGTGTAATTCGTTTCCGTTTGTGTGATCGGAAACGTCCGCGCTTGCACGATGGTGTGCATGTCTTAGTGTGATGGTTGACCACTTGAGAAGGTCTCATTCTTCTCTTGGATAAGTGTTAGATTTGGTTTGGTTATTTGGAGTAAGTGTCTAGTTTCAAAAGATTGGATTTCAAGGTTTTAAGTGTTTTTAAAACTGACCTTTGTATGGTCTTGTGACCATAACTTTTTATGAAAAGATTGAAATTGAGTTTTGTAAAATTCTGGACAAACTAGACTCTCATACCTTTCCAACGGTATATTATTCGTAATATTTCATGACCGTTTGGATTGGTTTTGAAATTTCCAAAGTGACCACTAAAACAGGGCATCACAGCTGTTATCTGAATCTGACCTTTGGTCACTCAAATAACCATAAATTTTTCTACAGTTATCCAAATCATGTTTTGTTAATTGGAGTAGAAAGTAGACTTCCATACCTTTCCAACGGTATATTATATGAAAGGTTTCGATGTCGTTTGGTCATGTTTTGAGTCGCTTGAAAATCAAGCTTTGTGCTGTGACGCTTCGCCGCGGTTTCAGTGCCGCGGTTTTTGACAGCGGCGTTCGAGCGACAGCAAGTCAGTGCCGCTGTTCTAGTGCCCCCGGTTGTCCAACAGCAGCAGTCGAGCCACAGAGCAACCGCGATAGTGTGATTCAGGTGCAAAATTGTCTTTTCACTTGCCCTGTTCTTGATGTCTATAAATATCACACTTTCTCATTATCTGAAAAAGTTCTTTTACTCTTAAGAACCCTAAACTTCAAAGATAGATTTTGAGAGAAAATCAAATCAAGAACTCACCTTTAACCACTCAAATCAAACCCCTTTTGCATCAAATTTCATATTGCATCTCCTATGTCCATATAGAGTGCATCCATGTATGGGTTTGCATCATCACAACTTGCTTAGTAAGATTTTGATTAATTTCATCTTATTTTAGTATTTTAAATACCAAGCCATCTCTTTTAAATTACTTGTATGTTTTAGATCATATGCTAAATACAAGAAAAGAGATTAATTATGATGAATTGATTGAGTGTTGTTTTTGATAGATATCTAGGTTTTTATAATCTATGATTATCTATGCTATTTGACATGTCATTTAGCAATTGATATCTAGGGTTGATTTAATTTGAATATATCATCATCCTAGATAAGCATCTAAGGTTCCCTAGCCTTGTTTGTTAATTGAATATTCATACATATTCACATAGGGTTGTGCATCTCTTTTGAGAGATTGAAGTCTTGGTCTAGGGTTGCTATTACAGGCCTGCGGGTAGTAGTGGTGGGTTACAGACCGGGATTAGGCTGTAAACATCATTACAAGTAGTGACTGCGAGGATCGAGCAAATTGGAATAGGGTTGCTAATAAAGGCCCGCTGGGTAGAAGTGAGGGGTTACAGACCGGAGTGTTAGACGAGGTCTACATAGGTTGTAAACTTCATTTCAATTAGTGATTTCGAGTTCCGAGTGTGGCGCACTAAACAGCCCGTGGTTTTTTCCCAGTGGTTGGGTTTCCACGTAGACATCAAGTGTCATTTATTATTTCCGCATCTTATTACACTTGTATGTATATTTGACTTGCTAGGGGTATTTTCGTAAAATTGACATGCACGCGAAAATTGGGTAATAATTAGCTAAAATCTATTCACCCCCCCTCTAGCTTTATATATTAAACACGCCTTGAGTATTTAATTACTTACAGTGTCTTCTTATGTTTCTCATTTTTATGTTTATGAAATGGTTTTTCATGGAAGTTCATAATCATGGTAAGACTGTTCAGAGGCATCACCCATGGTGAGAATGTCTAAAAGAGGCATCACCCATGGTGAGCATGACTCAGAGACAGCAGCCATGGTGTATGGATGTACTGATATCTCATAAAAGGAGATATCAGAATATGGTTGTATGGTTAATGATTTTATGTTATTTATGTTATCAAAATGGTTTTTATGGTTATTTTATAGATGATTGTATTTATATTTTTCATTGTTATGGATAAGATGTTCTGATCCAACAACAATTTGGAATCAGAACATCAATGGTCAAGTTTTACTCTAGTTTCACCTGTATGAAACTAGTTGAGTTAGACAACTCCTCTAGTTTCATACGGCTGAAACTAGACAAGCAAATCACATACAAAGTTTTTTCCAATTTTTAACAATGGTATCAGAGCAATGTTCTTGAGGGACTGTGAGTTTTGTTTTTCCAGTTTATTGAGTGCTCAGTGAGGTTCAAACACTACCAAGAGAGTGTTAATATGATTTTATGGAGTACTTAGTGAGGTTTAAATCACTCATCTGGAAATAACACAGGTCTTCATGTTATGTAAAGGAGGAGAAGTAGCAACCAACAAGTCACACATTGAAGGCTCCTTTCCTATGATTAGCGACTGCAAGCAATAGGTCACACATATGGCATGGATGGATCATGGCGAGAATGTCCAGATGCATCACCCTTGGTACGACTGATCCAATGAGGCAACAGCCATGGCGAGAATGTCCAGAGATATCACCCATGATACATGGATATCTCACAAGAAAGATATCAGAATATTGATGTATTTATTGATGGATGTTTAATGGTTCCGATATTCCTCCAATGGTAACAAAAATGGAAGTTTTCAAGAAATATTTTAAGGAGGAGTGTTGGAAATGTGAAATTTTTCCTTATGGTTATAATTTAACTATGGTATGGTTATGGATTAACTATGGTTTATGTAATGGAATGGTTATGGTTTAAGTAATGGAATGGTTGTAATTTAGTTTAGTTCAATTGAAATTATTTGATTGTATCAATGTAATAGGATGGCTGTGCCAGACCTTGTGTCTGTGGCCAAAGCTGGCAAAGTGTCAGTTCACTGTATTTTTTCTATATAAACCCCCTTTGGGCATTGTAAATTGTAAGCCATCAGAGAAATGGCATGGGATGTATGGTTATGGTTTAATGGAAAAAAAAGTTTTCCAGATAATGTCTTCCTCTCATTTTCATGTTCGTGTCTTCTTATGTTTCTCATTTTTATGTTTATGAAATGGTTTTTCATGGAAGTTCATGATCATGGTAAGACTGTTCAGAGGCATCACCCATGGTGAGAATGTCTAAAGGAGGCATCACCCATGGTGAGCATGACTCAGAGACAGCAGCCATGGTGTATGGATGTACTGATATCTCATAAAAAGAGATATCAGAATATGGTTGTATGGTTAATGATTTTATGTTATTTATGTCATCAAAATGGTTTTTATGGTTATTTTATAGATGATTGTATTTATATTTTTCATTGTTATGGATGAGATGTTCTGATCCAACAACAATTTGGAATCAGAACATCGATGGTCAAGTTTTACTCTAGTTTCACCTGTATGAAACTAGTTGAGTTAGACAACTCCTCTAGTTTCATACGGCTGAAACTAGACAAGCAAATCACATACAAAGTTTTTTCCAATTTTTAACAGTGGTATCAGAGCAATGTTCTTGAGGGACTGTGAGTTTTGTTTTTCCAGTTTGTTGAGTGCTCAGTGAGGTTCAAACACTACCAATAGAGTGTTAATATGATTTTATGGAGTACTTAGTGAGGTTTAAATCACTCATCTGGAAATAACACAGGTCTTCATGTTATGTAAAGGAGGAGGAGTAGCAAGCAACAAGTCACACATTGAAGGCTCCTTTCCTATGATTAGCGACTACAAGCAATAGGTCACACATATGGCATGGATGGATCATGGCGAGAATGTCCAGAAGCATCACCCTTGGTACGACTGATCCAATGAGGCAACAGACATGGCGAGAATGTCCAGAGACATCACCCATGATACATGGATATCTCACAAGAAAGATGAAACTAAATATAGCACGGTGTGTATAAAACTATCTAGAGGGGGGGTGAATAGATTTTACGCTTTTTACCCAATTTTTCGTGTTAGTCAAAATTACGAAATTATCCCTAAATAGATAAAGCAATAAATCAAGTAAAATATGCGGAAATTAAATAAGACTTGATTTTTACGTGGAAACCCTCACGGAAAAAACCACGGGCTAGTAAGTAAGCCACACTCGAACCTCGAATCCACTAAATGTGTAAACAATTACAACCTAATCCCGGAAGTAATCACACACCTACCTAATCCCGGTATGAGTGAACCTAGTCCAATTTGCTTGCGATCTAAGCAACCTAATCCCGGTTGCTACACACAAGACTTACTTTCTCTAGAAGAGAATAATAACCCTAAGTGAATATATGAATATCCAAATGCAACATAGAGCAAGGGAAACCCTATATGCTTATTTAAGATGATGAATTTGCAATAAGAACAATCCTAGATATCAAAACTAAATGACATGTCAATTAGTTTAGCTAATCAATATTAAGCACAAAACCTAATATGCTAGCACAATACAACTTCTCAAACATACATCATACTAATCTCAATCTTGTATCCAAAGCATGCAAAATAACAAACAAGTAATTAATTGAGATTGCTAGATAAGAGAAACACAAAATATGTAAGATATTAGTGAAAAGCTTACCAAGCAAAGTATGATGAAGAATCCATGCTAGATGACATCTATATGATCAAAGATGATGCTAGATGATGATTGATGATCATGAAAAAGTGTTTGAGTAATTAAAAATGAGTACTTTGTGTATTTTTCTTGTCTTGAAAAATATCCTAAGTATGAAGCTTGAATATGAACTCTCTTAAATGACCTAAAATCAAGTTAGCATATATATAGAGGCCATAAGTGAAGTGAGGTCGTTTTGAAAACGCGCCAGAAAATTGTTCTGTGCGCTGGTGGACCTGCGCTGGACGACAGGCGCACGACCAGTGCACAAGCACATTTTTGCGAGGGCGCTAGACGACACGCGCTCACACAGGCGCCAGACCAGCGGAGCACCACTGGGCGATTAGCGCTGGTGTGGACCAGTGCACGACCAGCGGCACGCCACTGGGCGTTTTGCGCTGGTCAGGCGCTTGTGGACCAGCGCACAGCCACCATCTTTGAACCCCACAAGTAATCATGCAAGGGGTAAAAAGGTAAATTAAGATGCATTCTAAAAGCCTAAAATGCTATGACATGTAAACACAAGATGCAATCAAAATAACAAACAAGAAGAGATGTTTAATTGAACATTAATGCACAACCATAAGAACCACAACATATAAGGAATAAGCATATGCATGAGTTGTGAGTGTGTGCAACTATCTCTTCAAGACAAGTAAGCACTTAGAGTATTACCTTCGGAGTGCTTAACACTTGCAAGGGCCTTGAGCTTGAACACATTCCTAAGCTACCCTTACATGATCCCCACATATGGTTTGATCACGAAATAAGCCAATTAAAAACAACGAGAATCCTTACAATCTCCCCCTTTGGCTATTTCGTGACAAAACCATCACTCACATTGATTCCTCACATAAAAATAGAAACAACGGGATATTATAGATCTTCTACAATACAAAGAGATAATAAACAAAATAAAATCTTCAATGCTCCAATCTCTTGTAGAACAACCAACCCTACAAAACAGAGTTTCTATATTTTTCCAAAAAAGTACATGTGAGATTAATCAAGTGATATCAAAACAAGCATTTGCATTTTTAGAATTTAGGCTCAACATTACAAAATATATGCAATGTATGATAAATGCAATGCTCCCCCTCAAAGGGTTACTCCCCCTCAATGTGTTATCTCCCCAAAGTGCACAATTGCAACACCAATTTGCATCTCCCCTTACCATATCCTACTCCCCCTTTTTGTCATGATATAGGCAAAGGAGTAGTCCCCAACCGGGTCACTCAAGGCAAAGAGAGATAGAAGCATGCAAGATATTTGCATATACATATAAGTCACTTTATGCATCTCAATTAATTGAAGAGAAACAAGGAGATTTATTTGAGAAAATGTGTGAATCCAACATGCTTTGCATACAAGACATATAGCATTCAAGTCCAAAGTACAATGGTATTTGGCAAAGCAAATGACAAAGGTTTCTAATTAGAATTCAAACCAATTTCACCAATGTCATGGGAAAAGCAAGGATATAGAGATTATTGATTTCAATTTAAGAGCAACTATATCCAACTTTATAAGCGAAACATGGCATGAGCGACTTTGCACCCTATTTGATTTTTCTGGATAAGATATCCGT
This sequence comes from Acer saccharum, assembly GCA_030490815.1. Lineage (NCBI taxonomy): Eukaryota > Viridiplantae > Streptophyta > Magnoliopsida > Sapindales > Sapindaceae > Acer > Acer saccharum. The sequence goes on from CM059873.1 coordinate 39,706,731, forward strand.
ATGATAGTAGCCATGTTCAACTAATAAAGAAAGAGAGACATTTGGAATGTAAATTCCTTTGAACGGATACAAGATCCTTTATTCATTTTGAGTCTCATTAGCTTTCACACAAGTTTTGCATTTTTAAGATTATGCAAACATCAATTCATGCTTTTCATGTGAGCTTGTTATATGAATTTCAAGCTTTTTCATTTGACATTAGCATGTTATAAAAGAATCATCATGTCATGGAGATAACTATAGGTCATTCACATCATACTTCCTATGTAAATCTCCTAGTCCAAAAATGCATGTTTGAACATAAATATGACATGGATTGTAATCAAGCAAGGTTCACACTTATAGAATTTGAAAACATATATACATATGTACAACCAAGCTTACTCAAGTAATCAGAAGAAGAGGCATAAGATATTTCAAATTTTTTGCAAGTTACAAGAATGCAAAATAGCTCTCTTTGCTTGAGTTCCCCATATGGGGTCAATTATAGAACACATCACTCCACAAGACATATCCCAATAGATCTACTAAGAGTTTTTCATGGAAGTTCATAATCATGGTAAGACTGTCCAGAGGCATCACCCATGGTGAGAATGTCTAAAAGAGGTATCACCTATGGTGAGCATGACTCAGAGACAGCAGCCATGGTGTATGGATGTACTGATATCTCATAAAAGGAGATATCAGAATATGGTTGTATGGTTAATGATTTTATGTTATTTATGTTATCAAAATGGTTTTTATGGTTATTTTATAGATGATTGTATTTATACTTTTCATTGTTATGGATGAGATGTTCTGATCTGACAACAATTTGGAATCAGAACATCGATGGTCAAGTTTTACTCTAGTTTCACCTGTATGAAACTAGTTGAGTTAGACAACTCCTCTAGTTTCATACGGCTGAAACTAGACAAGCAAATCACATACAAAGTTTTTTCCAATTTTTAACAGTGGTATCAGAGCAATGTTCTTGAGGGACTGTGAGTTTTGTTTTTCCAGTTTATTGAGTGCTCAGTGAGGTTCAAACACTACCAAGAGAGTGTTAATATGATTTTATGGAGTACTTAGTGAGGTTTAAATCACTCATCTGGAAATAACACAGGTCTTCATGTTATGTAAAGGAGGAGGAGTAGCAAGCAACAAGTCACACATTGAAGGCTCCTTTCCTATGATTAGCGACTGTAAGCAACATGTCACACATATGGCATGGATGGATCATGGCGAGAATGTCCAGAAGCATCACCCTTGGTACGACTGATCCAATGAGGCAACAGCCATGGTGAGAATGTCCAAAGACATCACCCATGATACATGGATATCTCACAAGAAAGATATCAAAATATTGATGTATTTATTGATGGATATTTAATGGTTCCGATATTCCTCCGATGGTAACAAAAATGGAAGTCTTCAAGAAAAATTTCAAGGAGGAGTGTTGGAAATGTGAAATTTTTCCTTATGGTTATAATTTGACTATGGTATGGTTATGGATTAACTATGGTTTATGTAATGGAATGGTTATGGTTTAAGTAATGGAATGGTTGTAATTTAGTTTAGTTCAATTGAAATTATTTGATTGTATCAATGTAATAAGGTTGCTGTGCCAAACCTTGTGTCTATGGCCAAAGCTAGCAAAGTGTCAATTCTCTGTATTTTTTCTATATAAACCCCCTTTGGGCATTGTAAATTATAAGCCATCAGAGAAATGGCATGGGATGTATGGTTATGGTTTAATGGAAAAAAAAGTTTTCCAGATAATGTCTTCTTCTCATTTTCATGTTCGTGTCTTCTTATGTTTCTCATTTTTATGTTTATGAAATGGTTTTTCATGGAAGTTCATAATCATGGTAAGACTGTCCAGAGGCATCACCCATGGTGAGAATGTCTAAAAGAGGCATCACCCATGGTGAGCATGACTCAGAGACAGCAGCCATGGTGTATGGATGTACTGATATCTCATAAAAGGAGATATCAGAATATGGTTGTATGGTTAATGATTTTATGTTATTTATGTTATCAAAATGGTTTTTATGGTTATTTTATAGATGATTGTATTTATATTTTTCATTGTTATGGATAAGATGTTCTGATCCAACAACAATTTGGAATCAGAACATCGATGGTCAAGTTTTACTCTAGTTTCACCTGTATGAAACTAGTTGAGTTAGACAACTCCTCTAGTTTCATACGGCTGAAACTAGACAAGCAAATCACATACAAAGTTTTTTCAATTTTTAACAGTTTTGTATTGTTACAAAACCAATTGTCACATCTGACAATCGGTTTTATAACGATACAAACTAGGATCCCGCACAAAATTACATGTGAGATCTCGCAGCTATGAATCTTTGTATGTACATTCGGATATACATGGGATTGGACCAGGCTGAGATGTTATTTGGCCCTATTTTTCTCTCACCATATCATCACTCACATTTTTGTTGAAAAATTAAAAAAATTTACATGTTATTTTGCTTGACTGGTTTCAGCCGTACGAAACTAGAGGAGTTGATCAACACAACTAGTTTCATACAGGTGAAACTAGAGGAAAATTATAACATCGATGTTCTGATTCCATTGTTGTTGGATCAGAACATCCCATCCATAACCATTTAAAACCATCAATAAAAAACATCATTTACATAAAATACCCTACATAAAAATCCATAAAAACCATAAAAACATAAACCATAAAACATACTCTGATACCTCTACTGACCATCCATAAACTTCCATCCATGCATCATGGGTGATGCCTCTGGACATTCTCACCATGGCTGCTGCCTCTTTGGACAGTCTTACCAAGGGTGATGCCTTTGACATTCTCACAATGATCCATGAATATCAATAAAACCATTTATAAAACATAAACATGAAAATGAAAAACATTTGAAGACATATTCTGGAAACATGGTTATGGTTTAATGGAAAGAAAGTTTTCCAGAATATGTCTTCAAATGTTTTTCATTTTCATGTTTATGTTTTATAAATGGTTTTATTGATATTCATGGATCATGGTGAGAATGTCAGAGGCATCACCCTTGGTAAGACTGTCCAAAGAGGCAGCAGCCATGGTGAGAATGTCCAGAGGCATCACCCATGATGTATGGATGGATGTTTATGGATGGTCTGATACCTCAGCAGAGGTATCAGAGTATGTTTTATGGTTTATGCTTTTATGGTTTTTATGGATTTTTATGTATGGTATTTTATGTAAATGATGTTTTTTATTGATTGATGCAGCGGCACTGGACTACATGGAGGGTTGGGATCGCGGAATGGCGTGAAACCTTCATAGTTGATGTGTTTCGGCGAGATCGTCAATAGTCAACAGCTTTGTGTTGAAGCATACCCTTTTTTAGCCGAATTTCATCATTTAGGCCTCCAAATTGCCCTTTTTGCCATTTTATGAAAGTTCCGTTTTTGCAATAATTTTAGTTTTCCAAGTCCGATTCAATTTTTGTCAATTCGGATTTGCTTAGAATCTTTAGCTTTATTTGTTTCCGCATTTAACTCAAATTTTCCATTTTTGGCAATTTTCGTTATTTAGGGTTTTTAGGCCGTTTCCTTGATCAGCAAGGTTTCAGATTTGGGTTAGGGTTTGTTTACTTTAAATAGACCTGTAAGCCGCTTTTTTGTATTTTAGTTTTTGATGATTAATAAAATTTCAGAGATAGTTTTCTCAAATATCCAATTACGAATATCTTTGTGAAGATTGAAGTATTTTCTAGTATCCGTGCACGGATCAACAGAATATTAGTAGGTTGTTCTAATTGGTTTCTTGCAGGTCTTTCTCGTAAAGCTTCCGCTACACCATTGATGGTTTTAAATGGTTATGATGGGATGTTCTGATCCAACAACAATGGAATTAGATGTTCAAATTTTCCTCTAGTTTCACCTGTATGAAACTAGTTGAGTTGATCAACTCCTCTTCTAGTTTCATACGGCTGAAACCAGTCAAGCAAAATAACATGTAAATTTTTTTAATTTTTCAACAATTTTTAGTTTCACAACGGGCTAAACGAGAGGAGGAAAACCCTATCAAGAGAATTTGTGTTTGGGGCCATAAGAAACATTAAAGATCTTGCTAGCATTCTTAAAAAACCCAGGCAAGAGACCAATGAAAATCCACTTCAGAAATCATTGTAGAAAGACAATTTTATGGGATGCTATTTAAGTATATGCAGCTTATCTAAATGAACAAATCAATTAATGAAACAAAAAACCGATTTCGAAAACAATAAAACACAATGCAGGTAATGACGTAATGTATTTATCCACCGTGTTCATCCTACTACTTTACTGTTATTTTGATACCTGTTTTTGCGCCTGAACAATTAAACTTTCCATTGCTATCACTGAGACATCGCCCTCCTCTAGAATGACACTTGTAACATTCTGTTGTCACATTCACTTGAAGAAAGAACTCATTAGCGTGCATATTATGAAGGACACTTTTTTTAGTCTGGGTTACTAGGGTCTGAATAACTAAACATTGAGCTGGAGGACTTGATGTATCATTTGGTTGATTGTAGATGAAAATGGAGTGAATGGAGTCATTGCAGATTCTATAGGAATTTGTAGGGGTGTGCGGCGAATCAGATCCAATGGATTTGCCATGAACCAAGATCCGATCCGATCCGATTGGATCGAAGAAATTGCAATCTGATCCGATCCAATTTTATAGCCGGATCCGATCCAATCCGATCCAATTACTGTTTGATCCAATCCGATCTAATCCGATTATAAAAATACTTCAATCTGATCTGATCCAATCCGATATGATCCGATGGATCGAATCAATATAAAGTCATTCGTAATATATAAAAGTTATAATATGAAATAAATAAAATCAAATAAATTATTTAAACATTAGTAATTAATTCAAATAAAATTAACATTAAAAAAATATATGATATAACTTGTAAACTTTATATAATTCAAAAAGTTTATTAACATTATACTTCAACTCCAAATGTAAACTTAATAAGCCGTGATGTTGATGAAGAAGAATAGAAGAAAATAAGACGGTGGATAGTTGGCTATAGAGAAATTGAGAAAGAAAACCCAAAATAGTAACATTAAAAATTGTATTTTGGGTGGGCCTTTATATTAGAAAGTAGTGAAGAAAATAAATTGCCCAATATAAAAATGTGGAAATGGAAGGAATTGTCCACTTTGAAAATGAAAAGAGCAAAAATGTCTCTAGTATGTTTTACTTGCATTTGTGTCCCCTTGGGCACATGAAATTCCAAGACTACCCTTAAGGGGATTTTAATATTTAAAACCATTTAAAAGAGGAAATCCCGAAATGGCCCTTAACAGTCAAGCCCAATTAAGCATCATTACCAATTTGCCCTAACCTAAAATTGAAATTCAAAATCAAAATCACTTTTGAGCAAGGCCGGTTGCGACGACGAGAGTAGAGGACCCAAAGTAGGTGAACGAGAGAGAAGAACCCAGTAGAAGAGCCATCTCAGTGAGGAGCTCGGCGGTTGTGAACGAGAGTAGAGGATCCCAAGAGGCGAACGAGAGAGAAGAAGAAGAAGAAGAATCAGAACACACCAAGTAGAAGAACAGCCAAATACCGAGATCGGGGCCCGCAGTTTTGTCCTTGTCATCTTCATTCCACATTCGAGTTAGAGAAGACGCCTTTGTCGCAACTCGCAAGTAAAGGTATTCATTCGTTTTCTCATTGTCTTCTTCATTCTGGCGTTTTAACCTCCCATTAATTTGTTTTGTTTGCATCTTTGTGTAACTATGCATGGATGATGATTTGATTTTTACGTGGGTGACTTGGCTTGTGACTTGGCTTGTGGTGGGCACCAGTGGTTTATTCTTGACTTGGCTTGGCTTGTGGTTTTTTTTTAGTTTTTAATTGAACAATGTGGCCCCATTTGTCTGAATATTAATCCTTGACAAAGGGATTTGAAGCCCTGTGAGGGATTGTGAAGTGTAGTGTTGTTGTATATCGTTTTTGTGATGTTATTTTAAGCATTGGATTTTGGAATTGGTGGATTTTGGTGGTGTTGGGGGCTGGGGCTTATGTATTATTTTTGTGTTGACATACATCACTGTATCCCCGTAGTACCCCAGTGGGGACTCTGTGGGAACCCTTTCATAGCATTGTTTGTTTTGTCCAAATCAGAGCTTAAAATCCCTTTCCAGGGCTTGAAATTCCAGTTCAGGTCTTCAAATCCATCTACAAGGCTTGAAATTCTTTATCCAGTTCCTTAAATCCCTTTGCCAGGGCTTGATATTTGATTCCAGGGCTTGAAATCCCTTTTTATGTTATGCTTAGCATTAATGATTTTTTGTTTTCTTGTAAACCAGATGGGGGCTGATCGTTTCAAAAACAATGGCGGTATCCAGACCACAAAAGCTGGGTACATGCGAGAATAAACTCGCACAACAAAAAAAATTTTCTTCAAGATTTGAAGTTGGTCTTGACACGTTGCGGCGTGTTAGATAGGTTTAAAGAAGGCCCCTTTTGGCAGTACTTGGAAATGATACAGCCCATAAGGGTTCATGGGATGCTGATCTACAATCTTTTGAAAAGACCGCTCATTCATCCCGAAGAAGAAAAGGATGATGAAATGTGGTTTGGTTTAGGGGAGAAGAAAGCTCGGTTTGGCAGAGAGGAATTCTGCTTGTGCAGTGGCCTCAACATGGGCACACTGCCCGAAGGGTTCCAAGAAAAAGAAGAAGTCAGTGAGGAACCAATTTTAACACGCTATTTCGTAGATGAAAACCCGTCGATTGAACTGTTGGAGGAAACCTTTAACCGGCTGACAGAGCCTTCAGAGGGTGATGACGCATTGAAGATGGGATACCTATTAATGGTGTCCCAATTCTTTGGGATGGATGAAGCACGGACAGCCATACCCAGTTGGGTGTTGTCTTTAGTTGAGGACATTGATGCATTTGAATGTTTTCCTTAGGGCTCATACATATTCGATGTCACCTTGTGTTGTTTGAAGAATGCAGCCGAAAAACACATTGAAAAGTTAAGAGGCAATGGCGAGAAGGAAGAAGAGAATAAGGGCCCCAAGAATAAGAAGAGAAAGAAGAAGGAAGAGGAGAATAAGGAAGAGAAGAAGAAGAAGCCGAAGAAGAAGAAGAAGAAGAAAACTGACAATCAGCAGGCGGAGTTGGACAATCAGCAGAACAATGATGATTCGAAGTGTTTCACATTCCACGTTTATGGATTTCTACTAGCATTTCAGGTAATAGTTGCCAAATGAATTCATGTGTAAATCAAACTCATGAGATTTGTAATTTCTTTATGAGATTTTTTTAATTGTTTAGGTTTGGGCCGTTGAACGGATTTGCCGTTTGGAAGGTAAACTCGGCGTACGGAAAAGTACAGGGTTCCCAAGATTTAAGAATTGGAATTTCAATACAAGGGTTTTAAAAGTTGAATCTTTCTTCAGTACGACGGTACGTATTTTACTTCTACGTGTATTTTACTTATACGTGTATTTTATAGTGTATGTAGTTAGTTAATATCAGTTGTTGGTTTTTCCAAATGAGGGTATGAAAGGGAGGCGGGGCTTGAAATGCCTTGCTAGGGCTTAAAATACCTTGCCAGGGCTTGAAAACTCTTATGTGTTATAACACTACTACTTATTACTCTATGAAGCTCATTCTTAAATCTTTATCATAGTTGGTTGTAGGCTACACTTTCTTATATCAAATGAAGGTATGAAATCCCTTAGCTAGTTATTTCAATCCCTTGCCAGGGTTTGAAATAACTTGCCAGGGCTTGAAAACCCTTATGTGTTGTGTTATACTACTTTACTCTATGAACCTCGTTCTTAAATCTTTATTATAATGGATTGTGGGCTACACTTTCTTATTATGAATGGGGCCCCCGGGGGTGCTTGAATATTATAGTGCATGTAGTTAGTTAATATCAGTTGTTGGTTTTTCCAAATGAGTGTATGAAAGGGACGCGGGGCTTTAAATACCTTTCCAGGGCTTGAAATACCTTGCCAGGGCTTGAAATACCTTGCCAGGGCTTGAAATACATTACTAGGGCTTGAAATCCCTTGTGTTGCTGGTTATCTTATGCATACTATTGGGTTTCTGACCTCAATGTTTTGTGCACTTTACATGCAGATGGCTTTGTTCACATGGAAGGTGTCACATCATGAAAAGTCAAGTGCTTATTACAAATCTTTGATGCTTCAAGATGTGGTAAGGGAGGACCATGATGATGATGATGCGGAGGACCGTCAAAATGCAATCGAAGAGGGTGATGCTTCCATTCACCAAAGCAAGACAACAACAAGGTTCATCGGATCTAGAAAGTCAGATGAACCGTCATCTAAAAAACGGCTCTTCGATGATGGAGATGTAGAAACTCCCAAGGTAATGATTTGTAATATACATACATAACTTTTACTATCCTAAGTTAGTTTGCGTAATGTATTAATTCTTTTTTGAATTGGATTTGCAGTCAAAAATCAAGACATCGGTTCCGTATACAATACCCAAATTGTATACATCTATTGCACAGCTGGTCACATAGAAAATAAAAGAAAGCGAGGAGAGGATGAAGTCCTGGATAAGTGAAGAAATTGGAAAGATTGCACCAGAAAAAAGGGAGAAAGATTTGGACGAGAGAAGAGCAAGCTCACACAAACCTGTGGACGACATGGTAAGTAATATAACACATAAGGGTTTTCAAGCCTATTCAAAAACTTATTATGTAATTAAACATTATTAAATTGTGTAGTTCTTTATACATATTCTGATAACTGTAGGTCAGTCCTAATTTGTCACCATCGCACAATTCTAATGATGGGGAAAAGTTGGAGAAAGACTTGAACAAGGAGGTTGTCGAAGAGGTGGAGATAGCCAAGGTTGAAAAGGCCGAGGTGGAGATGGCCGAGGTTGAGAAGGCCGAGGTGGAGATGGCCGAGGTTGATAAGGCCGAGGTGGAGATGGCCGAGGTTGAGAAGGCCGATGATAAGGACGATACAGGGATTGTTGTTGGTAAGGAGGGTGGGTTGGATAATGTTGTTGGTGAGTCATATGGGTCAGCTAAGCACGCAATAAATGTGGATGACTTCCCTTCACCATGTGTGAACGTGGTTCTTCCAAACCCTGATCTTAGTGTTATATTTATGAATGCGGCTGACCCAAGTGTGTGTTACAAGAATAATGAGAACGTAAGAGCCCGTAGGCGGTCAAAGTACTTGGACAGCCCGTACACTGATCCCATGCCCATACCTAAGAAGAGGAAGAGAACCAAAGATTTGAGCGATTGTGTGAATGACAATTATGATCGGTTCATCTCATTTCTGAAGAATAAGGATGATACTCGGTAATGGTCCATTCCTATTCTCCTCTGTTTTTATTTTATATTTTATTTACGTGTTTTTTTGTTCAGAATATTTAATTTAATTTTTCCAACTCACAGTGTCTTTACTGGCCAACCCATCGATATGAATCGTGAACAGTTCAACAATTTGGTCAAACCTACAAAATGGTTGTCCAACTTGGTAAGTGATAAATTGTGATGCATTTGTTTACACAAATACAGATAAGTTTTCTAACGTTTATATATAAATGTCTTTGTAGCACATAGACAGCTATTTGGACGTTCTGTGGAAGAGGCGGCGTTCGAATGGAGAGGTTAGCGACCGTCAGGAAATCGGATTGGTCCCAACGGCGTTTTTCGTAAGTTCATTTTTCTACTGTTTTTTTCTTCACATTCATTTCTGATGCAATCCTAAACTGAACGAAAGTTTTTTTATTTTGTAAACAGGCTCATTTGAAACTGAAGTGGGAAGCTGTTAAGAAGTTATTGGAATCTGAACATTTAAAAAATAATAACCCAGCCGGATTCGAGCAAAAAGAAGTCAAAAAGAATAAAAAAGAAGAAGAAGGATCTTACACCCACTACACCAGCTGTCCCAATTTGGGAAGAATACCCCGAATTCGATCCCCTATCTTTCCAACCAGACGATGATACACTAAATTATGTGTCAGGTTCTGACCTTCTTTACCCTCAACCGTGGTGGACTATGGAGTCGGTAAGTATGTGACATGCAATGTGACAATTTTGTTAAGTTATTATTGGTTTTCACTAAGTCACTAACTCCTATTTTTCTCTACTGCTCTGCTACTTGCTGGTTGCTGCTGTCTTCTTTCTTCTTTTTTCCTGTACTGCTCTGCTACCTGCTGGTTACTGCTCTTGTACCAGGTATGTTCTTCTGTCTTCTTTCTTCTTTTTTTCTTCTTTCTTCTTTGTTCCTTGTTTATTTCTTATTCCTCTCTTCCTCATTTTTTTTGCCTTTTTAATGTGATTTGCCTATGTTTTGTTCTTTCTTCTCTCTTTGTTTTTTTTTTACACAGGTGTTGGTTCATTGCAACACCGGGGATCATTGGGTACTATGTGAAGTGTTTTTAAAAGAAGGGAAAGTCAATTTGTATGACTCGTTGTGTGACCGTAATGGAAAAAGTGACCGATTGAAAGACATCCCAGGGTTACTTTATTTGTTACCCTCAATTCTTAAGCATGCTGGTTACTATGAACATATGAAGATGCCTCCTTACACAAGTCCATTCACTGCTGAAAACATCGAACCAACCATTCTTCCTCAACAAGATGATGGGTAAAATTTGCATTATTACTTCTAGTTCTTTATTATGCTACAAAAATATTTAGTCCTGCATTTTCACTTGTTGCAGCTGCAGTTGTGGTGCCTTTCTGTGTAAATATGCAGAATTGATATTATTTGGGATCCCGTTGTCATCATGGACGGATATCTTTGGACAGAAGGATATTCCCACCATCCGTCAGGCAATGGCTCTTGAAATTTTCGTTAACGGTGAATTGTGTTGAGATGTTTGTTGGGGTAGCTGTTTCTGTTTTACGGTTGGTAGCTGTGAAGTTGGTAGCTGTTTCTGTCGTGGTTTTGTTAGAAGCTTCATTGTTATGTTAATTGAATGTGTAATTAATTCTCCTTATATGGCTTGTTTGATGTTTATCTGTTTTAAAGTTTCAGTTTTGTTTTTTCCTCAGTTGGTGTTAATTAATGTAAAGCAGTACAAGTTATGATTTTGTAATGAATTTTTTCAAGATTTTGTGATGATTTAATTGAAATGAATGTGTAATTAATTGTATAAAGGTTTGGTTATCATAATGTTATAGAGAAGAAAGTGGAGATTATTATGAATTAATAGTTGAATTTCAGCTTGAATATTGCATGAAGTGGTTATAACAATGTTATCAGAACTTTCACTGGATTGAAGATCTTCTGTCTTCTGATATGTATTCAAAGATTTACAACAATGGTGATAATGTGAAGGATATCATTCGATACATATTCTACATTTCCTCTTACTTACTTAGGGGCTAATAATAATAATAATTTCTTCCATTTCCGCTAATCATATGAGTACGGATAGCAATTAAACCCGAACCCGTGTGTCGATCCCGAACCTAACCCGCTTAAAGAGGTAACCGAACCCGCTTGAAGAGAACACATTGGGTTCCATTTAATAATGTGAAAGGCCGCAAAACTACAAATGCCAATTCTTCTCGTTTTTGGTGGGACCTCGACCTAGGGTCACGTGAGTTTTGTTGTTTTTGGGGTGTTCTATTTTTTTTGTATTACAAACAAAAATTCAGGTACATGGGGGGGGGGGGGGGGGGGGGGACCCTTTGCATTACAACCCCAAGGGGACCCACCTTTGGGGGGCATTTGGCATTTAAAGGAAACCGTGAGTCCCCATTTTGTCGATACTCTCTTTTGTTCTTCATCTACCATTTCCACTTCCACTTTCCACTACACCTTCTCTCTGTTTGTCGTAGACACTGGTATAGGGAACCCTAGAGTGTTCTTTGACCTAAGCATTGACGGCATCCCTGCGGGTAGAATTGTGATGGAGCTCTATGCAGACAGTACCCCTATCACAGTGGAGAACTTTCGGGCTCTTTGTACCGGAGAGAAGGGGATCGGCACGGTTGGGAAGCCACTCCACTATAAGGGTTCAACCTTCCACCGCGTGATACCTGGGTACATGGTCCATGGAGGAGACATCACTCAAGGAAATGGAACCGGTGGTGAATCGATATACGGCCCTAGTTTTGCCGACGAGAACTTCGTGAAGAAGCACATTGGTCCCGGTATATTGTCAATGGCCAAAACCAGCACATTGGCCAACGGGTCCCAGTTCTGCATCTGTACCACTAAGACCGAGTGGCTCGATCGCAAGCAAGTCGTCTTTGGTGAGATGGTCGAAGGATTTGACGTCTTGAGGGCCATTGATCAGATCGGCTCCAGCTCCGGCTTGCCATCGAAGACCGTAATGATCATTGAATGCGGTCAATTGTGCTGAAATTGAGACATTTTAACATTTCCAGTTGAGCGATGTTAAGTTTATCATTAATAATGAAATCCATTGTGTTGGCCTTTCCCTCTATGAGGGAATGTTGGGGTTGTGGCTGGAATGTTTATCAGCTTTGTTTGTTTTTAGATTTTCTGGTTTTATTTCCGGTGGAAGCCTCTGTAATGTAATCCATGGTGTGTTGTTTGGTTGTTTTGCTTTCGGTGGGGGTGTATGAAATGAAATGACTTGTTCTGAAGGCCATAATATTTGGTATTGGAGTATTTTTTAATGTTTCGTATTGGAGTATTTTTTAATGTGTTTGCGGCAAACGAAAATAATTGATTTGTTCTGAAGCCCAGAATATTTGGTTTGGAGGAAACTTTTTTAATGTCTTTACGACGAATGAAATGAATTGTTCTATTTTGGAGCCTTAATCCATTCCTAACCATCACCATTACGGAATACATACAAAAATATAGCATACTGCATACGAAGTCAGCTCAGTACAGTGGTTTTGGGCTTCAATTAATTTCTAGGGCTTCACCTTAATTGTTTCTGGGCTTCAAAAAATTTGCAATGGTAGGGGGTTAGGAAATTGGTGGACCACAGCTGGACCCCACTAACCAATGCAAGTGGACCATAGCTGGATCCCACTTCATTCTTAAATTTTTTTGTAATTACTGGGCTTGAACAATAATAGCCAGGGCTTGAATGTCTATTGTTTATGCAGCCGATGATGTGGGTCCCATGTTTTTCTTCCCGATCGGGATGGTCCAAAGTAGATTGAATGTAGGTGGGTATCTTTATAGAGTTTTTGGGGGAGCATCGGACCGTCACAAAAATACACCGTGACCAAATCCATTAACATTGCATAGTAACACTTATAACCCTCGTAGAGTAATGGGTGACATTTGCACATAGTGTCAATCTAAGGCTTCCCAAATTATGGATTGGGTTTTTGGTGGTGTCAAACACTCTACGTGTTGCCACATGTTGTGTAACAAATTCCGTACAATCGGAAATTTTTTTAAAATTGTCCAAAAATTTAAATTAAATGCAAAACATTATTCCAAGTAAGGTCAGTACGGTGATTTTGGGCTTCAATACCTTTCCAGGGCTTCACTTTTATTGTTTCTGGGCTTGAAAAAAAATGAAACGGTAGGGGGTAAGGAAATTCGTGGACCACAGCTGGATCCCACTTCATTCTTGGGGTTATATGTAATTAAAGGGGTGGGCTTTTAGGTCTCCAATTATATATATAGCCTTGTAGGCGTAATACAGGATGGGAATGGGCTTCAGACAGCAATTCCATATTCAGCCCATTCTAATGGTCCAGCTGGATCCCATTATTTTATTAATTTAAATTTTTTGTAATTACTGGGCTTGAACAATAATAGCCAGGGCTTGAATGTCTATTGTTTATGCATCCGATGATGTGGGTCCCGTGTTTTTCTTCCTGATCGGTATGGTCCAAAGTGGATTGAATGTAGGTGGGTATCTTTATGGAGTTTTTGGGGGAGCATCGGACCGTCACAAAAATACACCGTGCCCAAATCCATTAACATTGCATAGTAACACTTATAACCCTAGTAGAGTAATGGGTGACATTTGCACAGTGTCAATCTAAGGCTTCCCACATTATGGATTGGGTTTTGGTGGTGTCAAACACTCTACGTGTTGCCACATGTTGTGTAACAAATTCCGTACAATCGGAAAATTTTTTAAAATTGTCCAAAAATTTAAATTAAATGCAAAACATTATTCCAGGTAAGGTCAGTACGGTGATTTTGGGCTTCAATACCTTTCCAAGGCTTCACCTTTATTGTTACTGGGCTTGAAAAAAAATGCAACGGTAGGGGGTAAGGAAATACGTGGATCACAGCTGGATCCCACTAACCAATGCAAGTGGACCACAGCTGGATCCCACTTCAGTCTTTCCCCTATATAGATGGATGGTCGGTTCCTCTTCTACTCTTTCTTCATAATCCTCTGTTTATTTCTTTCAATCCTGACGCGGAGCCCCCACGCCCAGAGGTCTTCTTCTACAAATCTTAATCTTCATTTTGTTTCATTTTTGATTCGTTAATTTATGATCTTAGTTGGAAAATGAGTTCAATGGCAATGGAGGTTTTCGACAAAAATCATATGGTTACAAGGTAGTATAGCTTCAACCTTTGATTTCTGTCGAAAGACTTCTATGGCCAATTAACTGGTTTTTGTTATTTCATTTTGTTTAATGTCTGCAGGATTTAATGTCTTTATTTTGTTTGTTGTTTTGTCATTATAAAAATATAATCTAATCTGGATTTCCTCTTTGTTAGTTCTTTTTTTGCACGTATAATCAGTGGTTTGTATAATATGGCAAAGAAATCGGTGTATGCTGTTTTCAAAGGCAGGAAAACTGGTGTGTTCAACTCTTGGCCTGATTGTCATGAACAAGTTGATGGATTTAAGGGTGCTTCTTATCAGAGATTTAATACGGTGGATGAAGCATATGAAGCTATCCGTGCGGTTCAGCGTGAAAAACTTTCAAATCATAGTTCTTGTACCACAGAAGATAAGGTTCTTTACACTGAACCGGTACAAAGCAAAACAGTAATGCTGGTTATATTGTATATTGCTATTTTTGTAATCGGAGTAACAGTGGGCAAATGTATGTGAATGCTTGTTTGTGTTATGTTTGTTCAAGGCATCTGCTTTCCCTTTTTTATGAATATGAATTAAAGATAACTTTTTTTAGATGATTGAGATATTCTGTCAGGGATTTAGGAAAGGGAAATATGATAATATTCATTTCATTTCCTTCCATTTCCACTAAATAATATTATATTATATTATATTATATTTAGAAAGACTTGAACACATTGAACATACCCAAAAAACATAAGCAAAGACATCAGACTGTGAACAAAATAATAAAGCATTTCTCTAGGGAGATGGTGGAATATTGAAGTCCAACATTTTCTTCTGCATTTTTTCCACAAGACTGTACAGCCCATTCAGTTCATCGTCTCTTGCCTCCATCTGCACATGTAAATTGATAATTTCTGCTTCCAGGTTTTCAACTTTTCCCATCAACACTGCATTGTCCACAGTCAGGCGTCCAGCATTTGCATGCTCTTCACAGATGGTGTTCTCTGCATTTGCAATCCGTTGCCTCAGACATACGAAGATGGATTCCAGCCTGTCTATTTCATGAAAATTATTTGCAACATTATTCCTTGTGTTGTTTTCTGCCATTGCACCTTGAAAAAAAAACAAAAAAATACTAAACAATAGCCCCGAATATAAGTGAAGTGAGAAAAAAATGTAACAAAGGACGGTATTTATAATGTATGAAAACCAACCCCCAATGTCCCAATAAATGAAAAGCCACCATGGTCATTGCCCCAACCGTCCTTTTCCATTGAAAGGTCATCTGGATGCCTTTTCACAAACCATTGCATGAATGCTTTTTTAAAACTCAAAAGACACCGGGTATAAAGACTCCCGAAGCCCAAGACTCCCTAAATAAATGTACTTTTACCATTACTGCTCTACTTCATTTAACTAAATATTATTAATTAAATTACATTGTCATGACCAACCCCACCTTCTGTTGGGCTAAATAATAATATCCAGGCCTTAACAAATCAATGATGTTCAAGCCCGGCCTTGACATATATATAAAAACATAAACATGGGCCTGTCTTGTATGACCCCCCCGCCTGGTGTTAGTGTGTACAAAAACATGGGCTGTCTTGCATGACCCCCATCCTGGTGGGCTAAATAATAATATTCAGGCCTTAACAAATAAATGTTCTTCTAGGGCCTTGGATATAATAAATAAATTCAAGCCCTGGCTTCAAAAATTATTCCAGGGATTGACATGTAAATAAATTCAAGCCCTGGCCTTCAAAAATTATTCCACCGATTGACATGTAAATAAATTCAAGCCCTGTCTTGCATGGTTCCTGTTCGTTCCTGGGATCAATAATATCAAGCCCAGTATGGCAGTATTACTACAAAGAACAGTATACAACGATAAATACAACAAAGAAGAACCAAGAACAGTATATGTGTATGCTGGCCACACAAATATATACTTAACAAACACATAACATAAATACCAGTATCACCAAGGCCTCAACAACAATTATTCCATAATAATAAAATAATAAAAAAAAGCCACAACAAATATTCCAGGGCTTGAAAACAATTATTCCATACAATGACTACACCACACCACCTAAAAAGAACGACTGCACCATCATCACAGCAACAACCAGAGAAACAACATCCCCTGCAACTTACAACACATACTACACGTCTACACCATCATCACCACCACAACTTTTTTGCACTCCTGCATCTGAACCTACAGTGAAGATGTATGTGAATGCAACAACAACAGCGTAAGCAACACTGCTGGCTGTCAAAGATTTTTTATTTTTAAAAAATAAAATAGAAGGAAAGGATGAGTCTCACCCATACCTACGAATCAACTTCTTCATCGTCTGTGTCAGTGTCATCCGAGCTGAGGTGGGGTGCCAAACTGGGGTCTGGTGCCTTATCCCTATCCGGGCACGTAAGTTTGTTATGTCCTTCTTTCTTGCACACACTACAAGCACGTGCTTTTTTTTGCTGGTTTCTCTGTGCTACATGATGGGTTCGTGCAACTTTTTTGATTGTGTCCCTTTTGCCCACAATTCCCACACGATTGTTGCTTTCGTTTCTCCCCGACAGAAGGCATCCGATTTTTCTTTGGTCTTCCTATCAGTCGCTTTTTTTTTCCATGGCAATACAACGCGATTACGAAAATCATCAGCAATGTCCCACTCTTCAGGATTTGGAACAGGGTTCACAACCATGCCGTACGCCTGTTTCGGCCATCTGGTTGTGAAAAAGTCGGAACATAATGAGTTGATGGGCTTACCTTTAAGCCTGACACAAAAGACACAAAAAAATGAATAACAATTAGAAATTGAAGCATTATGGTTGTTATTCAAAAACTAAATAAACATTATGTAAGCACACGTTGCAACAGCCATGGCATGAATACACGGTAGCTCATCTAGGTCCCATTCACGGCATGAGCATGAAGGTTGTTCCAAGTCGACAATTTCTTCATTCCATTGGTCTTGTACCTTGAATCTATCGTAGTCAATGGGGTGAATCTCACACCGTTGCGATGCTAATACCCTGTCTTTGATGTGTTGGTCCGCATCATTAGTCAAGAATGTGTGTGTTTCTCTTGCATTACTTCGACGGTCATGGAACCAACGTTGCAACAAATCTCTGATAAATTCGGCAATAGATGTGATAGGCAACTTTCGGATTGCAAGTAAACAAGAATTCATTGACTCTGCAATGTTAGTGGTCATCATATGGTACCTCTTCCTAGGGCTATGGACACGTGCAAACTTCTGTATCCCAACCTCTACGAGCTCATCATAAACCTTAGGATGGATGGATTTCAGCTCAGCCATTACATGGTCGAATTTCTCAACACGATACGCATATGCAGCACGATAGTAATGATAAATCACGTCACCTCGCTTCCTACAATGTTGTTTCAGATTGTTGGCCAAGTGGTATGCACAAAGCATATGTGCTGAATTGGGGAATATTGCTCTCATGCCATTAGAGATACCCGTGTGTCGATCCGAAACTATCAGAACAAGTTCGGGATGCAAGATCACGTCGTGAAGTTGCTTCAAGAACCATGTCCATGACTTTGAGCACTCGGAATTGGCAAACCCAAATGCCAAAGGGTATATCATCTCATTACCATCCTTGCATACCGCAACTAACAAAACTCCCTTGGTCTTGGACTTCAAGTGGGTAGCATCGACGGCAATAACCGGCCTAATTACTGTATTGAATCCCTCTATACAAGCCCCAAGTGCCATGAATCCATATTTGAACCGGTTTTGCCTATCGGTTGCAATCTTGGTTTTTGTCCCCGGATTACATTTCTCCAACATGTGAAAGTATGCGGGCAACGTCTTAAATGACTCCCACGGATCACCAAAAACGCTATGTAAAGCACGGTCCTTAGATCTGTAAGCTTTGTTGTAGGTGAGGTTTATGCTGTGCTTATCCTTCATGTCAGTCTGGATATCTTTAGGACGGAGTTTGCGTCCTGGATCGACAAACTTTCTTGCAAACAATTGCCCTATTACATGGGAACTTACACGGTGAAAATCTACGTTGTAGTTTCCATTATCACCACATGTGTGCTTAGAGTCAACGGACTTAACATTCCAGTACGTCCCATTTCTCGATTTCCCTGCCCTAAAAACCCATTGACAATCTCTCTTTTTACATATTGCGACGAATCGTGCATGATTCGATCGTCGAACCTTGTAATCAAACCTCTTTTGCAATGCATTGAACCCTAGAGCCCCTTTCAATGTTTTCTTGTCCTTGAAAATCTGTCCTTTATATATTTCACTAAAGTCTCCATTGTCTTGAAACAATTCTTTCGATCTAATGGGCTGAATTGAGTATAGTTCTGACCCCGGTATTGTCCACCGTGTCGTCGTAGAGGGTGTAGAACTCTTAGGTGCTCCATTTGTTTGAACTTCTCTACAGTCTGTTGACGGTTGCCCTTCACTGCTAGACTCATCACTACTAGACTCACTACTAGAACTATCATAATCATCCACCTTAACCTCTGCATCTGCATGCTTAGTAGTCGATGCTGGAGTCCCCTGATCTTTCTCGGCCGATGTAAATCCGAGGGAAGGCACTGGCCCAAACGGTTGGTTGCTGCCACTCACTGATGGAAACAATGGAGTACTAATTGGGGATTCGGAATTACCAGAGGGTTTACAGCCTGAAGGTATACATGACTGGATTGTTGTATTTCTTGACTTTATCACAGTTTGAAAAACATTTTCAGTTGCCTTCGCCGGTACAGATCTTTCTACGACTTCGACCTTAATTTCAGTCCACAAGGACAAGGATCGATTATGAGAAAGCAAACAGGATACATCACTGTCGCTCATAATGGATAAAGTACAACTCCCTTTCGGCGTTAAAGCTCTGAACTTAAGCTTATCCGGAATCTGTCATTACTAACCCCGATACGGTGACATATTGTTTCAAACAATTTACTATATTTCTCGTCATGACATGCAAAGGAAATTGGACCCATCACCTCGTCATCAATCCAATGTCTATCGCAATGTACTATGAACCCATCCATTGTATCCATAGACCCTGCAAATGTTGTTAAAGTAACAAAGATATGAAAATGAAGAAATAAAACAAAATGGTGTATAAGTAAAACAGTTGATTGTTAAAGCCATGTCAAGGGATTTGAAGCCCTGCATAGGGCTTTCACACCCAAGACTCGAACTTCAAGCCCTGGACAGAGTTATCAATGCCAAATAAACAACGCCACATAGCAGCAGCAATTCAACAAGGGGTGCCATAGAAAACAGCAAATGCGCACACAGCAGTTAGAACGAACAAATGCCAACAAATTCTTCATTAGAACCAACTCACGAGACTGAACAAACGCATTAACCATAACATTTCATGCAACCATGCTTCTCTCAAGCATATTATCAAGCACTTTCTCTGCTAAATCCAAACACCCACAAAGTTGCATCAAAATGAATCAACCCAGGCAGGGAAGCAAAGACGCCTAAAACAAGACAACCTAACTAAGACATAAGACAAACAATAGCTATACCAGCAGAAACGACCCCACATCAACACCAGGCAAAACCAACCCAATCCAAACACAACACCAACAAAAACGAAAAAGAAAATCGAGCCAATAACAATGTCTAGCCCCTCCCAAACAGCAGCACCGCCCAGCACAGATGAAAAATTAACATTGATTTCAAAGGTTCCAATGCACATATTTAAAGAAACACTCACCTGCAGCTGTCTTCGATCCCACAGCTAGCAGCTTAGGTATCCTTGCCTGGTCGATCTATCTCGGCTTCAGCCTAAAACTCCACCCTGTCTGTTACCCAACACAATTGCAAACTTTGAAGACTACGGACAGAAACCCATCATCCCTCGTCGTCCTCGTGCCTCTATCTCTCTCTATCTCTCTGTTTTTAGGGTTTCTATATGGTTTTTAGGTTATATGGTTCTTGATAATGTTCAATTGAAAACAATTCAGAAGGAATTTCGAAATGTTAGGAGGAATATTGAAGCCCCGAAGATGGGGACGGGAAGAATGAGAACAAGAAGAAGAAGTATCGGGTGAGGGGCATGACTGTGGTGTGGTCGGGTCAGGTCCTGTATGTTCGAAAATGGGAGGGGGGGGGGGGGGAGGGAATTCAACAAAGGACTCGTGGAAAGAAAGGGAGGGAAGGGAAGACAAGGGTAATTGTGGAAACCTGAAATGTTTAAGGGTATTTGTGACATTACACCCCAGTTTAAGTGGTGAGGGTAGTATAGTCCAACATGGGACATTTATGCAAAGTAAACATTGATACCGGACAGTTTTGCAAGAAAATCATAGAGGAGACATTTTTGCACTTCTAAACTTCATAGTGGACACTTTTGCAAAGCCCCCAAACTATAAAAATAAGGCCTAATATTTTAGGCGGATTTACGGATTCAGCGGATTTCCAAACGGAAATCTAAGATCCGATCCAATCCAATGGATTTTAGAATTTAGGATCCAATTCAATGGATCGTATTGGATTGGATTGGATCTTGCACACCCCTAGGAATTTGCATGGTTAAGAAAAGTGGGAAGGCATTTTAACATGGTTACGTTAGAAGGGATTTCAAAAGAGTAAAAGGGGCAGCTGGAGGCACTGTAATTTTTGGAGGGTCCATAAAGTCTGTTTCTTAAAATGCTCTGGATTCACTGGGTCACTAAGTATAAGAGTATTATCCTGCTTGATGTCTCTAATATAAAACCTTGAACAATCCTTGTTCAACTTAATCGTCTGATATTGATCAGGGCAGTTATCTACTATGAGCAACCCTCATTCAGAATGCCTTCGAGTGGAGAAGGGGAAGCTGATTTTTCCAAGAATTCCACAAGGAAAAGATGGGCATCTTGGATTGGATCGTGGTTCTTCTTCAGCAAAGGAAAGTAGTGAAAGATGATGGATAACTAGGAGTATAAGAGAAGAAGCACGAGCCATTCCAAGTACAACAACAGAGATGTGTTAAAATTTTTACATAAAAAATAACATATATATTTTGTAGAAATTGCGGAAGCATGAAGAAACATTTTTCATAAACATACATAGAGACATTATCGTAGACATGAAGAAAAAAGGAGAAATATATGAGAAGATATGAAGACATATTTTTTAGAAAGCATTTGTGATATTGAAGAAAATATATTGACATCCCACGCCATCCTTCTCACTTGATGGCTTACATATTTTTCATTGCCTAAGTGGGCTTTATATAGAAAACACAAAGGCATGCCACACCCATACTTGGACCATACCATACCCATACTAGGGCCATACTTGGGACCATAACTCATTACATCATTTCTTACATGGGCCATACTTGGGACCATATCATATTACATCATTTCTTACATCACAAAATGACATTATCCATAACATCATAACCAAACCATAATTAATAACATAACCATAGTTACAAAAATGGGCCATAATTAAATCATTGGGCCATCCATACATCAATCGATGAGCCATCAATTTGATCCATAAATTGATCCATAACAATTGTCTTTAAGGACAAATTTCATACTTCCAACAAGATGTACACCAGAAATCACTCATTATACCATCATGAAGCCATTGTCTTATCGAGTGATTTCAGTTGTTGGATATTCTCAGTACGTTCAACTGTTTATCCTTTAAAACACACTAGTTGACTTGAAAATTTGGTAGCAAAGACTTGTACAAACAGATTGACAGAACTAAAAGATGGGGTATACAATGAAAATCACATATGTGAAATGCATGGAAAGTTACTTCATTGGTCGGCAATGACTAATCACAACTCCCCTTCCCTGTTTACAAAGTACTAGAAAGACTATAACATTGAAAATTATGATGACACTTTCACGTTGTTTCCTAGGCCTGTTTCACACATCTAGATTTGTTTTCTTGTTAAACTTTATTTCACAACAATACAATTCAAATATAAACTAAACACAAACTCTGGTGTTAGTGGTGAAAATCTTGGTTCTGTGATCCTCGTGATGAAACATACTGGAGCGTTGTTCAAAACAGAACAGACACTTTACTAATTGGTCCCCAAACTTTGGAGAAGTAGCAAGGAGTCCTATAGAAAAGTTATTAAATGGTGTGAAAACGAAAAAGGGATTTGACAATGAAAAACACCAGAAGTTGTCCTTGTAACAAAGGGTACCAATCCATAGATAAAGTTTCTCTGAAAAGTCTTTTGCGGTTGAACTAACAGATGGGGTGTATAGAGAATTATTGTATGCACAGGAAAACTAATGATTGAGGTTGTGATTGATATACTATGTCAGAAACTTTGTACTTTTCTATGAAAATACTCTGTTTCTCTTGGAACATTGGACTTATTGACTCAGCATGACTTCAATGTCGAACACACATTTCAAGCAAATCAGACAAAAGGGTTTCGGGTCTAGGAGGTTATCCAATCACGCCACACATCAGTTATTATATATCAACACGCTTTCTAATGATATAGTTTTAGCTTTTATGTTTTGCCAATCATTATGCTAAATGAATCTCAACCAAAAGGAAAGCACCCACATAAACTAAGAATTTTTCCTAACAAACATAATCTAAAGTGGAAAGAACAAAGAGCCATCAACATTATTGAACAAAAATTAGAAAGCTAATGGCCTGTAAAGCAAATCATCAAACAGCTTGTGGGTGTATAGAGTTTAGTTTGTATGAATCTTTTCTTGCCCAACAAAAAAGTCTCTAACCAACTAGATTTCATATCTACTCCGCAAATTCTTTATCTCTAATTATGTCTAAATGCATAAATTGCACTAAATCAAGAGCATAAGCTATTGAAAGTGTTAAGCTGGCTAAAAACATAAGAAAGTTCAAGTTTAGCATACCATTATCGCAGTTTTGGAGGTGGGATCAACTGGGGCCAAGACATAAAGTGTATCCTTTTCAAACCCAGGTTGGTGACAATTATATATCCATCCAGTCCATTTTAGCTTAAATACACCCTTCAACAACTTCAAATGTTCAAAATATTTTAACTGTTTGATTATTTTTCCCATCCTCCAATTGAACTCTCTATCTATCTTTCTCCGTATCATCACTCCCATTTCTATTTTTACAAAAGAGAAGCAAAACCTAGGAGTTTAATGAGTAGATCATAGCTTTTACATTTTATTTCTCTAATTATTTTCATATAGTTATATAGCCAGGCATCTTTGGATCCACAACCTATACATTCAATTCTTTTTTTACCCTGGATAAATTGTTACACCAATCTGTACAAAATAAAAACTCTACTATAAGAATAACAATGACACAAGAAAAGGGAAAAAAATATTATAAGAAAAAAAAGCTCCATGTACTATGCACATTCCCTCTTGCCTTGACCTATACATAATCTGCTTTACATGTATGATATATTTGATATATAACACAAAAGTTACAAGTAGACGAGTGTCAAAACATATATTTCACATCATCATCATCCACCATTGAAATTAATTTGAGCAGAGCATGTAAGAGAAAACCTTAGTTACTTACATTAGGTGTAGTGTCATTACTAATCCAATTTTCAGTGACAGAAATGGGTGAAGGTGGCAGCTTGATATTCTTCAACAAGGCACTTTCTTCAGAGTGTGGTGGTGATGGTGGTGGCTGCTGCATACTCTTCAACTCTTTTTTGTCATCATCATCTTCTCTTGTTAGATTCTCTGGCTTGCATTCTCCGCTTTTAATTCTCTGCAATTGCTCCAAAACAACATCCATTGAAGGTCTCATTTCTTTAATTTGTTGTAGACATAGAAAAGCCAGCTCTGCTACTAAAGTTGCCGTCCTTTTTACTTCTTCATCAGAGTGAAATCCAAGACATGGATCAACCAACACATCGATTGCTTGTTTCTGAATCCGGTTTATCGCTAAGTTAGCCAAATTAATCTCATGTCTGTGTCTAGATATATCGACAGCAGGCATTGACGATATGAGCTCGATAAGGACAACTCCGAAGCTATATACATCACTTTTATCAGTTAGCTGGTAGCATTGGTGATATTCATGATCAACATAGCCTGGAGTTCCTTGTCGGGCAATTGAAACATGAGTAATGAAAAGTCCTAGAGGCGTGTTTAATATAAAGCTAGAGGGGGGGTGAATAGATTTTAGCTAATTATTACCCAATTTTCGCGTGCATGTCAATTTTACGAAAATACCCCTAGCAAGTCAAATATACATACAAGTGTAATAAGATGCGGAAATAATAAATGACACTTGATGTTTACGTGGAAACCCAACCACTGGGAAAAACCACGGGCTGTTTAGTGCGCCACACTCGGACCTCGAAATCCACTAATTGAAATGGAGTTTACAACCTATGTAGACCTCGTCTAATACTCCGGTCAATAACCCCCCACTTCTACCACGCGGGCCTTTAAAAGTGGCTCTAGTCCAATTGCTTATGTGACCACCTGTTCCCGGTGTCCGACCTAATCCCGGTCAATCACACAAGACTTCAATCTCTCAAAAGAGATGCACAACCTTATGTGAATATGTATGAATATTCAATTAACAAACAAGGCTAGGGAACCTTAGATGCTTATCTAGGATGATGATATATTCAATTTAAATCAATCCTAGATATGAAAATAGCTATATGTCATGGCATACAACTTTAGCTAAGTAAAGGATAACAAATCCTAGATACAAAGCTATCACAAAAAACCCACAAACATTCAAAAGATTAACTAGTTGATTAAAAAACAATCTATCAACCTAGTTATAAATAAATCACACAAGAATGTTTATGGCATAGCTTTTAGGCAATAATGACCTAATCAATTAAGCTATCAAAAATAATCTCAATCATATAATGAGATTAATTAGCTAGATATAAAATAGGCATGAAAACCTAGCTAACATAAATAACCCAATCAACACATAATCTCAATCATGTATGTAGAAATTAATCTAAACACATACAAGTAATAAATGAGATAAAATTGATAAGTAGAAACACTAATTATGTAAGATAAAAGTGTTCAACAAATCATACCATGTGTGTTGAAGAAGACCCATGCATTAGCACATGCTAGATGAACCTAGATGATGCCTAGATGATGATTTGTGCATGTGGGAATGGGTTTAGAGAGATAAAGATGTAATCTTTAAGCTTTTTCTCTCAAGTCTCTCTTTCTCTCTCAAGAATAAGGAACCTCTCTCTCTAGGGTTTGATTTTGTGGCTCTGCCCTCAAAATGATGAGAAAGATATGTATTTATAATGCCCAAATGAAACTATGTCGTTTTGGAAGAAATGGAAAAATTATGGGCATTTTCGCGGTACTCGCGTCAGTGCAGCAACTCAATATTTGAGCACTTCGAAACATGACCAAACGACATTGAAACCTTTCATATGATATATCGTTGGAAAGGTATGGATGTCTAATTTCTACTCGTTTTTACAGAATGTAATTTTGATGTCTTTAGAAAATGTTATGGTCAATTGAGTGACCAAAGGTCAGAAACGGACAACAACAGAGTTGCCTTGTTTTGGTTGTAACTTTGGAGATTTTAAAACCAATCCAAACGGTCATGAAATATTACGAATAATATACCGTTGGAAAGGTATGGGTGTCTAGTTTGTACAGAAATTTTCAAAACTCATTTTGAAGCTTTGTGTAAAATGTTATGGTCACAAGACCATGCAAAGGTCAGTTTTAAAAACACTTAAAACATTGAAATCCAATCTTTTAAAACTAGACACCTTACTCCAATCAACCAAACCAAAACTACCACTTATCCAAGAGAAGAATGAGACCTTCTCAAGTGATCAACCATCGCGCTAAGACATGCACACCATCGTGCAAGCGCGGACGTTTTCGATCACACAAACGGAAACGAATTACACCACACTTAAGACTAATCATGAAGTGCAAGTGTGGGTATTGAATGCATCCTAATGCCTAACATGTCATGGCATTATCATTGAACAAGATGCACTCAATTCAAACATGCATGAATAAAATTTATGACTTTGCATCCTAATGCCTAAACATGTCATGGCATTTCATAGAACAAGATGCAATCAATTTAATGCAAGAAGAGATATTGAATAATCAATAAAGCACAATGCACACAAAATATAAACACAACATTCAAGAATAAGAGTTATGCATGTTGTGTGTGTGTGCAACTATATCTCTTCAAGGCAAACTAAGCACAAGATATATACCTTTGGTGCTTGTCCTCTTGAGGTCTTGGAAAGGGTCTTTGATCTTCAACTAATCACCTAGACTACCCTTACAACCAAACCCCAACGTGTGGTTTGCCCACGAAATAAGCCAATCAACTAAAGGGAATCCTTACAAGTAACATCACTGGGGAACAACCGTGAGAGCCCGAAATCTGCAACTTTCACACAGAAGTTGTTGTCAAGGAGAATGTTATTAGTTTTTACGTCGCGATGTATGATATCAGAAGCATAGAGATAAGCCAATGCACTAGCAGTTTCTATGGCAATGTTCATACGAATAGGCCATGTGAGTAAACAAGGGTTCACCCGATCACCATGGAGATGATCAGCTATAGTGCCATTGGGGATGAATTCATACACAAGGAGAAGACCCTGGCTGTGACGTGAAGTGCAGCCATAATGGGAAACAAGGTTTTTGTGGGGCAAACGCGTGAGAATTTTAATTTCATTCATAAACTGCTCAACTCTTCTGTAATTGTGCTCATACAAGCGCTTGACCGCAACTTCTCGACCATCTCTGAGTTTTCCTAATTGATAATGATCAAATGGGTCATTTAGCAAACTGTTATAACTTTTTGTATTCTTTTTCTCATTATTTTTAACAGTTATATCGGAATGTACAATATATGATCATTTAATTGAAACAAACAAAAGTTGATCTTCTTACCATAGTATACTGTTCCAAAACCTCCATCTCCAAGTTCTTTCTCGTGATTAAAATTATTAGTGGCTTCTGCAAGTTCACTATAGGAGAAGACGGGGACCCCAAAGTAGGCACTGGCTGCTTCCAGGTCTGATTTCGAGGAAGGATCGGAAGAGGTATATCTTGAGTTTGGTGAAGCATATATTCCTTTTATGCAACGCCATGTAATGTAGATTGACAGAGCCACAATCAGGAGGACTGGTCCTCCAATTCCGAATCCTGATGAGATGAAGAAGAGCGATAAAATTTTTGACCAGTAGACCAAAGAGTAGGAACACCAAAAAGTTCTAATCAATTAAATATTTCTTCAAAGTTGCAG
Organism: Acer saccharum; assembly: GCA_030490815.1. NCBI lineage: Eukaryota > Viridiplantae > Streptophyta > Magnoliopsida > Sapindales > Sapindaceae > Acer > Acer saccharum. The sequence continues at coordinate 39,734,465 of CM059873.1, forward strand.
AAAGTGTGTTACAGAGAATTGAAATGATTTTAAGGTGTTGTAATTGATGGACATGTTTAAAGGGAGAGTTTACCTAGTTTTAGCCCAAATTCAGTGTTTTTTTCCATTTCCTGCAACAAAAATTACAAACAATAAGGCGTTAGTTTAGAGCATAACTGGCATCCATTTAGAAAAAAGAAAAAAAAATTACAAATGAAGAACAAAATTGTCCATAAGAAACTGATACAGAAACCAATTGAAATCCACATAAGCAGTCACTATAGAAAGAAAAGAATTATGGCGTGGCATTCAAGTATATGCAGCTTATATAAATGAATTGGAACAGAAAGCCAACTTCGAAAACATTGAAACACAAACAGCAGGTCATTTATGATCCACCATGTGCAAATCCTACTACCTACTGTAACTTTGATACCTGTTTTTGAGCCTGAACACTTAAACTTTCCACTGCTATCACTCAGACATTGCCCTCCTCGCCGATAAAAATCATCACATTCTGTATAAAGAAAAGAATTATGGCATGGCATTCGAGTATATGCAGCTTTATAACCTTATTTTAAGCACTTCTGCAAAAAATCATCTGAAAATTCGCAAGAATGAAGTTTTTAGCCTTGTTCTAAGATTTCGGCCTTGGCCGTGCACATTTTGGCCTCGGCATGGGCAGCCGTGTGCACACTTTGGCCTTGGCATGGGCAAGCTATGTGCACACTTTGGCCTTGGCGTGCACACTTTGGCCTTGGCATGGGGCATACTTTGGCCTTGGCATGGGCAAGCTGTGTGCACACTTTGGCCTTGGCATGGGCAACTGTGTGCACACTTTGGCCTTGGCATGGGCAAACCGTGTGCACACTTTAGCCTTGGCATGGGCAATCCGTGTGCACATTTTGGCCTTGGTGTGGGCTGATTTTGGCCTTGGCCGTGCAACGTTGGCTTCGGAAAAAAAAAAAAAAAGTTGCTCGTAATTTGCTCAAATTTTGCATAGAAGCTTATAACCTTATTCTAAGCACTTCTGCAAAAAAAAAAAAAAAAAATCATCTGAAAATTCACAAGAATGAAGTTTTTAGCCTTTTTCTAAGATTTCGGCCTTGGCCGTGCACATTTTGGCCTTGGCATGGGCAGCCGTGTGCACACTTTGGCCTTGGCATGGGCAGTCATGTGCACACTTTGGCTTTGGAATGGGCAAGCCGTGTGCACATTTTGGCCTTGGTGTAGGTTGATTTTGGCCTTGATGTGCTGATTTTGGCCCTTGGCCGTGCAACGTTGGCCTCCGAAAAAAAAAAAAAAAATTGCTCAGAATTTGCTCAAATTTTGCATGGATGTTTGTTACCTCATTCTAAGGACTTCTGGAAAATATCATTTGAAAATTCGCAAAAATGAAGGTTTTATAGGGGGGTGACCGCTCAAGCATAAGGTGTGTTCCCTCCTGGCACACCTGCAAGTGCTTTAAAACCTCTTTAGAGGGGGGAGGGTATGTCAGCTAGGTCGGTCCGGTGGGTCCCACAATCAAGTGATGCCATGGGTGCCCCTTCACCCCAGCCACACCATGGTGCCTTGGCGTGGGCACGCCGCACGCGTTGGTGCCTTAGCATGGGCAAGCCGTGTGCACATTTTGGCCTTGGCGTGCACATTTTGGCCTTGGCATGGGCAAGCCGTGTGCACACTTTGGCCTTGGCATGGGCAAGCTCTGTGCACACTTTGGCCTTGGCATGGGCAAGCCGTGTGCACACTTTGGCCTTGGCATGGGTAGCTGTGTGCACACTTTGGCCTTGGCATGGGCAAGCCGTGTGCACACTTTGGCCTTGGCGTGGGCAAGCCGTGTGCACACTTTGGCCTTGGCATGGGCTAATTTTGGCCTTGGTCGTGCAACGTTGGCTTCGGAAAAAAAAAAAAAAAGTTTCTCGGAATTTGCTCAAATTTTGCATGGAAGCTTATAACCTTATTCTAAGCACTTCTGCACAAAATGGCCAGAAATTCGCAAGAATGAAGTTTTTAGCCTTGTTCTAAGATTTCGGCCTTGGCCGTGTGCACACTTTGGCCTTGGCATGGGCAGCCGTGTGCACACTTTGGCCTTGGCATGGGCAAGCCATGTGCACACATTGGCCTTGGCATGGGCTGATTTTGGCCTTGGCCGTGCAACGTTGGCTTCGGGAAAAAAAAAAAAAAGTTCTCGGAATTTGCTCAAATTTTGCATGGAAGCTTATAACCTTATTCTAAGCACTTCTGCACAAAATGGCCGGAAAATTCGCAAGAATGAAGTTTTTAGCCTTGTTCTAAGATTTCAGCCTTGTCCGTGTGCACACTTTGGCCTTGGCATGGGCAAGCCATGTGCACACTTTGGCCTTGGCATGGGCAGCCGTGTGCACACTTGGCCTTGGCATGGGTAGCCGTGTGCACACTTTGGCCTTGGCATAGGCAAGCCATGTGCACACTTTGGCCTTGGCATGGGCTGATTTTGGCCTTGGCCGTGCAACGTTGGCGTCGGAAAAAAAAAAAACAAAAGTTTCTCGGAGTCTGCTCAAATTTTGGATGGAAGCTTATAACCTTATTCTAAGAACTTCTGCAACAAAATGGCCAGAAAATTCGCAAGAATGAAGTTTTTAGCCTTGTTCTAAGATTTCGGCCTTGGCCTTGGTATGGGCAAGCCATGTGCACACTTTGGCCTTGGCATGGGCAGCCGTGTGCACAATTTGGCCTTGGCATGGGTAGCCGTGTGCACACTTTGGCCTTGGCATAGGCAAGCCATGTGAACACTTTGGCCTTGGCATGGGCTGATTTTGGCCTTGGCCGTACAACGTTGGCTTCGGAAAGAAAAAAAAAAAAAAGTTTCTCGGAGTTTGCTCAAATTTTGGATGGAAGCTTATAACCTTATTCTAAGAACTTCTGCACAAAATGGCCAGAAAATTCGCAAGAATGAAGTTTTTAGCCTTGTTCTACGATTTCAGCCTTGGCCGTGCACACTTTGGCCTTGGCATGGGCAGCCGTGTGCACACTTTGGCCTTGGCATAGGCAAGCCATGTGCAGACTTTGGCCTTGGCATGGGCTGATTTTGGCCTTGGCCGTGCAACGTTGGCTTCGGAAAAAAAAAAAAAAAAAGTTTCTCAGAATTTGCTCAATTTTGCATGGAAGCTTATAACCTTATTCTAAACACTTCTGCACAAAATGGCCGGAAAAATTGGCAAGAATGAAGTTTTTAGCCTTGTTCTAAGATTTCGGCCTTGGCCGTGTGCACACTTTGGCCTTGGCATGGGCAGCCGTGTGCACACTTTGGCCTTGGCATAGGCAAGCCATGTGCACACTTTGGCCTTGGCATGCTGATTTTGGCCTTGGCGTGCTGATTTTGGCCTTGGTGTGATGAATTTTGGCCTTGGCCGTTGCAAGGGCCTGAAAAAAAAAAAAAACAAATTTGCTCAGAATTTGCTCAAATTTTGCATGGATGTTTGTTACCTCATTCTAACCACTTCTGGAAAATCTCATTTGAAAATTCGTAAAAATGTAGGTTTATAGGGGGGGTGACGCTCAGGCATAAGGTGTGTGTTCCTCCTGCACACTGCAAGTGCTTTAAAACCTCTTTAGTGGGAGGTGTCCGCTGCGAAATGGGATGCACGGTGCCTATGCCAAGCACTCCCCCCCGCCCATCAGGAGGATGGGTGCATGGCATAGGCAACACCCCCCCCTTCGTCATCGGGCATGGGGGGGATGTCGGTCCGACCACCGTTCGGGCCGTCGGTCCGGTGAAAACGGTCAGGTGGGATGTAGGGCGATGCGAATATTTTCGAGAGGCGAG
>CM059873.1:40954155-41012007 GCA_030490815.1 Acer saccharum
TACTGAATTGACTCTCCAACCTCACTCACCGACAATGTGTAATGTGCCGGTTAAAGCCGGCGAGTTTCCTTAAGAAGGTTATATATCAGCATCACCAATGACTTGCTTTACCACCGACCGGATAATAAGATTGCAAGACTACAATATGTGGGTTCGTTCCTTTCCTTTATATTGATTAGACAATTAACATTGACTATGGATGGATTTTCGATGATTGAAGTAAGATTATGGCCCCAAATATCTGTTTGATTTTTGATAACATTGACTCATAAAGTGAAGTTTGATTAGATATACGATCTAGGATCTGGCCCCGCGCGCTGTCTAGTCAAAAATATGCCAAATGCAATGCGATCAGCACACGAACGTCTTGATGTGAACATGAGGTCTAATTATCATCAGCTCTGCGACACATAAAATCCATATCTACAATTCTTTATTAATGAAATTAATTAGGAATGTGAAGTTGAACTCTAATACACTTGTTGTTAACGTATCAAACATGTGTACACTTATCCAATCATATCATCATGTCTTAAATTATTGAAGTAATTAGCTGTTACTAATCAGTTTAAACTTTTAGGTCACTGATAATCGTAAAATATATGGTCGATACCTTTATTGTGTTTATCTATTTGGAAATGAAAAGTATGAGATGAAGTGTGAATGTCTCCGTCCTTATATCAAAATTCAACATTATCTGTGTCTAATTTCAATAACTGATAATTATTTCACGTTTTATATTACTTTTGGTAAACTTTACATTTCTACACTTACTTTTTCAAAATAAAACAACTCTTAGTTGGATGCATTCAACATTAACAGCTTAGATATAATGTTTTTCTCAATTCTAATATCAAAATTCAACATTAATTGTTTCTCATTCCAATAGGTGATATTTATTTTACTTGTACTTAGTCGTTGGCAGCATTTAACCTTACCAATGCAGATCCAATGTTTTTCCGTATCTTTATATCAAAATTCTAATATATATTATTTACATCCAATTTCAGTAGCTTATACTTTTTCAAAAAATTATTTCAATAGCTTATGTTTATTTTACCTTTAAGTTATTAGTTTTCATAAACTTTCCATCTTTCTAAGAAAATTTATTTTAAAATGCAACGTTACTTAGTCGTGGGATTTTATTCAACATTATTTACATCAAATTCTAATAGTTGATGTTTATTAGTGACTAGTTTTTCAAAAGCGCGCTTTGCATAATTCCTCGAGAACTTATTCAAAAATAAAAATTTCTTAGTTGTTGGATGCATGCATCTGACATTAAGGACTAGGATCCAAAGATTTTCCGGCCCCATCCTTATACCAAAATTCAACTTCAATTATATATATGAACGTCAAATTCCAATATCTGATATTTAGTAGTTATTTTTCATGAATTTCGCATAATCTTACAAAATCTTAATAGAAAATAAAACAGTTCTTAATTGTTGGATGACATCTCTATTCATGGATCTTTTTTAAAAAAAATTTTAAGAAATGGAATTTTTCATGGATTGCTTAATGCATGCAACAACTGAAAATGCATACATGTGTGGATGACTGGATGTAAAAATTAACCATGCAATTAATCTTATATGGACTATGGTTAGCTAAACTAAAGATAATACCGAGGAAACAAATCATATTAAAATTTTAAATCACTGAAACACAAAAATGATCAAATTTTAGACTACTTAAATGTCAAAGTAATGATGCAGAAATCTATAAATTCAATTGTCGGCATATCCTTCAAAATCTGAGTGCTGAGAGCAACTCCAATGTTGGACACCAAATTTTATATCTTTAGAAAATATGTTTATAACTCTAATGTTTCACACCAAATTTTATACCAAAAAAAAATCTTTAAATAATATTTTTCCAATAAGTCTTTAAAAATATTATAAAAGTTTAACATTAATAAAAGTATAATTAATAAGTAACTTAAATATATATATATATATATATATATATTAGTATTGGTGTCTTTTTAAAGATCTCAATGAGATCTTTCCAATGATATATTTTTATAGAATACAGATTGTTATACTTAAGTATGGGAAGATTAAATTAGGAATTTTAAAAAGTTTAAATGCCAAACTTGGTGTGTTACTATAGCTATACCAAAAATTTGTTTTTTAAAAGGTGTGAATTTGTGCATTAGTTGGAGTTTATTTTTACATAAATTTTATGTTTTGGTGTCTTCATTGGAGTTCTCTGAACTCAGTTCAGCGATTAAAAACCTTTCCAAATTCCAAATCATGTCACTATCAATGCTGTTGTTGAAGATTTCATAGCCTTAGGTCCAAGCTACTCGATCGAAGACTATGAACGAAGGATGTGAAATTCTATCAATTATTTTTATACAGAGGTAAATATACCGATAATCCCTAAAGTTTGATATAAATACAACCAATTGGACAATTTGATCTTTTCATAAGTTCAATTTTAAGAAAAAGAAATATCTAAGTAGATAATAGCATACCAATGGCCTACCCTGGTGGTTGGAGTCTTCAGGTGGAAGTTCTACTAACAAGGTTCAAGCCTTGATATTTGTAAATATTTATCCCACCTTTGGTAATAAAATCCCAAAGTCAGGGCCTGTGAAGAGCCCTCTGTCTGGTTGTGTGCACCATAGTTTATATGTTACTTCTCCTCGATAGTGGGTGTCCCCAATAGTGGGAGTAATATTCTGGACCGTGCTTGTAGGCTCTAACCTCGCTACCGGCAGCAGTTGTAATTCAAAAATAAATAAATAAATAAATGAATAAAAAAAAAACATATATTAGCATTTGCTCTCTAACATCATTTATGACAAACTTTAGGGATCATTAGTGTATTTACCCCTTTAATTTATGGATTTGGAGCCCCTTTCCACCTCATATATATTATATTCATATAGATTTTCTACCAAATTTAAATGGTTGTTTATTGGTATGGTGGGAGAAAATTTCGCATCTTAATGATGAGAGATCATTCCTATTTGACATTTTCACACTTTAGGAAAAAGAAAGGGCGAGAGAGAGAGAGAGAGTAGATTTGATGTAAGACGTTAGATTCATTGGGTCCATTTTGTTATCAAAAGTCATGTATACACAATATTTTATTATAAATAAATGATAATTCCATAAATAATTTTTTTTTGATAATATAGGTGATATCCTTCAATCCTTCATGCCGATTTCATTTATTTATTTATTTATTTTTTAAATATCACAATAATTTAGAGTTCAGAGATAAACAAAAAGAACACAACTCGAATACATAATTTCATAGTATATATGTGATTGAAGAAATAGGGTCGAAGAAAGGATTTATTATTATTCGGGTGGACTAAATTAATTTTTTTTTTGGGTATACACTTTCAGTACGGCGACTCAAAACGTAAGACATTATTTGTCTTAATAAACATAATTTCGTACTCAAGCTATACTGAGCGGTAGTACAAAGACCAAAGATTTTTTAAACAAACCTTAAAATAAAATTTTCCTAATGATCTTTTCCCCTAAAAACATTTAAAATGATTCAACTAGGAAACATAGAAAAAAATAGCAAGCGAAAAAATTAAATGCATAATTGTTCGGACTTTATCAAATAAAGTAAAGAATTCAAAATTTATTTATTTATTTATGGAATAAAATGAAGAATGGAGAGAAAATAGAAACTTTAATGTGTTTGAGTGTTAATAAACACTAATGCTAGACAACCCAAAAAACCAACCCAAATGATGGAGCAAGTGGTTTATTTATTAACAACATCATCTCATGATTTATGTGGTAATGACAACTCATTTTCCAAATCATTTAGGTTGAATTTTAGATTCATTTATTTTGGTTGTATAGTATTACTTGTCAATAAAATATTGAACATATTACTCTAATGAATTTATTGATTAAATCTCAATTAAATTAAATTATAAACTGAACCATTTTTGTGAATTATTATGTCTTTTATTTATATTTTTACTTTTTCTTTATAACAAAAACAAACACTTTAATTATTATTATTTTTCACTTTTCTTTTATTATTATTAAAGTTAGCATGGGCTAAAGCCTGGGCTAAAACTTACAAATGCCTTCGCCCCTGTGAGGAATGCACAACTCGAATAGACAATCTCATGGTAACGCATCATTAAGCCAATATTATTATTTTTCCGAAGATTTTCTCTTTTGCTGGTATCAAGGAAGCCTTTGGATTGTGAAGGTTATCTTTCTTTTATAAGAAAGTCATTTTTTTTTTTTTAAAGGATTATAAGAAATACATTAATAACATATTTTTAATAAAATTGGACTGATCTAAGGGGAAAAAGCATCACAAGCGATCATATGCTGAAAAACCCTTAGACAGTATCCATAAATATAAAAGATAAAAGATAAGTAAATTGTGACAAAAAGCAACAAAGCACAAAGAATTAGGGGGAAAATAACCTCAAACAAAAAGAGGCACGCAGGCCACACCAAAAAGAAAAATAAAACATCAAGAAAAACGAAAAGCTTCCCGATCCATGCAGTCATTGCCAACTAAAGAAGAACAGAATGGCGGAGCAGAGAACCACCAAGAATCAACCTGAAGCTCCAAAGCATGCTTAGAAAGCGTATCTACAACCTGATTCCCCTCCCTGAAAATATAGGAAACCTGAAAATCCATCTGCGAGATCTGGAAGATGCAGCGCTGCCATGCCTTACGAACCCTTCAAGGAACCATCACAAAACGAGAAGAAAGAAGTTGAACCACATAAGAAGAATCACTCTCAAGCCAGATTCAATGCCACCCATACTTCCAAGCAAAATTAATAGCCAATGAGGCCGCCAAAGCTCGGCCTCAAACGTGAAAACCTAACTAAGAGGAATAGCAAAGCAACCCTTCACAAAGGCTTTGCAGTTCCGAAAGATACCACCACAACCACCAACCTCCGGAGAGCCCATAGCAGCGCCATCTATATTCACTTTGATCCAACCAGAAGCCGGGACCGATCAAACCACACTCTTGATCACCAGGGTTTTAGAAGGGAGACCCCGAAGACCAAATTGATGAAAAATAAAAAGGTCGTCCATAAAATTATGCATACAACCAATATCCAAGCGATTAGCCTCTAAAACTACATGCCAAACCAAAGAAAGGACGGAACTAAAGTCCACCAACTTCCCTTCAAAGATCCACTGATTACAGGCAGTCCACACCCCCTATATCATTGCATGGATAGCCACTTTCCATAAAATCTGGACATGCTCACTAAAGGAAACTGATATGGCCTGCAAGAAGAAGGATTGCCAAGTTTCGGTAGAGACACGTCGCTGGAAAGCTGAGAAAACCGCCTCCTAAAGAGCAACCGCCAGGGGACAATAAAGAAAAAGATGATCTGCAGATTCACTACTAAGCCCACAAATACTGCAACGAGAAGCCAACTGGAACCCAGGCCTACAAAGGTGATCCTCAGTAGGAAGCCTGTTCAACAAAAGACGCCAGGTCAAAGTTGAGCGAGATAGGGGGATAAAACTGTTAGGATTATGCTCAATAGCAAGAGTGTAATGTTGTAATTAACAATCTTTTTCATATTAATAAAGTGATTTCTGGTTTAACAAATCGTATAGCATTTATAGTTTAATACTATAATTGTCAAAGAATAATCATAAGGTCTAAAGACTATGAGAAAAGAAGAATTGTTCATACATCTGGATATGTATGTGGTAGACACAATTCTTTAGTTAGTCTTGAATATTGTTCACAACTTAAGTTAAAGGTTGGGCACCTTTATCTTGTTAAAGTTGTAGAATTCTTTTGCTAGCATTTGAGTGGGATCAAATGAGATATGATGAGTCTAAAATCATCGGAGTGTCTTCGAGCAAAAGAATCTAGTGCACTGGGTGCATTGAACTGGATCACAATGAAATACTTTATCTATAACCGTCAGTAGATAAAAGTCTTTTCATTATCAGGACAATCGGAGAGTCTATCTTAATCCTGAGATAAATGATGGACTTATGGTTGCAAGTGATATCATTTGAGTTATCAATGAGTACGATTATATCGCATAGTCTATCCTCGATAGTTTGGTGATATTCATTTGTTAATCGATAAAGGACTTCATTTATAGATATGGACATCGTGGCTCCATTTTGTTAAATGAGAGTATAATATCATCATATGGATGTTTTGAGGTAATTGGATATTAAATCTCAACGTTGAGTTTTCGATAGTGTCTATTGAAAACATGGCTTCTGGACAAGTCAAAATATCCAAGTTCAAAACATGGTCATATGAGTAAATATGGTAACTTGGAGAGTTATAGGCGGTCTATGAACTCTTGGCGATTACTAATATTAATCACGAGGATACACTTTCTCCAATATGATTGTCTAGGGTATGAATGAGGAGCATCTTCCTTTTCTATCTTTATTTAAGAGTTCAATTTTAGCTCTTTAGTGGAATGAGTTAAAATTAATGGATCAGACCTAAGTGAATCATTTGTTGATTGTGATTAGGTTATGTCTATTGAAGCTTAAATTTAGATGGCCTGCCAAGATCCCCAATCCACACGGACTTGCATGGATCACTTGATATATTCTACCGGACCAATTTAAGGGTCCATCTAGAATTGCATTTAATATATTAAGAATATAATTTGCACATTATTTATGTAATGGGCTGCTCAATTATATTAATATATTAATGAATGACATGTGGGCTTATTTCTTTTAGTAAGAATAGGTCTGGTTCACATGTGAGCTTTTTATTTAAAGTCCAATGGATTAAATGAAATAAAGAAAATAATATATAGCCCATTTGTTTAAGTGGGGCGGCAAGAAGGTTTTATAACCTAATATATTATTTTGTTTCATTGTTTTAATTAAATAAGAATTAATTAATTTATTAATTAATTGTTTAATTAAGAAACAAATATTTTCTGAATAGGAAATATATTTCCTAGAGTAATACTATTGTAGTAGTTTACTAAAAGTAAAAGACTTGTTTGAAAAGAAAATAAATAATTAATTTTATTTATATAAATCAAATAAGAAGTCTTTTTTTATTTAGTCAAATAAAGGAATAAAAGATTTATGAATTAAATTAGGGTTTGAAGTCTTAAACTAAATAGGAATTAGGGTGTAATACAAACTCCTTTGGGCTTGAGAATTGCGGCAACCCTAGTCCCTTTTAGGTTAGGATTTTCGGCCACCCTAATGAGAAAGTAGAGAAGAAAATTTGGCAACCTATATATACACTCTTATAGATTTCGGCCAACCTAATGCTTGGTGCTTGAGATTCTATTTTCTTCTTCTTCTCAATTCATAGAGAGATTATTTCATTCTACAAAAAACATAAAAGAGTGTTAGATTATTCTTTGATGGTATACTATTTGCTTATTCATCAATAAGCTTGTGTGTACGACATCGATCTAGGTTCACGCGAGTTTCGATCATTAGATTGAGAACTCAAAAGTGACCGGAATAATCTTAGTATTCTTTTGATTGTTTTTGTGACTAACAAAGAAAAGAAAAGTTTGTTTGTCCATTCACAGGTTTGCAATTCAAAGAAAATGGAGACCACGCTCCTAGGTGATCCACGTTCGTGCTAGGATTGAAGATCTTGCGGATTACCATCGACGTAAGTCAATCGGATCACGCGACAAAAGGTATTATTCTTTTGTTAGATAATATATATGTTAAATTGATTAAAGGGTTTAAGGTTCATAAAAGGGAAAAATTTTAAAAGTCACTAAATCTATTTTTAGTCTTGCTTCCGCTGCGTGCACTACAGTATTTTTCCCTACAATTGGTATTAGAGCCTAGGTTGAACCCTTTTAATTAATTAACGTATATATACGTGGATCTATTTCTTTTTATTGTGATTATGCATGCTTATAAAGAGATGGCACTCTAGGTATTCGCATATATAATTACATGTGATGTATGGATTTATATATGTTTTATGTGGATTGTTATTGCTCGATTTTGGTCCTAAATTTTCAATATAATTTTTGTTTCGGAATTGTAACAAGAAGGGTGGTCTATTATCGCCATAATTCCTTCTTGGTAGTTGTTAAGTTTTTTATTTTTTTTATTTATTATGTGCAGTTTTTTACTGCAGTTTTTTTTATTTATTATGTGCAGTTTTTTTGTTTGTAAAAAGTACTGCAGTGATTAAAAAAAAAAAAAATACTGCAGTATTTTATTTGTTTAAATACTGCCGTAATATATTTAGGTGTTGAAGATTCGAAGACACGAAGAAAAACGAAGCAACCGGAACCGAGAACGAGCACCGTGCGCACCCTAGGAGTGGATTGGGCTGCGCATGGCAAGCCCAAGCTTGGTGGGCTGCGCACGGCAGCCCTGGGAGTCTTCATGGGCTGCGCACAGCAGCCCCTTTGTGGGGTTGTGGGTTGTGGGTTGTGCACGCGCATGGGTTTGGGCCGAAGGATGAGCGTATGGTTGATGGGCCACTTGAAGATCTTGTATTCCTAAACAATTGTAATTTACTTGTTTTTCTAGGATGGGCCAAAATTGTTGCTATTTAATTTATGTTTAAATATTACAATATTTGTTATTGTATGATAACATGACATATAGAATAGGAGTGCCACTCATATATCTCTTTTGGTATGAACATGCATTGAATGATTTAGGTATCTAAATTGGCATCTAGATAACTTGGTAAATCATTCTATGGGATTTAATCACACGCCTTAAATAATTGAGTGGGAGAAGGTGTTTTTGTAACACATATGGCCTCCAAGGTTAGTTGAGCTTAATTATTTATTGGTAATCCCCCCAAGGGGCGTCCATGAATGGAATTTAGCAACATACTTCCTTACAAGGATAAACTAGACAATGGACTCAAACGAGATCTACTCCTCAAGGAGGGATTTTCGTGAGAGAAAATTGAGGGTCGATATCTTGGTAACACACTCAATGTAATTTTATTGATATCCTCCCAAGAGTTCTTGTCAGTAAAATTGCAAGGCTAAAATTGAAAACGCTGGTTGTTATGTTAACAATTAGGTGGGACCTAGTCTAACTAGTAAATGGTGCGAACTCCCAAAGGAGGCATAACATTTATGGGTGTTGGATCACCGTTGAATTTTATGATTGAGTTATTTATTTAATTCAAGATAAATATTTAAAAGTGCTTTATCATGATTATTTACTTATATATGTTTTGTTTTATTCAGAAATCATGACCCCATCACTTATAAACATCCTGAAAGACAACACTTTAACTGGAGATAATTATGTCACATGGAAAAGGAAAATTGGGTTGTTGCTGCAAAGTGAAAAACATAAATTTGTTCTAACTACTCCTAAACCACCTGCTCCTAATAATGAATCTAGCATAATGTATAGAGATGAGTATGAGCAGTGGAAGACTTCAGATGATATGGCAAAATGTTACATTATGGCCACTATCTCTGACGTGTTGCAACAGCAGCATGAAGGAATGGAGTCCACTGCTGATATAATGATGTCTCTAGAGGAGATGTTTGCTATGAAGTCCAGGACGACTAAGAGAGAGGCAGTGACTGCTTTTATGAATCTTAGGATGAAACTTGGACAGGCTGTGAAGGATCACATGATGAAAGTCATAGCACATCTCAACATTGTTGAACTGCATGGCGCTGAGATAGATGGTGAGATAAAGATTGATATGGTTGTCAATTCATTGTCAAATTCCTTTGATCAGTTCAAATTGGACTACACTTTGAACAAAAAGGAATACACCTTACAAGGCCTGATGCAAGATGTTCAAAGTGCTGAAAATATCCTTGTGAAAGGCAAGGGTCAAGAGATTCATATGGTTGGTAAAGTTGCTACTGTTAAGGCCCGTCAAAAGGTCAAGAAACAACAGAAGAAAAAGCAACTTGGGCCTACCAAGAAGGAGACCAAGAAAGTAACCAAGATCAAAGGGAAATGCTTCCTTTGTGGTGAAAAGGGACATTGGAAGAGAAATTGCCCAAAGTCCCAGAATAAGAAGGAAGAAGGTAATGTGAATTATCTTGAAACATGTTTTTTGGCTGATTCTACAGATTCTTGGATCATAGACTCAGGAGCCACTAATCATGTTTGTTATTCCTTGCAGGGGTTCCAAGAAAGGAGAAGGCTGAGTAAGAATGAAATCAATTTGCGCTTGGGCAACGGAACGTTAGTGTCTGCAAGTGCAGTGGGAGATATTAGAGTTTATTTGGATTCTAGAAGGCATTTAGATTTAATAGACGTTTATTATGTACCTTAATTCAAGAGGAATTTAATTTCAGTTTCTTGTTTGAATAAATTTGGATATTCAGTTACTTTTAATAAAGTTTTTATTATTAGTAAGAATGACAAAATTATTTGCCAAGGTACATTGGAAAACGGTCTATACTTTTTGCATAGAAATATCTCTCACTCGTTAGACACAGAAATAACGGAACCTAATCATAAAAGAGTAAAATTATCAACAGATGAAACCTACCTTTGGCATTTACGCTTAGGTCATATTAACCTTAATAGGATTAAAAGATTGGTATGTGACGGACCTTTGAGTGACTTAAAGGTTGATGATCTACCAACTTGTGAATCTTGTTTGGAAGGTAAAATGACCAAAAGGACGTTCTCTGCCAAAGGTGCAAGAGCCACTGAATGTTTAGGATTGATACATACTGATGTATGTGGACCTATGAGCATTCAAGCTAGAGGTGGATATGAGTACTTCATTACCTTCACAGATGATTACTCGAGATTTGGTTATGTGTATCTCATGCGACATAAGTCAGATGCTTTTGACATGTTCAAAGCATTCAAAGTTGCAGTGGAAAATCAGCTTGAGAAACACATAAAAATCTTGAGATCTGATCGTGGTGGAGAATATCTATCTGGTGAGTTTTAGCAATATCTTATTGATAATGGGATAGTTTCTCAGTTTTCTGCACCAGGTACACCTCAACAGAATGGGGTAGCAGAAAGGAGAAATAGAACTCTTTTGGATATGGTTAGGTCGATGTTGAGTTATTCAACACTTCCTATTTCTTTTTGGGGATATGCTTTACAAACTGCTATATACATTCTAAACGATGTACCATCTAAGTTTGTTCCTAAAACACCGCATGAGTTGTGGACTAGGCGCAAGCCTAGTTTACAACACTTAAGGATATTTGGTTGTCCTGCGCATGTGTTAAAAGGAAAGACAGAAAAGATGGAGTCCCGTTCGGAAACATGTATATTTGTAGGGTATCCAAAAGAAACTAAAGGATATTATTTCTATAGTCCTTCAGATCTTAAAGTATTTGTTTCGACAAATGCTAAATTTATGGAAAAGGACTATATGAATGATTTTGTGCCTAGAAGTAGAATTGTCCTGAATGAGATGTCAGGAGATACAATTCCACGAGAGGTTACACAACCTAACCCAATTGTAAGTTCCGATCCAACACAAGATCAACAACCTACCATTCCTTGTCGTAGTGGGAGGGTTAGAACACAACCCAAAAGATACATCGGTCTGGGAGAATCAGTGGAGAATCTCTCAGACGACGATGATCTCTATACGTACAAGGAAGCTATGGAGGATGTTGATAGTCGCCATTGGCAAAAGGCAATGCAATCTGAGATTGAATCTATGTTCGATAACAAAGTCTGGTCCCTTCTAGACTTGCCTAAAGGGATAAAACCCATTGGGTGCAAGTGGGTATACAAGAGGAAAAGAGGTATGGATGGAAATGTGGAAACCTTTAAAGCTAGATTGGTAGCTAATGGGTATACACAGAAAGAAGGTATCGATTACGAGGAAACCTTCTCTCCTGTGGCCATGCTTAAATCCATTAGGATACTCTTATCCATTGCAACATCTTTAGATCTAGAGATTTGGCAAATGGACGTCAAGACAGCTTTCCTTAATGGAAGTCTTGACGAAAGCATCTACATGATGCAACCAGAGGGATTCATTGAAAAGGGCCAAATGGATAAGGTATGCAAGTTGTAGAAATCCATATATGGATTAAAGCAAGCATCCAGATCCTGGAACATAAGGTTTGATCAAGCTGTCAAAGGTTTTGGATTTATTCAGAATCCTGACGAACCTTGTGTATACAAAAGGATTAAGGGCGACAAGTTGGTTTTCCTGATTCTTTATGTTGATGATATACTACTCATTGAAAACGATGTAGGTGTATTGACATCAGTAAAAGAATGGTTAGCAAAACAATTTGATATGAAGGACTTAGTAGAAGCAAGTTTTATTCTAGGTATCCAAGTAATAAGGGATAGAAAGAATAGAACGATTGCATTATCCCAAGCTTCATACATAGATAAGATCTTGTCTAGGTTTTCCATGCAGGATTCCAAGAAAGGTATGTTACCTTTCAGACATGGAATCAAGCTTTCTAAGGAACAAGTTCCTAAGAATGAGCATGAAGAGCAATTCATGAGTAGAGTTCCATATGCCTCGGCAGTTGGAAGTCTCATGTATGCAATGCTCTGTACTAGACCAGATATTTGTTTTGCTGTTGGCATAGTTAGCAGGTTTCAATCGAAACCTGGTCCTGATCACTAGACGGCAGTCAAGCATATTTTCAAGTATCTTAAGAGAACGAGAGATAATATGCTTGTATACTCTGAAGGGGATTTGATTCCCGTTGGGTATATAGATTCTGATTTCCAATCAGATTCTGACTCCAGAAAATCCACATCAGGGGCTGTGTTTACTATTGGAGGAGGAGCAGTTATATGGAGGAGTATCAAGCAATCTTGTATTGCTGATTCCAACATGGAAGCTAAGTATGTTGCTGCATGCGAGGCTGCCAAAGAGGCTGTTTGGCTCCGCCAATTCTTGATTGACTTGGAAGTGGTTCCTAGTGCGAATAAGCAGATCACTATCTACTGTGACAACAGTGGAGCAGTGGCTAATTCGAAAGAACCAAGAAGTCACAAGAGAGGTAAACACATTGAAAGAAAGTATCATCTTTTAAGGGAGATTGTTCAAAGAGGTGACGTGACGATTACCAAAATCGTGTCAGCAGAAAATCTAGTGGATCCCTTCACAAAGGCTCTACCTCAGAAGAGTTTCGATGGGCATCTAGAGAACATGGGCTTGAGAGATATGACACATTTGCTATAGTGCAAGTGGGAGATTGTTAGGATTATGCTCAATAGCAAAAGTGTAATGTTGTAATTAACAATCTTTTTCATATTAATAAAGTGATTTCTGGTTTAACAAATCGTATAGCATTTATAGTTTAATATTATAATTGTTAAAGTTGTAAAATTCTTTTGCTAGCATTTGAGTGGGATCAAATGAGATATGATGAGTCTAAAATCATCGGAGTGTCTCGAGCAAAAGAATCTAGTGCACTGGGTGCATTGAACTGGATCACAATGAAATACTTTATCTATAACCGTCAGTAGATAAAAGTCTTTTCATTATCAGGACAATCGGAGAGTCTATCTTAATCCTGAGATAAATGATGGACTTATGGTTGCAAATGATATCATTTGAGTTATCAATGAGTACGATTATATCGCATAGTCTATCCTCGATAGTTTGGTGATATTCATTTGTTAATCGATAGAGGACTTCATTTATAGATATGGACATCGTGGCTCCATTTTATTAAATGAGAGTATAATATCATCATATGGATGTTTTGAGGTAATTGGATATTAAATCTCAACGTTGAGTTTTCGATAGTGTCTATTGAAAACATGGCTTCTGGACAAGTCAAAATATCCAAGTTCAAAATGTGGTCATATGAGTAAATATGGTAACTTGGAGAGTTATAGGCGGTCTATGAACTCTTGGCGATTACTGATATTAATCACGAGGATACACTTTCTCCAATATGATTGTCTAGGGTATGAATGAGGAGCATCTTCCTTTTCTATCTTTATTTAAGAGTTCAATTTTAGCTCTTTAGTGGAATGAGTTAAAATTAATGGATCGGACCTAAGTGAATCATTTGTTGATTGTGATTAGGTTATGTCTATTGAAGCTTAAATTTAGATGGCCCGCCAAGATCCCCAATCCACACGGACTTGCATGGATCACTTGATATATTCTACCGGACCAATTTAAGGGTCCATCTAGAATTGCATTTAATATATTAAGAATATAATTTACATATTATTTATGTAATGGGCTGCTCAATTATATTAATATATTAATGAATGACATGTGGGCTTGTTTCTTTTAGTAAGAATGGGTCTGTGAATAGTAAGAATGGGTCTTGTTCACATGTGGGCTTTTTATTTAAAGTCCAATGGATTAAATGAAATAAAGAAAATAATATATAGCCCATTTGTTTAAGTGGGGCGGCAAGAAGGTTTTATAACCTAATATATTATTCTGTTTCATTGTTTTAATTAAATAAGAATTAATTAATTTATTAATTAATTTTTTAATTAAGAAACAAATCTTTTCTGAATAGGAAATATATTTCCTAGAGTAATACTATTGTAGTAGTTTACTAAAAGTAAAAGACTTGTTTGAAAAGAAAATAAATAATTAATTTTATTTATTTAAATCAAATAAAAAGTCTTTTTTTATTTAGTCAAATAAAGGGATAAAAGATTTATGAATTAAATTAGGGTTTGAAGTCTTAAACTAAATAGGAATTAGGGTGCAATACAAACTCCTTTGGGCTTGAGAATTGCGGCAACCCTAGTCCCTTTTAGGTTAGGATTTTCGGCCACCCTAATGAGAAAGTAGAGAAGAAAATTTGGCAACCTATATATACACTCTTATAGATTTCGGCCAACCTAATGCTTGGTGCTTGAGATTCTATTTTCTTCTTCTTCTCAATTCATAGAGAGATTATTTCATTCTACAAAAAACATAAAAGAGTGTTAGATTATTCTTTGATGATATACTATTTGCTTATTCATCAATAAGCTTGTGTGTACGACATCGATCTAGGTTCACGCGAGTTTCGATCATTAGATTGAGAACTCAAAAGTTACCGGAATAATCTTAGTATTCTTTTGATTGTTTTTGTGACTAACAAAGAAAATAAAATTTTGTTTGTCCATTCACAGGTTTGCAATTCAAAGAAAAGGGAGACCACGGTCCTAGGTGATCCACGTTCGTGCTAAGATTGAAGATCTTGCGGATTACCATCGATGTAAGTCAATCGGATCACGCGACAAAATGTATTATTCTTTTGTTAGATAATATATATGTTTAATTGATTAAAGGGTTTAAGGTTCATTAAAGGGAAAAATTTTAAAAGTCACTAAATCTATTTTTAGTCTCGCTTCCGCTGCGTGCACTACGGTATTTTTCCCTACAAAAACGGGACCAAACATCTCTCCACCAAACAACCTGAGGAATATCACGGAGAAACTAGGAATAAGCAGCCTTGTAAGAAACACGACCATTTCGAGAATTAGCCCAAACCAGAGAATCCAGAACAGGAGAAATCGTAATCCGATCAATCCGAAAACACAGACCTGGGAAGTACGCTCGAAAACAATCATCGAGCACCCATCTACCCTCATGAATAAAATCTGAGACCCTCGCCCGGAGTGGATTAGCTAAATAATCTAGAATCCCTAAAAGCTCCAAAATGGGAACCCCTAACCAATTATCCCACCAAAAGTCTCGTTGAGAGTTCTCACCAATCAGCCAGATACCTTCCTTAAGAAGGGAACTATAATTTGTCCAAAGAGAAGACCTAATCGAGGAGGTACATACCCTCCATGAGGCTTCTGCAAATGCCTAAGATACCTCTCCTGAAGAAATGAGAAAACAAAACCATTAGAGGTCATAAACTTCCAAGTGAATTTCCACAACATCGAGTCATTTAGCAACCCAAGATCTTTTAGACCAAGACCACCCTAAGAGTAAGGTCTACAACAACGATCCCAAGAGACCTGAACCAACTTAGTCTCCTTACAGGAACCAGTCCACAAAAAGTTCCTCAACTTGCGGTTAATCAATGACAGTAAAGAAGAAGGTCACTTGTAAATCATGAAAGACTGCACAAATGAACCAGTGATGACCGACCTGATCAGAGTAGCACGACCAGCCAGAGAGCGGGATTTGCCCTTCCATTTAGCGAATTTAGACAAGATCTTATCCATAATAGGTCGTGACACCGCCTTTCGAGGCTTACCCTGAAACAAAGGGACTCCTAAATAAGAAAACGGAAGCTGCCCAATCTGTATGCCAACTAGAGACTGCAAACTACCAATCCGAGAGGGGGAGACAAAAGATCCGAAATAAATAGAAGACTTACCCTAGTTAACCAACTGGCCTAAAATATCACCATAATCCCCAAAAGCACCCATGATATGCTTCAGATTCTTTTGAGTGCTTTTGTAAAAGATGAGAACATCATCTGCATAAAGCAAATGAGTTGGAGCCAAAAAAAAACCCTTGGGGAAGAAATTGGCAGAATCTGAGAAAAACTCACCAACCTCGTCAATAATCTCCTAAGGAAGTCCTTTACAATACCAAACAAAAGTGGAGAGAGTGGATCTCCCTGACAAACCCCTCTAGAGCAACAGAAATATCCCTCTGGGACCCCATTTAGTAGAACTGAAAGCCTAGACGAACGAAGAATGCCGTCTATCCAATCCATAAAAATAGAAGAAAACCCAAAAGCCTGAAGCACTTTACAAAGGAAAGACCAATCCAAGGTGTAAATACATTAATCCTGACGAACCCCTCTAGAGCAACAAAAATATCCCTCTGGGACCCCATTCAATAGAACTAAAAGCCTAGACGAACGAAGAATACAGTCTATCCAATCCACAAAAATAGAAGAAAACCCAAAAGCATGAAACACTCTGCAAAGGAAAGACCAATCCAAGGTGTAAATACATTAATAACATATAAGGTAAGTGAATAAATAATTTATTTATTTTTTGGTATTACAAATTTGAGAATTAAAGGAGTAACCTCAACCTCAATTTCATCTCCAGTTACCAGGTATATATATATATACACAGTCCGGTTCTCATGTGGACATCCGCATATAACTTTATGAGGATATTAAATGTGAGCCACTAGTTTTGACAAGTACATACATACTTGAGTCCAAGCATGTAAAACTAGTGGCTGACATTTAATGTCCTTATGAAGTTATATACGGACGTCCTCATTTGAAAATTTCTTTATATATATATATATATACTCTTTCTACTATTAGTTCATCATGATATAAAATATATCAGGACGAAGAATGTGAACCACAGATTATGAAGAAGTTTTGACAAGTGCATACACTTTGAGTCAAAGTACGTAAATCTATTGGTCCACATTCTTCATCCTGATATATTTTATATGAGGACGAACTGACAATAAAAAAATTGATATACATATATATATATATATATATATATATATGTATATATGTTCAAGTCAGTGCGCATTGATACTCTTTCTACTATCAGTTCATCTTGATATAAAATATATCAGGACGAAGAATGTGAACCACGGATTATGGAGAAGTTTTGACAAGTGTATACACTTTGAGTCAAAGTACGTAAATCTATTGGTCCACATTCTTCATCCTGATATATTTTATATGAGGACGAACTGACAATAGAAAAACTGATATACATACATATATATATATATATATATATATATATATATATACATATATATATATATATGTTCAAGTCAGTGCGTATTGATATAACTTCGTCAGTGCGCACTGATATAACTTCGTCAGTGCGTTAGATATAGACCATTAGATTTATATACTTTGACTCAAAGTGTATGTACTTGTCAAAACTTCTCCATAATCAATGGTCCACATGCATTTGTACTGGTATGAACGGGATCGTATATATATACAGTCTTTCTACTATCAGTTCATCCTGATATGTTATATATCAGGATGAACTGATAACAGAAAAATTGTATGTATATATATATTGGAAATAGTGGAAAATAGTACTCATAAATATATAGTGGAAATAATGGGAAATAGTACTCTTTCTATGTTGAATTTTGAAAGTATCACTAGTTTAATAAGTTAAGTTTAAAAGACACTAATAAACTAAAATATCCTCATCTCTTTCTTTTATTACGTTTATGTCATTTTTAGTTTTTTTTTTGTTTTTTTTCAAAAACCTCTATTGATAGTGGTCCTCCATCAATGGAGATGAAAGACCTTCATTGGAGGTTAAAATTGGCCTCTAATGGAGGTCTTGATGAAGAAGATGACCCAAAAAAATTGGGAAATTTCATTTTTTTCCCAATAAGTCTCAGAAATTGTAAATATACCTAATAAGTATCAAAAACTACCTAATAAGTCTCAGAAAATACAAAATAAGTCTTGTAAATACAAAATAAGTCTCAAAAACACACAAAAAAACACGAGACTTATTTTGTGAATGTGTTTTAAGGATATTTTTATCAAATCAACAATTTATGTGCTATTAAAACTTAAGTTATTAAATTGGTAATAGTCTTAAAACTCACTCTTTAAGGAGTGCTATTAAATTTTTGAATATATATATATTTTATTGCTTTATAAAATAAAATATTAAAACCTTATTTGGCATGGTTTTTAGAATCTGCTTTTAGGTTTTAGGAAATAAAAATGACTTCTACAAATGTTTGGTTGCATTAACCGAGCTTTTAATTTTGAAAGTTCTCTAGAAAAAAAAAATATATATATATATATATATGAAGAAATAGGAAGAGGATAACTAGTAGATGGTGTGAAAATTATGTTCACAAGTGCACGAATCGTGGTGATCCGTACAATGGCAAGTAGAGTTCGTTCCATGGGGAAAAGCGATTATCGAGTATAACTAATTCAAATTAAAGTTAAACTAAAGTAATCATATTGTTGAGATTTAAATTGAATTAAATTATGAATTAAACTAAGAAAACAATTAACAAGAGATTGGTTGAATGTGATTATGATATGAGAAGAACTAGGTCATCAATGATCTCCAAATATAAATACTCAATGTAAGGAATTAACTTAGTGAACAAGATTCAATTAATTCAAGGGTTCATTCTTTATATTTAATATGACTGATGCAGCAGCAGACATGGCATTGGATTACATTGAGGGATGGGACCACAAGAAGGCCAAATGATTTATACTAGTGCGGGCGTCGGAGTCGAAATGGCGTGAAACTTTCACGGTTGAAGTGAATCACCGAGATCTTCAAAAGTAACAACCTTTGGCAATGAGGCATGCCCTTTTTTGGTCGAATTCCATCAGTTAGACCCCCAAATTGCTGTTTTTGATGTTTTAGGAAAGTTTTGTTTTTGCAATAAGTTTAGTTTTTCAAGTCCGAATCAACTTCCGTCAATTCTAGCTTGCTTAGGATTCTTAGTTTTATTTGTTTCCGCATTTAGCTCAAAATTGCCTTTTTTGGTAATTTTCGTTAATTAGGTTAATTAAGTCGTTTCCTTGCTTAACAAGGTTTCAGATTAGGGTTAGGGTTTGTTTACTTTAAATAGACCAGTAAGCCACTTTTGCTATTCAGTTTTCGTTTAATAAAAATTACAGAGAATTGTTTCTCAACTATCCAATTACAATATCTTTGTGAAGATTGTTGTATTTGAAGTCTGATATTTTGGCATCTGTGCGCGGATCAACAGAGTATTAGTAGGTTGTTTCTAATTATTTCTTGCAGGTTTTTCTCGTAAACGCTTCTGCTACACCATATTATTACCGTATTGCCACAAATGAGTCACATATTCCCAGTTATTATTCACCATTAGGCTATGGTGTGAACAACAGTCGAAAACTCGTTAAGCATAAGAACTAAGAACCAAAATCTATACTTTGCTTGGGCTTATGCTAAAGATAAATTTCATTCATTCAAGTGAGCCATGATCAAGACTAGGTTTGGTCTATACTCTAATCCCAATTCTCAAATAATCTCAACCCTAAATTCAAGTCAATAAATAATCATCCACCCTTGGTCTATGGTGTGAATAAAATCAAAGACAATTAAAGAATCAAGAAGTTAAGCACAATGAACAAAACAAGAATTGAATTGATTCACAAAAGATTCACATTGATTCCCTAGTTATGGAATTAGTTACACATGATGGAATTGAAAGTAAAAGAGATTGAAATAGAAAAACCCATGATGAACGCCAAGAGATACTTCAAGTTGATGGACTCCACTTGAGCAAGTTGATATCTTCTTCTTCTCTCTTTAATCTTCAATGTGCAACAATGGAAGTTGGGTTTTAGTGATGGAAAGTGACTTGAAGAAGTAGGACTTCGGTTGGGAGCTTATATGGTCTAATCTCTTGGAGAGAAAAGAGGTTGTACTTATGCTTTCCCAAAATTAAGGCTTCACGTCACTCCTTATCCAACGAAAATTACGATCGACTACGGTATTTAGTGGTGGACTCACTAGAATTGACCGCCATTTGTACCGCGGTTGATGCTTTGCCTAAGCTATGGCTTTTTTAGCCAAAAACCTTTGGAATTTGCAACGGTTTGTCCTTTTTGCCCTGGCCGCGATCTAAACCGCGGTTTATGCCCATTTTGCCCTTTTCTTCATTTTTTGGCCCATTTTCTTCCCGGATGCCTCCAAACATATAAAAACAACTAACTTACTTGAGAAACAAGCGCATTACATAGGAAATAGAGGACCAAAAATCATATATATAAATAAAGCATTCAAATACCCCCAAACATATCGTTTGCTAGTCCTCAAGCAAAACTAAAAACAAACCTAAAATCTAAAATAAAAACCTAAACTAAGCAACGTTCTTAGGGAACAAGATAGTATTGAGCGTATACTATAAGCCTTTAAACCTCTAGATGTCCCTAGTAAGAGGAGTTTTTTCTCCTGGGGGTTTCCAGTTATGATACCTACAAACATATCTTGCAAAAACCAACTAACCAAGATGTGCTCGAGTTATGCCATTCTAAGACTATGCATACCAAAGCCACTAAAGAAAGACAAAAATTATGCCACTCATTTGAATGCATTGCTAGTTAATGACAGCCCATGCCCAAGACACTTAAGCTTCAAAAACAACATTCATCAAATGCCATAAATATAATTCGTCTCGACTCTAATCCTCAAAGGATATCACTCATACTTTCACTCAGAACCTAGGAAAATACACTTATAGATCATATATGACTGAAGATTATGCACAAGAAATTTCAAGATATAATCGCATATATTAATAACATAGGAAAACACTTCAATTTTATGCAAAAGATCTCATGAACAAAACCAGATATTAAGAACAAGGCAAAGCACATGTTTCCTTACTCTCGAACCAGCATTCCCAAAAGATCAATTATGACTTTTTCTTTGGTTGTAACAGGGCCATCAGGTGAAAGCTTAAAAAAATGGAAAGGGAAAATCAAAAACCTAGGATCATATCAAGAGATTCTTCAACTAATCTTCAATACTTGGACAAATTTCTTTGAATTCTTCATTTTAATTGCACATCCAAGCTCTTGACACTTTCAACGCTTGAGCAAATCTCTTTCGATTCTCACTTCAATGCATATCTTAGTCTTCAAAGCATCACTTTCCCACTCTCAAACTCCTCTTGAGGAAATACAATTATTTTGCAATTTATACAACTTTATTGCATTCATTTGTTGCTCCTTTTGATTCTCTCATCAATTTATTTATTTATTTATTATTATTTTTTTATCAAGAATTACATTTGAGAAGAATCACACAGCTTCATATTTATCTTTCACGTCTGCATATTTGGATTGAATGCAGCTCATTCCTTCATCTGTTTTTGATATGATTATTTACAAAGTCACCTATCAAACTCTCTAGTTCTTCATATCCCCTCAATATGATTCCAAGCTACAAGGTATGGCTAAATTATGGTTCATTGGGTTACAGTTAATACAGGTGAAGAAAGAAAAAGGCTATTTGTATTTGGCTTCAAATTTGGCTATGGAACACACACACACACACACACACAAGGTAGGAAATATTTAAGGCCTTTTAAGAGAGCTAAGCACACATTGCTTATGTCACTTCTAATGGTTCAACCAAATCAAGAGCAAGTCAACATGTGATACCTTTTTGTAAAATGAATGTTATTTAATATCTAATGCATCACCTATTGAGATCAATTCTAATGCTGAGAACCTAATAAGTGTTTAAGAGTAGAAGCAAATAAACCCTAGATATTTACGTTTTTTGGCCTGGTAAACTAAGCATCCTATCCAACATCGCATAAAAAGCATGTCATAAATTTGTAAAAATGTAATGCAATACTCTAAGTGGCTAGACGTTAGTCTAAACTCATGATTAATCCATACTTGTCTCTAAAGGCATACCTAAAATCATCTCAATCTTGGTTAATTTGTAGAAAAGACAGACTCGAAAAAAATAAAAATCTAACTCAATTTACACAAAAACACGAAAATCCACTCCCGTAAACATAAACTCAACATTGTTCCCTTCCCAATGTTGAAACATTAAAGCACTTGGAACAAATGAGTAGTAGGACTTCGGTTGGGAGCTGATAAGGTCTAATCTCTTGGAAAGAAAAGAGGTTGTATTTATACTTGAAAGTAATACAATAACGCTCGGTGTGTATGATAAATATATCTAGAGGGGGGGGGGGGGGGTGAATAGATTTTAACTATTATTACCCAATTTTCGCAAGCAAATCAATTTTACAAAAATGCCCCTACTAGTCAAAAAGACAAACAGGTGTAATAAGATGCGGAATTAAATAACACTTGATGTATACATGGAAACCCAACCACTGGGAAAAACCACGGGCTGTTTAGTGCGCCACACTCGAACCTCGAAATCTACTAATTGAAATGGAGTTTACAACCTATGTAGATCTCATTTAACACTCCGGTCAATAACCCCCCACTTCTACCACGCGGGCCTTTAAAAGTGGCTCTAGTCCAATTGCTTGAGGTTGGACTTGAGGCCTAAGCAATCTTAGCCTCAAGACTTAATTCTCTATGAAGAGATTATGCAACCTATGTGAATATGTATGAATATTCAAATAACAAACAAGGCTAGGGAACCTTAAATGCTTATCTAGGATGATGATATATTCAATTAAATCAATCCTAGATATCAAATGCTAAATGACATGTCAAATAGCTTAGCTAATCAAGATTAATCAAAAACCTAATTAGCTATCACAATACAACACTCAATCAATTCATCATAATTAATTCTCTATTCTTGTATTTATCATATGATCAAAAACATACAAGTAAATTAAAAGAGAATAGCTTGATAGTAAAAATACTAAAATGAGATGAATTTAATCAAAATCTTACCAAGCAAGTTGTGATGATGCAAACCCAATCATGGATGCATTCTATATAGTCATAGAAGATGCAATATGAAATTTGATTCAAAAAGGATTTGATTTGAGTGGTTAAAGGTGAGTTCTTGATTTGATTTTTTTCTCAAAAATCTCTCTTTTAAGTTTAGGGTTCTAAGGAGTTAAAGAACTTATTCAGATAATGAGAAAGTAAGATATTTATAGACATCAAGAATTGGGCATGTGAAAAGACAAGTTTGCCCCTGAAACGCACCGATCGGCGGTTTCAAACGGCGGCCAGGCCGCCGTTCGTAACCGCCGAATTGAACCCGAGAAGACCAAGGGAACAACGGCAGTTTCATTCAGCGGTTTCGTGACCGCCGATCCAACCGTCGAATCAAACTCGAGAGAAAAAATCAATCAGGTCAAAACAGCGGTTTCGTTCGGCGGCTAGGCCGCCGATCATAACCGCCGATCACCAACAGAGGTGAAAACCAAGGAGAAGCCAAGGGCATTCTCCGTAGGCGGTCTTCGCGCGAAACCAAGCACTCATTAGTGCAAGCGCGGACGTTTCCGAATTATATCGGGAAACAAATTACTAAGCACATATACACACAACAATATATCAATCAAAGTGCTAGTGTGTAAAGTGACATGTGAAGAGTATGCACACAAGAACAAGTATGCTAAGTGTGTGTGTGCTAACTAAATCTCTTCAAAGAAAACCAAGCACTAGAAATTATACATTTGGCGTGCTTGTCCCTTGAGGTCTTGGAAGGGCCTTCGAGCTTGAAGATCAATCACCTAAACTACTCTTACACAATCAACCCCATCATGTGGTTTGTCCACGAAATAAGCCAATCAAGATATGGGAATCCTTACAATACTTTCACAAAATTAGGGCTTCACGTCACTCCTTATCCAACGAAAATTACGTTCGACTGTGGTTTGTACACCACAATCGATTCAGCAGTGGATTCACTGGAATTGACCACCATTTGTATCGCGGTTGGTACTTTGCCTGAGCTGCGGTTTTTTTTTTTTTTTTTTTTTTTTTTAAGTGGAAAACCTCTAGAATTTACTGCGATTTGTCCTTTTTGCCTTGATCGCAATCTAAACAACGATTTATACCTATTTTGCCAATTTTCTTCATGTTTTGGCCCATTTTCTTAACGAATGCCTCCAAACACATTCCTTAGGAAAAATAACCTACACATGTCCAATAAACATATAAAAACACCTAAATTACTCGAGAAACAAATGCATTACATAGGAAATGGGGAGCCAAAAAACATATGTAGAAATAAATTGATTAGTAGACTTACCTTATGACTATGGATCCTCTTGAGCTAAGTAGCATAGGTCTATTTTCTTTAATTGGTTCGCTGGGATCATTATGTGTTAGAGAAAAAGATAAAGATGGTAGAAAAAGAGAATCTTCTAGAAAGAAAGTGAAAATTTAAGAGCTAGAAGTCAAAGGGTGGCTCTATCACCCATATTAAAAAATTAAAATTATTAATTTTACTCTCTCTACACCCTTTAAAATACCAATACTATCCTTTAAGTATTTTTTTTTATATATAATTTTAAATATATATTATATCTCATTACACCCATTTATCTTCACTTACTCCACCAGCACAAAAAAAAAAAAAAAAATGTATATACAATTTCTTCTTTAAATAAATAAAAAAAAAAACGTACAGTTTCTTCATTCCCTTTAACAAATATTATAGAATTTACTCAGATGAAAGAAAATATTATATTCAAATAAAACTCAACAACTAAGATTTTACTTGTGAAAAAATAAAATACAAATTCAACTCTAAAACTATTTTTTTTTTTCGTTGTTACTTTCGAATAGATGTATTGAATTATCTAAAATACCATGAAATCATAATGGTTTACACACTTAATCATCGTCATAGAAAACAACAACAATAATTATTAAACAACAAACAATATGCAGCTTCTTTTGTCTTTAAAAATAAATAAATAAATATATATATATATATATATATAAACTATTTTTTCAATTACAAACAAATCAATTTTTTTCATTTAAAAATTTGGTTTTTTTTTTTTAATCCATCCACCAAGTTTTTCGGTTTACAAACCAATTAAATTAATAAGAATTTGTAATTGAATTAAAGTAAAGTGAGTGAGTGAGTGAGTTATGTTAGAGAACCGTGTAGACTTGATTGAATTCTACAACTGCTTAAAAAGAAAAGAATTCTACAAGACTAAAATTGTAACAATTTTTATTCAATCATAAAACAACAATAAAAATTAATGAAAATATACCTGAATGCATTCGGAATCTATGAAATAATTTTTTTGTTCAACCATTCATTAACTATTTGTGAAAAAAATATATATATTTCCTAATTGATGTTGGGTTTAATTAAGTATATATTATTAGGGTTTATGATAGATCGGGTGTTCAACTTATAGGTGTGAGAAGTAAATTTAATTTTCAATTATAAAACTATGTATTTTAAGTAAATAAATGTAAGAGTATTTTAGAAATAAAAAAGTTTTACTAAAACATTAGTGTATAAAAATATTGTGTGGGTGGTAATAAAGCCACCTCAAGTCAAATTTGTATTTGTATTTAACATTTAACATTTGAGTAATGCTAAATGATATGGCACAATTAAAATCCAATCATTTCTATCATGCAATTCTAATAATAATAAAAAAAACTCAAAGACCCACATCATTTGAGCACAAAATTTAGATACTAAGCTTGATCCAAAGGGAGACTCCAC
Organism: Acer saccharum; assembly: GCA_030490815.1. Lineage (NCBI taxonomy): Eukaryota > Viridiplantae > Streptophyta > Magnoliopsida > Sapindales > Sapindaceae > Acer > Acer saccharum. The sequence goes on from CM059873.1 coordinate 40,980,108, forward strand.
CACCACGGTTCAACGCTCGGCACTGTGTATATATATACACTAATTATTTCCTTGTCTCACCTCATGTGTGAGTGTCCTCTCCCCTCTTGTGGGAATAGTTGTCTGGGCTGTGCTAGTAGTGTCCAATCCTCGCAGGGTCCCGGTAGTTGTTGTACATTCAAAAAAAATATTAAGTAACATTATTGTAATGGCTAAAATTTAATGTTTTATTTTAAATTTTTTTAGTTTTTTTATAAGTTTTTTTTAATTAAAAATCATTTAAGTTTTTTAAAAAATATATACGCTTCCTTTTTATTATTATTTTTGTTTATTTTAACTTAATAGTCAAAGACATACAATTCAATGTTGCATCAATCATAACTATTGCTAGTCACTTCAATCACACTTTATAGGGATCTGATACATTAAGTTCACTTCATTCTTACAATTTCAATCAATCTAATCATAATTAAACTCCTTTTCAGAAAAAAAAAAAAAAAAAAAAAAATCTAATCATAATTAAATATTCAGATTTTAAAAAAGGGCAAATTGCATAAATATACCTAAACTTAGGTCTAATTGCATGCATAAGTAACCTTTGTTCACAATTACAATGACATCCCTTCCGTTACTTGACTTCTATCAATTCTAACGATTGACCACCCTTTTAGTGCCAACTGACTAAAATACCACTAGTTTAACATTTTATCCTTTTAAAACTATTACTATTTTTTATTCTTTAAAATTAATATTGATATAGTAACAATTGATAAATAAAATAATAACTCAATGATTCGTTTTAAACCTCATTTTCTTCCAAATTATCATGAAGATCATCATCATCATCCAAATCAATATCATCACTAACAAAAAAAAAAAAAATTACAATAGCAAACAACTCCACCGTTGGTGGAGGATCTTCTCCTTGCATGAAGGAGCATATAGCTCCTGTACCGAGAGCAATCTAGCTACTCTAAAGAGGAGTAAATTTGCTCCTCCTCACGTGAAGCTGTTTCTCATTAGATCCACTGCTTATCTCGTTGAGTCATCTTCGTTGCCTCCACCTAAGATTGATCTTCAATCTCATAGAGATGAATGCACTTTATTAGATGGAGCAACATTTGACAGGGCTTCTTTAGTGTTAACGCAATATTAACCTTTACTTTTATTTTTATTTTTTATTTTTTATTTAAAAAATTGTTTTTGAAACTAATAGAGATTGGAGGTTCTAGATCTCTCCACTAAGGATTTTTTTTATTTATATATAAATATAAAATTATTTGCAAGGGCAGAGATCGTCTAATTGATGGAAGAGATCAATTTTTTAAAAATAAATAATTTTATAAATAATTAGTAATTTTTTTTTTCCATTACAAAAGTCAAAAGACGGTTTTTCCCCTTGGTCGTTAATTTCAAACGTTTCATTGCTAACGGCAGGCAGTGGCGGATTTAAAGGGGGCCCATAGAGGCCATTTTTCCCTGATCAATGAAATCTCATGAAATTTCATTTGTACATAAATTAATATAGTCTAGCATGTAGGCAATAAGTATAGCCTGGCTCCCTATTATATTAAAATATAAATTAATTACCAATGTTTTTTTTCCATAATTCAAGTTTCAATAAAAGTAGGAGTTAAAATCAATAATAGATATTAATTTCCTATTTGAAAAAGAAAAAATATTTTAATTTCCTATTTTTTAACACGTTATTGTATAGTCTAATATATATATATTCCAAATACAGATACCAATAAAAACACTTGGAAAGAAGAGGTCTCTCTTCTTTCTCTCTCTTCAGTTTTTCTCTCAACTCGCCCAGACTTCGCCGCCTCAATTCGTTGCCGGCTTCTTGCTGTGGCAGCGGGAGTCGGCGGCGATGTCGCCCCTCCGGGCGGTCTTCTTCCTCGAGCTGAGCCTACCTGGTTCGGGTGGGGGATTTCTGCAGCTGCTACGATGGCCCTGGAGATCGTTCGGCCGACCCTCTCTTGCCACCGAGCGGGTCTTTTTCCGGCCGACTCCAGCAGCTGTCAGATCGGCCCGATCCTCTTGGTTCCCGCCAGATCTAGAGTGTTCCAGCATGAGCAGCGGTCCGAATCTTGTGTGTTTTGCCATGGGCTGCGATCCAGCCGGATCCTCTCAGCCGGGACCCTTGCCGGCAGCCGCGGGCCTCCTTCCTCCAGTCGGTGTTAAGTTTAGTCGGCTGTTTAGTAGTTTTTAGCTTTTCAATTTTAGTCTCTATCCTCTTTGTGAGGTTTTTGTTTGGTTTCGATCCTCTTAGTGAGGTAGTCTGTCCCACCTTTGTGTGTGGGTTTTTTTCTCCTGTTTGTGGGACTTTAATCTGGGCTGTGCTTGTGTGTCATTTGCTGAAGAGTCCCAGTTATAATTGTAAACATGTTTTTCATGTTTACTTCCCTGGATCTGAATTCCAGGTGTTGTAACTTGTAAGCCTTTGGCTTATTTCCATCAAATATATATATATATAAAGATTTTCACTAAAATAAACTAAGTAAATATTTTCCTTTATAAAAAAAAAAGAAAAAGTAATTGTGTACTCTTATGCTTATTTTGTGAGGTTAATTACTACTGTGATTTTGATAAATTTAATTTTGTAGTTTATTTTAAAAATTTATTGAAAATTATTATAAATTAATTTGATAGTCATTAATATTATAAAATTAAATTACGAGTATGTAAATAATTATGATTTATATATATTAATGATATAATGATATTTTATGTGTTTTCTTATCATTTAAATTAGTGTAAATATATTAGTCATTTTATAAGGCTTTAATTAAGCTATTAAAAATTTATGTTTTATTAGTTGGGAACTATTAAAATAGTGTTGTTATACATATCGTTAAGATTAGGCATAGGTTTTACAACCAAATGAAAAATGATTTTCTAACAAACTCTTATGTAATTGAAATGAATACTGAAGAGAAAATTAAATTGATTTGGTTAGAGATGATTTCCTAAATAGAAAAGAGTGATGTGTTACATTTTAATTTTCAAAATTAATGTCTGTTTTATTTACATAAATTTATATCATTACCTTTGATACTAAACAATATCACTTTTTTTTTAATAACTTAATTTTTGAATATTAATATATTTGTGTTGGGTGACCATGAATATTAGTTATTGTCTTGTGGCTTGAATACAAGTCTTCTTAAACTTAATTAATGACTCTCAATCTTAAAAGTTTTGTTCGGTTTTGAGGGGAATAAAAACTGTATATATATACTAGCCCACTGATGTAGCAGTAGACTTGGCATTGGATTACATTGAGGGATGGGATCGCAAGAAGGCCAAATGATTTCTGCTAGTGCTGGCGTCGGAGTCGGAATGGCATGAAACTTTCACGGTTGAAGCGAATCGTCGAGATCTTCAAAATTCACAACCTTTGGTTGTGTGGCATGCCCTTTTTTTTGGCCAAATTCCATCGTTTAGACCCTGAAATTGCCCTTTTTGCCATTTTAGGAAAGTTTTGTTTTCGTAATAAGTTGAGTTTTCCAAGTTTGAATCGACTTTAGTCAATTCTAGCTTGCTTAGAATTCTTAGTTTTATTTGTTTCCGTTTTTATTTCAAATTTGCCTTTTTTGGTAATTTTTGTCAATTAGGCCCGTTTCCTTGCTCAACAAGGTTTTAGATTAGGGTTAGGATTTCTTTACTTTAAATGGCCATGTAAGCCGAAAGGCTACTCAGTTTTTGATTAATAAAAAATACAGAGAATTGTTTCTCAACTATCCAATTACAATAACTTTGTGAAGATTGTCGTATTTGAAGTCTGATATTCTAGCATCCGTGCACAGATCAACAGAGTATTTGTAGGTTGTTTTCTAATTGTTTCTTACAGGTTTTTCTCATTATAGCTTCCGCTACACCACCCACTCTAACAAAAATCCTAGATATGTTTGTGCATATTTACCAAAAAAAAAATGTTAATACTTGGACTTGGACTTGGAATTAGTTATTATTGACATAATTGAAAAGGTTTTTAAAAATACATAAAAATAAATATAAATTATTTATTTAAGTTTTTATTTAAGCTTTTAGGTTGTTAATATGTATCCTTTAAAAAAAAAAAAACATAATTAAACCTTTGAGCGGAGCTGGTGAAAAACGAAAATGATATAGAAAATTAGTAATTAAATAAAGGGATAATTACCCTAGTGATCATCCATTTGATGACACACTATCAAAATAACCACTGCATTGGAAAGTTGTTCTAAAATGGCCATTTTTGACGAACTTTGTGACACTAATGACCATTCTATCAAATGAATGGTATTTTGGTAAATAAAAGGATGACATTAATTTATTTTAGATGTTTTTTGGAAATCAATTTTTTTTTTGAGTATCATTTTGGTAAATAAGAGGATGACATTAATTTAGTTTAGATGTTTTTTGGAAATCAATTTTTTCTTTTGTTTTTTGAAACGAATAATTATATTTAGAGTGCGTAAATATATGTATATATATATATATATATATATATATTTATACATGTTTGAGATAAGTTATACGTATATACACACACTAAATATAATTATTTGTTTAAAAAAAAAGATGGTTTAGATCAATACACATGTCTCTTCTTTATTTTTTAGATTTTTTAGATTTTGTAACCTTAATCTTCTCAAAAAAAGAAATATATATATATATGTTTGATATATGCTATACATATGCACACACACTAAATAGAATTATTTGTTTCAAAAAACAAAAGAAAAAATTGATTTCCAAAACACATCTAAAATAAATTAATGCCATCCCTTTATATACCAAAATGCCACTCATTGGATGTAATGGCCATTAGTGTCACAAAGTTCCTCAAAAATGGCCATTTTGGAACAACTTTCCAATCCAATGGCCATTTTGATAGTGTGTTATCCAATGGATAGCCACCGGTAGAGATGCACATTTGGGGAATGAGGATAGATATAGGTCCATTGTAAATACAAAATAAAATCCATTAGTGCATTACAAATACAAAATAAAGTGTTTCAAATAATTAAAAGTTTCAAATTGTATATAGTTAAAAAGAGTAAATGTGTATATATAGTTAGGGTTTTCAAAGAATAAAAACAAAAATTAAAAATATATATTATAATTATATTTATATATGTTTGGGGGAAATGGGGAAATGGGGATGGGGATGGGGATGGGTCATTTCAATTTGGGGATGAAAATCATCCCTCCCCCTATTTCCCCATTTTCCCCCCCAAAAATTCCCCAAATGGGGATGGGGACGCGGGGATATGGGTATTCGGGGGTAAATGTGCAACTCCAGCCACCGGGGTAATTATCCCTTAAATAAAATAAAAATTATATATATATTATGACATCAATATTTATATATATATTTTAAACCATGTTATACATCTCATACTAAAAAACTTAAATACAAATATGTATAGTTTTTTCAAAAATAAACATGTGCAGCTGCTAAGTGAAGAGCAATTATTATATCTGACTCAATTTCATATAATTTTTAAGGCTAATTGGCAAGAATACCCCCTGAACTATACCCGAATGTACACCTTACCACCTATACTCTTTTTTTTTTTTGGCAGTAAACCCCCAGAACTATCATAAATTTGCAATGGCTAATGGAACCCTAATTCCGTCTAGGGAAAATTACACTAAGTTCCCCAGATTAATTATAATTGCATTAAACCGGAAAAATATAATAATATGACACGAATACCCCTCTGACCAATTTGTTTTTTAAAAATAAATAAATTTAAAATTGAAATAATGGTTAAATAAGAATTAAATTTTGAATTTTATTATAAAGACAATTAAATAAATAGAGAAATGAAAAAATTAAATTGATATAACAATTATTTAAATTATCTTTTTATTTAAATATCTCTAAATATAAAACTCAGATAAATATTTAAATTATTTAAGAAAAATAAAAATAATGGTTACATAATAATACAATTCCCTTTCAAAAAAAAAAATAATAATAATACAATTTTGATTTTTTTTTTTTTTTATAAAGAAAATAAAATCTTTAAAAAATTAAAACATCTTAAAAATCTCTACCATCAATCTAATAGATGGACGGTGGAGAAATATTTATTAAAACAAATTCAAATAAAAAAAAAGCATTTTTTTTAAATTGATTGATTTACCTCAATTTTTTTTTTTTTTTTGAAATAGATTGATTTATCTCAATTACAAAATAATAATAATAATAATACAAATACAAATTTTAAAAATTGAACATCACTCCAATTAAAAACACATATAGAAGAATTAAAAATTAAATTTTTTAATTTTTGGTTTCTGGGTGTTGCAAATTTAAATATTTTTATTTCTTTAGAGAAGGAAAATTTTTAAGGATTGGATGGAGAAATAGATGTTCATTTAATTAGGTGAATCGATGTTCATTTAAAAATATTTATTTAAAATTTTTTATTTTAAGGATTTCTCTTCTCTATGTTCATTAAGTTAAAAATTAATTTATAAAACACAATTCACAAACCAATAAACGAAATCCAATTAAAAAAATTAATAATAATAATAATAATAATAATAATAATAATAAAAGAACATTGATGGATCTTCATTAATGGAGAAACTTATTATTATTATTATTATTTTTTGTAATTGAGATCAGTCAGTCTATTTAAAAAATGCTTTTTTTATTTGAATTTGTTTTAATAAATATTTCTCCACCGTCTATCTCTGAGATGGATGGTAGAAATTTTAAAGATATTTTAATTTTTTAAAGATTTTATTTTCTTTATAAAAAAATCAGAATTGTATTATTATTATTATTATTATTATTGGAAGGGAATTGTATTATTATTTAGCCATTATTTTTATTTTTCTTAAATAATTTAAATATTTATATGGGTTTTATATTTAGGGATATTTAAATAAAAAGATAATTTAAATAATTGTTAAATCAATTTAATTTTTTCATTTCTATATTTATTTAATTGTCTTTATAATAAAATTCTAAATTTAATTATTATTTAACCATTATTTCAATTTTAAATTTAATTTTAAAAAAAAAAAAAATTGGTCAGAGAGGTATTCGTGTCATATTATTATATTTTTCCGGTTTAATGCAGTTATATAAATAATCAGGGAAACTTAGTGTAATTTTCCCTAGATGGAATCAGGGTTCCGTTAGGTTTCCGTTAGCCATTGTAAATTTATGATAGTTCAGGTGGTTTACTACCAAAAAAAAGTATAGGGGGCAAGGTGTACATTCGGGTATCGTTCAGGGAGTATTCTTGCCAATTAGCCTATTTTTTGATATATTTATCTTATTTTTTGATATCTTTATATTTAACAAAATGAGGATAAATAGTTCTGGTGTTTGAAAAATTCTCAAATTTTGTTCGTAGTAGATTTTATTTAACTTATCTTCCATAAAAAAATTCAAATCAAAATTCATAAAATATATGTGATTTCTTCAAGGTATTTACCGAAATTAAAATAAGGTATACGTCACTTGATAACTAATATATATATTTAAATATTACATGTGAATGTATATAACTAGATAATTTATCTATAGCAAAGCCAATAAATAAAAAATAATAATATGAAATCTACCGACTTTTAATTAGCTGAAAAAAATAGAAAATAAAAACATCTTAATACACACTTTTTGGACTAGAAGAAAATCAGCTTTATATATATATATATATATATATATTGATTTGTTTGATTAATGATTCTACCAAGCTGTGGCGGTAAAGAATCATATGAGCTCATGTCATCTTACCACCAAGTCCAACAGGATGCTTTTATATATTCTTATAGTTGAACAAATATATACATACATATTATTTTCTTCCATCAAGGTTTGAAAACAATCATTTGAGGTGGGTCCAGAAATTTTACTTTCAACAAAATGGACGACTTATTTAAGGTACAATTCCAGAAAAAAAGAAAAAAAGAAAAAAAGAAAAATAACATTAAGTCTCCAACATATAGTCAAGCAATACGGTCATGTTCATGCATGCATGCGCATCAATCAAATATCCATCGCGTGCTTCACAAAACATGTTTTCATTTCTAAAAACAGGAGCTTTTGCATACATAGATTATTGTTTCCAATTTGAAAACGAAAAAGTGAGAGACATTTTAAACACATAAAGTAGGATCTTTAGTATTTGTTTTTCTTCTAATGATTATCATGATCATATCTTTAAAGAGATAAAGGTGATGGTCAATAATTTGATCATACAAAAAGCAGAAATGTATATTTGAGTCAGAAAACAGACCCACATTATCGATATTTCAATATAATCCAATGCAGAAAAGATAGAAAGTATTGATGAGACATATGAACATATATCTAGGCAGTGATCACCAAATTCTAAAGTGGTATCTCGATATGTGTGTGCAATAATGTGAATAATTGAAGATTTTCAGTACGAATGTTCATATATATACTTTATTAAAATATAGTCTTTTGTTGTTTGATCGATCGGTGAGAGTAAATATATTACTAAATATTTCTCTGTAGAGAATAATTCTGAAATTAAGGTAATATATATATATATATATATATTTTTTTTTTGAGATGAGCCTCCCATGAAGTATACATATCAATAATAATCATTAACCCAATTATGCTGAACTATTGAAATATTATTAAAATTGAATGTAGCTAGAAAAAGTTAAATCTTAAGTTGGACTTTTTTGAGTTTTATTTAATTGAAATACATGATTTCCTCATATTAAACCTGAAGTTTAAAATTATTTCAGACACCATAATAAATATAATCTCTTTGTATCATCAGAGTCAGAACTAATAGTGGTTTGAGATCATTAGATTATGCATTTCAAACATCATTATATATATATATATATATATATATATATATGAAGAAATTAAACATTAAAACATTAATGTATAATTGTTTTTCAGATGCTATGAGGAAATTTATTATGGATATAAAAATCAAAAGATGGATACATATCTAGTCAAGGATAGTCGGGGGCAATCATATTGAATCTTACCTTAGAATAGAATGCATAATGCAAACTATGAACATTGATGCAAAGAAATAATAACTAAGCAAAAAACAATAACTAAAGGACAATCCAATTAAAGAGACCAATCTAAGCATAAACCTATATAGGGCCATCTTCAGACAATTTAGAACCCGATCTATTTAATGATATTAACAAAATCGGGGCCCATAAAAAAAATTATTATCATTAACATAAAAATTAAATAAATAATTATTCTTTTACTAAATAAAACGTAATCTACCTAAATTAAACCAAAAAGCATTTATCGTATTTAAATTTTCTATTCTTCTTGCTTTCCAAAGTGCAAATTTACTAATTATATTACAACCCTTAAGATTAGCTAACATTTTTTTTTTAATAGATAACATAGTCAATCCACTCAACATATCCTGTGACATTATTGACCGAAGATAATTTTTAATCAATTTCAATTTTGAAAAACTTCTCTATGTAATTAGGGGTGGGCAAAAATCCATTGAACCGAATCAAGCAGGTCAAATCAGTTCATTTTTCTCAAAACCGAATTTCCTGGTTTGGTTTCCGGTTCTATGGTTCGAACTGAGAACCGATGTATAAAAAAACCCTAGTTTTCAGAATGCATTCAGCAGTCAATACTGCTCGATCTGTGCTATCTCTTGTCTAAATCTCTCAACTCTAAAGACAAACCCTAAATCTCTCAACTCACATCTCTCTCTTGTCCTCTGTTTCTCTCTCTCATCCGACGTCCTGGTGCACCACCGCTTCTCTGCTTCATTATTTTGCTCTCACACATAACATTTCTCTCTTCTTCTTGTTTCCCTTCAATTGTATGATTTGTGTTGACGGTGATTTTTGATGGTCACCGAGTCAATGATTTATTTTCGAATTGCTATAGTTTATGAACGAGATGATTAACAATCAAGAAGAAATAAGCAATTACGTGATAAAACTCCAATGATTGGAGAAACATCCACGGGTTATTGCCTTAGCAACAAAGCCAAATTCACTATGAAGAATTGTTACAAAAATATTGCCTTATAATTTCTCTTTTTCTCGTGTGCCCCCTATTTCTGTATAAATGGGCTACTTATACATGTTGCTATTAGGGTTTGATGCTGCCGCTAGGGTTTGGTACTTGGTGCCCAAGTTTTGGGCATGTATTCTAGTCTTAAACGGATTCTGCTTCCTTTTTTATTTGCGGGAAAAATATTGTTTTCCTTATTTGAACTCTGAGCAGCCACACCGTTGCTTATCGTGGAGACGCTGGTTTCTGATTATGTCCTGTGTTTGGAATATGAACGCTGGTGACTATCTGTCTTATTAACTCCCGAGTATGCCCGAGTGTGCCCGAGTGTGTGCCCAAGTAAGATTTATTGCCCGAGCTGATTGTCTTTATTTGCGGTCGGGCTACTTAATCTTTTTCCGAGTAAGTTGTCGTGGGGGATTTCTGCTTCATAAGTTGACTTATTTTGACTCCTGCTTGCATGGCCTTTTATGGCGATGACGTGTCTCTCACGACTATTTTTACCTATAACAATTTGTATTATATGAGATAATGTAATTGTTGCATATATGTAGAATCGATTTGAAATTTTTGCTTCATTTTATTGCTTTCTTTACAAAATTTGAGAAACTACTCACTTCATCTGGCTCTGCTTAGTTGTTATTTCTAGTTTTCCACTGTCACTAGATAATTGTTCACGTCTTCAGCTGTTAGGATTTTGAGTCATGATGGCATTATTATATATCAAAACGACATTTCTTTTGTATTGTTTAGTTGTCTAAGATTCACGGTTTATCATGATTTAAGGAAGTTGGGCAACTCTTGAAGCAAAGTGAAGCCTTCAAGAGGAGTAAGCGTTATTTCACTTCAAAGGTATATTAAGACATCAATCCTCTTGCAAGGCGTTTAAGTGCACACACACACACACATACACTGAAATATACAAATGTAGTTAAATTTCCTAAAGCGTACCTGGGGAGGGGGGGGGGGGGGGGGGGGGGGGGGGGGGGGTGAATAGGTTTTTACACCTTTTTCAATCCCTTGAAACAAACGCAAGTTTGTCCCTCAAGGTAGCTTACATTACAACACATAAATCAAACATACAAGTATACACAAGATAAGCATGTGATCATTAAGGCATTTTCCATACATCAACAAGAATCAAGAGGAAGAATAACATTAAAAACTCATCAATAAAGAATACTTGTATTTCCAATAATGTTCAATGTATTACAAGTATCAATTAAAATATAACTATACAAAAGAATCAAAAAACAAAAGAATTACATATACAACTATGATCAAAATGATTTGCTTACATATCACACTTAACAAAATCTTGTTCACAATACATCACAAGTGAATATTATGAAACAAGATTAAAACATACATATACAAATGATATAGAGAGGTAGAAAGAATTGACACAAGAGACTTTTTAACGTGGTAAAACCTCCAAGGAGAAACATCAACGGGTTGAACTACAACCATTGGGTACTATATATATTGGATGATAGATTTAAATTCCTCAAAAGTAACCAACCTATGATCTATTTTCTATTGGAGTCTATGTCTGCCCAATCCCTATTGGTAGATAAGAAATCCCTCAATGATGCAAAACCACCATATATGGAGTCTATGTCTAACCAATATCGTTGAAAGATTAGAAATTCCTCAAGAGTGCATGCACATCCCATGTACCACTCTCTATTGGAGTCCATGTCTAACCAAACGCCCAGGCCTACCAATAATATAGCCAACTCTCTATCCAAGGCACTCATGCCTCTAGGGAGCCTACAATGTATAGCTATTCGGACCTTCCCGATCCTAACCATGACTTCTTACTTGGTAATCCGGATCTCTTGTCCTAACCAATACTTCTTTGCTAGACTATTCGGACACCTTGTCCTAGTCAAGACTTCATGCCTTTTACAAGGACTTCCTATGTGTGATCCATTAATGCAAATGATGCAAACAAACAATTCAATATAGAACATGTGATCAATACATTCCATGGAAACTAAACTTAATCATGTGAGAACACAAGTCAAAAGTCTAGATATAAAACTTGAATTAAAACCTAGAGCATGTGAAAACACCTAACACATGTGGCTCCTAGTTTCATTCATGTTAGGATTCCCTTGTGTTGATTGGCTTATTTCGTGGACAAACCACATTTTGGGTTCTTTGTAAGGGTAGCCTAGGATTTGGTATTCATGTCTAATGGCCCTTTCAAGACCTCAAGGTTTCAAGCACTCCAAAGGTATATCTAGTGCTTGGTTTTGTGCTTTGAAGAGATTAGATGCACACACACACACATTCCATTCATATCCATTCTTTGTGTATAACATGTGTTTATTTATGTGTGCATTCATGTTTAAAACATCTCTTCTTGCATGTCATTTTGATTGCATCTTGCATATCCATTTGCCTTGTCATGCTTAGGCTTAAGATTGCATTTTTGCAATGGGCGCTGTCAAAAGAGCTCTACAGAAGCGCTGTACGAACAGCGCCCATCGAGCGCTGTACAGACTTGATCGATTTAATTCGGTCGCTGTTGGGTCGCTGTACAGGCGCTGTACAAAGCATTGTACAAAGCACTATACGTACAACGCCCATCTCAGGCCTGATAGTCCAGAGTTGGGGCGCTGTACGTACAACGCCCATCTCAGGCCCGATAGTCCAGAGTTGGGGCGCTGTACAGAAGCGCTTTGTACAGTGCCCAAGGCAAAATAGTGGTGTCACTTATCAAAATGACCACACTTCATCTTGACACCCTATATATATGCCATTTTGACTTTAGCTCAATTAAGAGAGTTCATATTCAGATTTCATACTTAGGATATTTTTCAAAGACAAGAAAAATTCCAATAACTCATTTTTAATTACTCAAACACCTTTTCATGATCATCAATCATCATCTAGCATCATCCTTGATCATCTAGATGTCTTTTTGCATGGATTCTTCATCATACTTTGCTTGGTAAGCTTTTCACTAATATCTTACATATTTTGTGTTTTTCTTAACAAGCAATCTCAATTTATTACTTGTATGATTTTCATATATCTTTTGATACAAAATTGAGATTAGTGTGTTGTATGTTTGAGAAGTTGTATTGTGATAGCTAATTAGGTTTTTTGCTTAATCTTGATTAGCTAAACTATTTGACATGTCATTTAGTTTTAATATCTAGGATTGTTCTAATTGCATATTCATCATCTTAGATAAGCATATAGGGTTTCCCTAGCTCTATGTTGCATTTGGATATTCATATATTCACTTAGGGTGTTATTCTCTTCATTGAGAAAGTAAGTCTTGTGTGTAGCTTTCAGGATTAGGTTGCTTAGATCACAAGCAAATTGGACTAGGTTCACTTATATCGGGATTAGGTAGGTGTGTGATTACTTCTGGGATTAGGTTGTAATCGTTTTACACATTTATTGGATTCAAGGTTCGAGTGTGGTTTACTTACTAGCCCATGGTTTTTCCTGTGAGGGTTTCCACGTAAAAATCAAGTGTTATTTAATTTCCTCGTTTTATACTTGATTTATTGTTTTATCTAGTTAGGGGTAATTTCGTAATATTGACTTCACACAAAAAATTGGGTAATAAGTTTAAAATCTATTCACCCCCCCCTCTCTAGATAGTTTTATACACACTGTGCTATAATTTGTTTCAATTCACAAATCTAACACTTGAATAAATCATATACATGAAGCACATACTCAAGATATTAGAAACATACACAAAATGCTAGAATCACAAAATGTGTTCAATGAATATTCTAGCCAACATTTAGAGCAAGGATATAATGAATAATCAATTAAAACCTATTAGGCTCTAAATACAAAATCACAAGTGTTAATCCTAGATTTGTTCAATTAGAGGATCCAAGCACATGTTAAGGTTATTGATCATAAAATGAATCAATCAATCCACAAATAACCCTAGATATCAAACTAATCACAATATAACACTCAAACATGTGAAAACCCAGAACCCTAGAAAACCAGTTCACATATGTCTCTAATTAGACTTGATTAGGTTTGATTATGAAGCTATCTTTCTCAATATAATTCATCTTACATACACATACATATATAAGAAGAAACCTCAAGGTAATTAAAGGTTATAAAAAAAGAAAACAAAAAGATTAGTCAAATACCTATAATTCACGAGCTGGTTTGGTTTTGTGGGTAGATCCACTAGAAAACTTGATCAAACAGCTGCAAGACCACTTGGAAAAGGTAGAGGACTTGATTATGAAACTTCTCCAACTTGAATCACTCAATTTTGACTTCGTATGAGAAAGTTATGTGTTTGGAAGGTGAGAAAGTTTGAGAGAAAATTATGCACTTGCATTTTCTAATTTTTTCTTCTTGAAATGAATGGAAGGGAATGGAGGAATTTAAAAAGGATGAAAGAGAGGGAAAGGGCAGCCAATCACATGAAGCCACCTCACTACCCCATGAGAGGTGCGTGAGCCTCACGGGGCAGAGAGGTGGTGAGGCTGTGAGGCTCACGACTTCTTCACATGCCCAACGAAGCTTGGCCGTTAGCTAATGCTTGCTTCCCTTGCACTCCTTTCACGTTCTTCGGCCGTATTCGGACCTCCGAACTTCAAATTCGAATCCATCTTCGGATTACGAATTGTGACTCCTTCACGCATAAGGAAGGCTATGAAACATTGATAAAAGGTTGAGAATTCGACTCGGAATACGACAACGAAAACAACGAAAACAACTCAATGAATGAGAATGCAAAGTAGCGTAGCTTCCTAGTTTGGACTCGAAACCTAATGAATGAGAAACCGAGATAACCGAGACTCAATAAGGAATCATATGAGATCATGTTCAAGTCTAAAAACAATAACATGGAAACAAATAAATACAAGATCACACAAGTATGCCATTTCCTAAACATAGTCCTAGAACATGCAATTTCACAATATTTATCAAATTAAATCTAATGCATGTGCATACTTTGTCAAGTGTGTGAATGTGTTATACAAAAGGTGTACAACTATGCAAGGACACAAATGAATGCCATGTATGTGTGTGTGCCTATGCCTTGTAAGAAGAATGAGGTCAATTATACCTTTAATGAGCAATGTAGCTTATTCCCCTTTTCAAGACACCATCTTGCAAGAACCGTAGCCGAGTCTTTCTTTGAAGTTTTGAATCATCATTTCTAAGACCACTAATCAATACAAGAGAAACAATGTTTTGATATGGAAAACATGCCAACAAAAATCAAAAACCTAACAATCTCCTCCTTTGGCAAATTCCATGTCAAAACCCCTATACATAGACTAAAACAATTACAAAGAAAATTGGTCACAATGAGTTACAAATTTTTAAACAAATTTTCAACCACAAGTCTTGAACTTCGTCTTGGTATTCTCTTGATATCACCTAAATTCAACTTGAAAGCACAAGAATATCCAATAGACAACACATATGGCAATATACATACTTTGGCAAGAAAATAAAACATTAACATTCAAATGGATCATGTATGCTCCTCCTTAATACATGCTATCCAACAAAATATTCTAGCCAAGATCAACAAAAATATTACATGCCATAAAGTTCAAACTTGATACCAAATACACCAAAAAAAACCAAAAAAAAAAAAAAAATGAAACTAAGCAAGCTAGAAACTATCATATATCTCCCCATATTTCTCCCCCTTTTTGGCATGATATGAAGCCAAAAAGAAAGAATAAGAAAATATACCTTAAGACCATTTCTAGCCATTTATGCCACCAAGGAAAGTTGTGCGATTTGATGATCTCATATAATGCTTGGTAGTAGATGCTTTGCTTTCCAATTCTTTGATCTTCACATCTTGTAGGACTACCTTAGCATTGAGTTCGTCAATATTCCTTTGTGACGCCTCAATCATCCTTCTTGACTCTTCAACCTCACTCTTCAATTGCATAGCCCACTTTGGAAGAATAGTTGTGCTAGATACAAGGCTTGAATCATAAGATTCACCAAAGAGCCTAAATGTATCACAAGACTTTCCCTTTTCCTTATATGACATGGTAGCCATACATTTATCACTAAAGTTCCCTAAGGGAGGAAGTAGCACATCATCATCTTGTTTCTTCAATCCTTTAGTCAAACACAAATGAGAAATAAACCCCGGAAATTCCAACTTCTTATCCAAACGAGTTGAACAAGCCGTAATCTCAATATGTTCTATAAGCGCTTCACCAAGGTTTATGGGTTTGTTAGTCACTAAGGCATACACAATCTTGATCTTCTCTTTTTTAGTTTGGTAGCATTAGAAGATCCAACAAGATTGACACATACAAAGAGATGCCAAAATGCACTAACCTTAGTCAACTCACTTTGCCTAATAAAGGCTCGTTTTCCCCACTCAAAATCATCATTGTCATAAAGAGTTCTACCCAATTCATTGAGGTTCTCCAAGACATTAACATCAAGGAAATCCGACTCAATATCATAGGGTAACTCAAGAAACTCATTCAAGATCCTCGAGTTGACTCTAAAGACAACACCTCTCAAATCCAGTAAGGCATTTTCAAAGAAAGTATTTTCCTTATACACATGATAGAATTCTCTAACCATGGTTTCATTCACTATTTCTAGCATGTTAATCCAAGTACTCCATTTTTTTTCATCAATGAACTTATGGACATAAGAACCACTACAAGAATCCAAATCCATACATTTTTCTTGAATGATCTTTTTGAGCCCAAAAATCTTTAAAAGTTTCAACTTGTTATTTTTGGCTATCTTGGAAGAAGTAGGATTGGGTTTGTCAATAGGTTTAGAAGGGTTGTTATTCCCAACTTTCTTAGATTTCCCCACGACTTTGTGTAGTGTATCACTAAAACACGAAAAACAAACATGAGTGGAAACATCAAAGCAAATTAGTGACCAATAAACAAATACAAAGGCAAAAACATCATTTTTGAACAAATCAATATGCATATAAGGAATTACCATAGCATACTTAAGATTAATCAAAAACAAGAATAATGTCAACAAACAACAATCTTGAAGAACATGTGAACATATCATAAAAGAGAACACAAATTTAGCATGTAATGCTCCCCCTTGATAAATGCCCTATCTAAAATCTAGATAGACAATTGTATTCACAAAAAGCCACACAATCACATCACCAAGCAATTTTTAATAGATTTTCTCAAATAAGCTCCACATAGCAATGAGAGTTACATCAAGATTTTCAATCACTCTCATTATCAAGGTTCTTATTGATAACAATGTTGAATCTAGAATAAAATTCTTCTACCACTTGATTCATAAGAATATCATTGATATTTTTTTTTTCAACATTACTAGCAACACATGCTTTGTCAACTGTAGCAAAATTTGCATTCTTCATTGAGGGATTTCACACTTTCCAATAGGGTTGGGTAGGCTTAGACTTCACTAGGTTGGGTGAGCTAAAGATTGGTCACTTTGTGAATGTTCTATGTTTACTTTCCAATAATATAGTACCCAATGGTTGTAGTTCAACCCGTGGATGTTTCCTCCTTGGAGGTTTTACCACGTTAAAAAAACTCTTGTGTTAATTCTTCCTATCTCTTTCTCTTATATTTTAATTGTATATTTTATTATCTTGATTCATAATATTCACATGTGATGTATTGTGAAGCAAGACTTTGTATAGTGTGATTAGTGAATTCATTCTATAGATCAATTTTGTATCATTGATTCTTTTATATATTGTAATTTTTGTATAGTGACATTTTGATCACTCTTGTAACTCATTGAACACTTATTGAAATACAAGCTTACTTTGTTGTTGTGTTTATTTGTTCTTATACCTCACATAACTTGTTGATATACTTAGACTTTGCTCTTATGATTGTATTATTGTATTGTCTATGTATGTCTTCCTTGGCTTATTGTGTTGTGTGTAAGGCTATCTTGAGGGACAAACGAAAGTTTGTTCAAAGGTTTGAAAAAGGTGTAAAAACCTATTCACCCCCCCTCTAGGTATGCTTTAAGCAATTTAACTTCGTTTGTATACTTTCAAATTGGATTTGTGTTTGTCTATGGGTTTAGTGGGGTTGCTAAGTCCGGTTGACTTATTTATTCCCATGACTGTGTAGAGAATCACTAAACACAAAAACAAGAGTGAGTGGAAACAATCAAAGCAAGTTAGTTAACGACAATACAAAGGCATATAGCAATATAAGGAATCACCATGCATATCAAATATATGAAATTGCATCTTCAAGAATCATCATATCAAACAAAGAATATGCCAACAAATATCAACTTGAAACATGTGAACATATCATAAAAGAGAACAAAATCTAGCATACTATGCTCCCCCTTAATAAGTGCTCTATCTAAGATCAAGATAGAATATATGTTCACAATGATATTCACACAATCACACATTCAAGTAATTTTTAAAGAAATCCAACAAGATAAGCTCCACAAACTATGAGAGGAACACCAAGATTTTCAACCTCTCATAATTCTTCTAAAATTGCTAGAATATCAAAATACTTATAAACAAAAGTGTGTGTGTATGTGTGTGTGCGAATTTTGCTTCAAGCATATGTAAAGAAGCAATTTGATAATCAACATGCAAACCATATCAAACATCTATTCATTTAAGCTTTTCCATAAAAGTTCAAATCGAATATCATTCGGAATTTTCGCTTATAAGAGAATAAATTTCAACATAGCGTGTGTGTGCATGTGGCTCGTTATTTCATTTCTATTTTTCAACTTGAGCAATCTTGATTTTCAACTATAGTCATTTAAGCCCTTTTTGTATTAAGGATTGAATCAAAGAATTATTATTATATTATTATTATTATTGATTCTTTCTTTTTCAAAACTTCTTTGATTTTTCTAACGTAAACATATACGCTTCATGACTGCTTTCACTTATCATAATAGTGTAGCCCTTTCTACATTGGGTTGTTGCACAACAAAAATGTGTAGCCCTTTTCATGAAGGAGCTTGTTGAGTTCTATGTAGTTGTCGAAGCAAAATGGATACTAACCATAGGTCATCTTTAATGTACTAGTCATAGAACTTCAAGATGTATCCACAACTTACATATATTCAAACTCAACTTACTTAATCAAGATATATAAGAGAAGCAACTTGAATTTTTGAAAACCAAGTTTTATGGCTTACAAGTACATGATCTAAAAGCAATATAAAGAGACTTACTTAAGATCATTACTTCTCAAGAAAGTAGCTTTCAAAGAAAATGAAGCATATTTTTTTCAAAAATATGCCACTCATCAATCAAACTAACAATTCACACATCATGATTAAGACCAAAGTGAACAACATCACCAAAAGAACTTAAAAAGGCAAATGTCAATGAGAACCATATGAACATTATACTCACTCTCTATTATGACACGCTTCATGATGTAGTGCAAATAAGGAGTTGAGAGATGAAAAACCAAGAAAGCAAGCATTAGATATAGAAATACCTTAGCAAGCTTTTTCATCAAATGCAAAGCCTTTGCCTTTTTTATGAGCTCTCTTGGCTTATTTGTCCTTATGACAACAAGTTGTTGGTGTGTCATCCCAAGAGAATAAAGACTTAACATTTCAATTCAATCACAAAAAAATGACTTTCTTTAAAAGTCTTAACAAAATTATTACCATATAGATTTCAAAAATTCAACTTCCCTAAAGTTAATCAATGAATTTAGACTATCATAACAAATTGTGAGATAGCTAAGTTCATGTCAAGTTATAGAGAGACAAAGCTGGCAAGTTAAGTTTATTAACAACTTGACATTAATCTTAAAGCTAACTCACATGTGCAACTTACATTAATGGTAAGAGCACTCACCCTTGACCCATTTGGTCTTGGGTGAACTTACACAAACACCTTCAAGATCTTTCTTGACAACAATGTTGAATCTAGAATAAAGACCTTTTACAACTTGATCCATAATAATATCATTGATACTCTTCTTTTCAACATTATTAGCAACACATGTTTTGTCAAGATTGACAAGGTTTGTTTTCTTCTTCTTGTTTCAAACTTTCTTAACATGCTTTGTAACAACATCATGCTTTTCAATTTCTAATGCCCTAGCATGCTTGAATTGAAGTTCAATCTCTTTCCCTAAATGCATTTCCTATTTTGCAATATTCAATGTATTTATAGCACTTGGGTTGCAAAAATGACAAATAGGTATAAAAGATGAGATTGTACCTTTCAAATTAGAAGAAGCACTAGTGGGAGTTTGGAAAGATACATTGTCCTTCATTTTACCTTTGGCTTTGGAACGTTTCTTCTTAGTAGATTTCTTGTCATTGATGACCTTCGCCTCACTTGTATGAAAGTGATACTTCTATGAGCTTCTCCTTAACTACCAAGCCACTTGAAACTCCTTGAGGATGAGCAAACTCCACTATCTTGTCCATCTTGATCTTGCCGCTAGCTATGTTCTTTATGGTATCCTTTGCCATTTCGATCTTTTCAAGATAGTTTTGCTCTCTATCCTTTAAAGTTGAAACAATCTTCTCTTTCTTATGGAAAATCTTTTCCACCTCTCTAAGCTTCTTAAGAAGTTCATTTTTCTCACACAAGAGCCTACGAGTGGTAGCAACAAACTCATCCACTTAAGTCTTGATCAAATCATCCTTCTCCTCAACCTCTCTCAAAGCTTCGTCCCTTTGCTTCTCAAGGTTTTTTTTATCTTAGCCATAAGATCAAGATTAGAGATCTCTTGATGATTTGGATCAATCTCCTTGTCTAAAGATACTTGACAATCTTCCTCTAGCATAAAGTGAGAAGCCGTAAGAGCAACAAAGTTGCTAACAAGTTCTTCTTCACTTGAGGACTCATCACTTGAGCTTTCCTCTTCACTTGAGCTTTTCTCATCACTAAAGCTATCATCACTCCATGTGGCCGCCATAGCTAGCTTTGCCTTTCTTATCCTTCTTAGTCTTCTCGCTAGGACACTCCGAGGCATAATGACTAAGCTTTTACAATTGAAGCATTGAGCCTTATGATTGCTCTTAGCTTGACCACTCTTCTTATTACTTGGAGTAAATGACTTCTTGACTTTCTTTAGAGAATTTGCCACTTGGCTTGGCTCCTCTTCTCATGAACTTTCTAACCAAGAGTGTCATCTCCTCATCATCGTCTTCACTTTCTTTATTGATGGCCTTAAGAGCTATTCCCTTACTCTTGACTTTAGGTTTCAAGCTTGCCTCATAGGTTTGAAGTGATCAAAGCAATTAATCGATGCTCATGCTATCAACATCCTTGCTTTCTTCAATAGCCATCACCTTAGCCTTGAACTGTTTGGGTAAAGACCTTAAGATCTTCCAATTAAGGCGCTCTCCGAAGATTGGTACTCCAAATGCTTGACATTGGTTGGCTATGTTTAGAAGCTTGAATTGGAAGTCTTTAAACTTATCATCTTCACTCATTTGCAAATTTTCAAATTGCGATGTAAGCATTTAAAGTCTTAACTTCCTAACCGCCTTAGTTCCCTCATTGGTAACATGGAGAGCATCCCATGCTTCTTTAGCGGTCTCTAAATTTTGGATGTATGAGAATTGACGACTATCCACTCCTCCAAAGATGGGATTCATGCCCGATGATGCCACTTTTCCAACCCAAACTCATTTGCGGTCCATTCACTTATAGGCTTAGAAACAATAGATCAATCTTCGAGCATCTTGTTTGGAGAGTTGTATCCCTCTTCCACCCATCATCCATGCTTTCTCGTCAATGGATCAGATGCAGGCTTTCATATGAAGTTTCCAAAAGCCGTAGTTATAGCTTTGAGTAACAGAGGTCTAGAGTTCGAAGCTCCTTCGGACATTGTCTCTTCTAGAAGGACCGTGACTCCAAAAACCTTACAATCAACCATGAGTGTATCCGAATATCACTAATTGCCTTTTAACGACCCGCTCTCATACTAATTGAATATATAAATGTAGTTAAATGGCCTAAAGCTAACCTAGAGGGGGATGAATAGATTTTTATACCTTTTTCAATCCCTTGAAACAAACAAAAGTTTGTCCCTCTAGATAACTTGTATCACAACACTTTGACTATATATAACATATGTAGACAACTGAAAAGCATATTCAATTAATCATTGTCAATCAAGTCTACAAGTTGCAAGTGAAGGAATTATACTAAAACTAAAATCAAGGAATACTTGTATTCACCTTTATGTCCAAAATCATGATATGATTATTTACAAATAAATCAATATACAAATAAAAATATTTACAACTTTGATCAAATAGAGTTATTGCATTCCACACTTAAAAAAAATATTGTTTACAAAGAAATCTAGAAGAGAATTTTATCAACAAGATTCAACCATACACATATACAAATATAAAAGAGATAGGGATAGGAAGAATTAACATACGATCTTTTTTAACGTGGTAAAACCTCTAAAGAGTAAACATCCATAGGTTGAATTCACAACCATTGGCCAACTAACTTTTATTGGATGATAGATTAGAAGTTCCTCAAAAATGACCAACACATGATACACTCCCTATTTGATTCTATGTCTACCCAACTCCATTGATAGATTAGAAATTCCTCAAAAGTGAAAAACATGAAACACTCTTTATTGGACTCTATGTCTACTCAACACCTGGACCTATCGACAAAAGAGACATAGCCAACTTTCTATCCAAGGCAATCCATGCCTCTAAAAAGTTTCCTTGCATAGCTATCTAGATCACCCCAACCATAGCCATGACTTCTTACTTAACTATCTAGATCTCCCCGATCATAGTCAAGTCTTCTTGCTTGGCTATTCGGATCACTAAGATCCTAACCAAGACTTCATGCCTTTTACAAGGACTTCTTAAGTGTGATCCAATGAATGCAAAATGCAAACAAGCACTCAACATAGAATATGAGATCAATACATTATATGGGAACTAGACATAAGCATGTGAGTTCACAAATCAATGTTGTCTAGTTACTATACATGAATAGAATTCTAGAACATGTGAAACACCAAAATACATTTAATTCCTAGATTCATTCATGCAACTAAAACTTGAATCAAGCATATACATTAAGCACATATTCAAGATTTCAGTAACAAACAAAAACATTCTAGATTCACAAGAAATGATCAATAGTCCTAGCAAATATTTAGAGCACCACACAATAATCAATTAAATCTTAATTAACTCTAAATACAAAGTCAAATGTACTAATCCTAGATTTGTTCAACTAATGAGTCCTAGCACATGATAAGGCTATTGATCATGAAAATAAAGTCAATCGAATCACAAATAGCCCTAGATAATAAGCTAGTCATAATACAACTCACAAACATGTGAAAAACTAGATTTAACAAAACCTAGTCCACATTCAAGTCTCTAATTAGACAAGACTAGCCTATAATTGAAGCTCTACTTCTCAATAGCATTTGTTCAAGTAACATACACATATAGAGGAAGAAAACCCAAGGTAATTGAAGACTTTAAAGATCAAAACACAAAGAGTAGATCAATACCTTGGAAATTCGTGCAGTCCTGAATTTTAGTGTATAACCACCATAAATATTGGACTAAAGACTTCAAACTTACTTGGAAAAGATAGAAAACTCCAATACGAAGATTTTCCAACTTGAATCACTCAAATCAGATAAGAAATGAGAGAGATATGGTGTTTAGAATTTGGGAAAATGTATAGTGAAAATTCTGCCCTTATTTTTCTTTCTTTCTTTCTTTCTTCTTTTTAATGGAAAATAGGAGGGAAAAAGGAATTTAAAGAAAGGGAATAAGAAGCAATTGAACCAACCAATGGAGGGCTACCACCTCAGCCTCCCGTGGAGGTGCGTGAGGCATGTGGCCTCCACGAAGGCAGAGGGCATCCCTTCCCGTGGAGGCCACGTGCCTCCATGGGGAAGGGGTGCAATTGGCAATTTACCACTCCTCTTCCCTCACGCACCTTACATGTTCTTCGACCGTATTTCAGCCTCCGAACTCTGATTTTGAATCAATTTTTGGATTACGAACCGTGACTCCCTCACACACATGGACATCAACAAAAATTTCATGAAAAATATGGAAATTGACTCGATTCACAAGAACAAAAACCATGTACGATAAATGTACAGAAAGTTTCGTAACTCCTAACTTCCAACTCGTAACTCGTAACTCGTAACTCGAAAACTAATGAATGAGTAACAGAAATGAACGGAACTCAGTAAGGAATAATATGAGATCATATTCAAGTCCGATATCACAAAAAAAACAACAAACAAACACATAAATACACAAGTATGCTATTAACTAGATATAGTCCTAGAACATGCATTTTAAAAAATTTGTCAATTTAAATCTAATGCATGTAAATACAATGATATGTGTGTATGTGTTATACCAATTGAGCATAATGATGTAGGGACACATATGGATGCAATGTGTGTGTACCTAAGCCTTGTAAGAGAAATGAGGTCTAAATGTACCTTTGATGTAAAATGAAGCTTATTCCTCTTGAAGACTCCATCTTGCTTGATAAGTTGCCAAATATTCCTTGAAGCTCGAATCATCATATATCTTAGACAACTAATCAATACAAGTGAAAGGTTATTTTGATATGGAATCATGCCAACACGAATTTGACAATCAAGCTAATGTTTATGTAGGTGGCTACCTATGTGACATGACTTCGCATTAAGTAGAAATTGAAGAAGAAGAGGATTTTCCGAAGGACAATCAAGCTAGACATGATCACTTGACTTCGCAACTCAATGAAGAGAATTTCAAATCAAAGACCACCAACTTCAACTTGATGGTAAGAGTTCAAACTCTTGAGAAGGAAAGAGATGAAGCTTTGAAGGAAGTTGAAGTGAAGAATGAAGTGATCAAATGTAAAGAAAAGAAGATGGTTGAAGATGCTCTTGTGTTAGAAAATTAAATGAGTGATTTTGCTAATAATTTGTTTTTCTTGAAGGAAACGATCAAAGACAAGGAAGAAGAGTTGGCAATCATGAAGAACCAAGAGCTTGGTAATCTTCATGAAAATTCAAGTGACTTAGGCTTTGTAGATGAGCAAGTGGAGTCTCCTACAACCAAAGGCAAGTCACTAAGGAAAAAGAAGATTTCAAATGCCAATTCTTCCAAGGTCAAGAGCAAAATCAAAAGAAAGTAGCCTTCACCATTGGTATACTCTCAGTAACATTTAGGAATTTGTTTCGGTTTGTCATTATTGTAATGTGGTTGGTCACATTAGGCCTAAGTGTTATGAATACATTAGGCAATGCAAACTTGGAATTATGCATCATGAAAATGTTGGTAAAAAGTTGCCTAATCTTTCTCCTAAGCATGTGGTTAAATCTAGAGTCATAAATAACATCTCTAAGTTTATCCTAGTTTGTCATTTTTACAATATTGTAGGGCATATTAAATCTATATGCTATCAGTATATTAAACAATGCAAACTAGGGAATGAGATGCATGCTATTGAGATGAGAAAATCTTCTTTGAATGTTTCTAAACATGATAACACTTTGAATTATCATGTTGTGCGTGATAATGATAATCATGTGAAGAAAATTGTCAAGAAGATTTGGGTGAAAAAGAGTGTTTCACATGATCATATGCATAGTCTTAATGATATCTTTGTTGATGGCAATAATGATGTGCTTAACATGAGTAATATCTTTATAGAGAAGATAGTTGATGATTTATCTTCTAGATATAATATTGCCATGAGAAATGATCATGATGGTTTTTGTGTTAGTGCACCAAAACCAATGGGTCAAGGGTGAGTGCTTTTACCATTAATGTAAGTTGCACATGTGAGTTAACTTTAAGATCAGTGTCTAGTTTTTTAGTAACTTAACTAGCTAGTTTTTTTTATCTATAACTTCACATGAACTTAGCTATCTCACATATAATCATTATGATAGTCAAAATTCGTTGATTAACTTTAGAGAAATTAAATTCTTGAAATCTATATGGTGATGAATTGTGTTAAGACTTTTAGAGAAAGTCATTTTTATATGTGCTTAAGTTGAAGTGTTGAGTCTTTATTCTCTTGGGATGAAACACCAACAACTTGTTGTCATAAGGACAAACAAGCCAAAAGAGCTCATAAAAAGAGCAAAGGCTTTGCATTAATGAAAAAGCTTGCTAAGATATATCTATATCCTAATGCTTGCTTTCTTGTTTTTCATCTTTTGACTCTATGCTTCAATAACATCATGTAGCATGTCATTAGGGATGGCAATGGGCCGGGGTCGAGTTCTAGTCAAGTCCTACTAGACCTAGACCCAGACCCAGACCCATAAAAAAAAAATTAGACCTAGACCTAGACCCATGAAAATTTTCGGGTTCGGGTTCGGTTCTAGACCTATAGGTCTCGAGCAGACCCAAACCCGCCCTGAAATTTCATGGGTCCGGGTCTAGACCCGCGGACCCATGGACCCACGAAACCATAAATACACTAAAAATCACCTGTTTTGTTTTTCCTTTCTATTTTTACCTATTCAATTTGTAACTAGTAAAACCTGTCTAATACATGAATAATTAACTTGAATTTAAATAAAACAAATAACAAAGATGATTCACTATTGAGTTGAGAATTGAAATAACCACACAAATAGAATCAATAAACCATAAAGTCATAACTCATAAACCAACATTAAACATTACACAAATAGCATCCGAAAACAAACACGACTAATTTAAAATCAATGACATAACAACTAAATCATTGATCATCAATGAATCAATGACATTCATCCTTCATTTCCTCTCCACTTCCAATTTTCAAAGTTCCATTCCATGACTCAAGCTTTTCACAAAATGGTTGTTGATTCCTACAACATTAAATTTAAAATCAATTTAGTAAATATTCAAATAAGATCAAATAGTAATAAATTCATGACAACAAAATGAGTTTACCTCATCATCATCATTCATCATCATCTTCCCCAAAATTAGAAGCTTCAAATTTGGTGACAGTGACAATAACTAGAAAAGCAAAAAAATAAGTGTCAATAATATCATGTTTCAACTTTCAAGCTACAATTACAATACCAATAAATTCAAGCTAAAAAATGAGATCAAAAAAGGGGATCACAAGTAAAAATTGCAAGAAAAATGAGATCAAATGTGATTCACAAGTGATATAGCAATAGATATATTATGACACACTAGATAACAATAGATAAATATCGAAATGTGATTCACAACAAGTTACAGGACATATATATATTATGATCCTGGGTAACAATAGATAAATGCAATTACAACACACAAACATCTATTTAGTCTTTATCTCATATAGCTTATATGAAGTTATTCATCAGGATGCATCTTAGCAACAAAGCATTAAAGATTCAAATCCTTCAAAGCTAATAAATCAGCAAGTTGAACTCCAACCACAAGATCACAACAACCTAGATAACCAAACCCCAAATTCAACAGAAACACAAATACCCAGAAATGAAAACTAACCACAAAACACTAAACTGTCAATTAAATGCCAAGATCAGCAAAGAAAGTTTAGTCAATCAATCAACACAAAACCCTAAAAGAAAAAGAAGTTGGAAAGAAGGAACAAAAAACAACTAAAAACAAGTTGATTTATGACTAATGTAATAACTTTTTAAATACAAGCAAAGTACAAATACAGTTTGTGATGAGAAAACAAAGTATTTATATATTAAAAAAAAAAAAGGACCATTAGAGATAGACAGTTACCTTGATTGAGAAGAGTGTTGAAGTGGTGAGCGGTTGATGGAGAGTGGAGCTATCGACGATCGAAAAGGTGGAGTAAGAAGCAAAGAAGTAAGAAAGTGGAGCTGTGGTCTATGAGTTGCGGTAGCAACAAGAGTGGAGTTGTGGTCAGTGAGCTGCGGCAGCAAGAAGCAAAGAAGAATTAGGTTTAGGGATTTAGGGATTTATATACTATGTAAAATAGTCAGGTCCATGGGTTCGGGTCTGGTTTTTTAACCAGACCCAGACCCAGACCCAGACCCAGACCCTAACCCAGACCCGAACCCAAACCCAAACTCGAACCCGAACCCGAACCCAATGCGGGTCCTTAATTTTGGACCCAAACTTGACCCACGACCCAAATTTAAGGACCCAGACCCAGACCCAGACCCAGACCCATG
Source organism: Acer saccharum (assembly GCA_030490815.1). Lineage (NCBI taxonomy): Eukaryota > Viridiplantae > Streptophyta > Magnoliopsida > Sapindales > Sapindaceae > Acer > Acer saccharum. The sequence continues at coordinate 41,008,209 of CM059873.1, forward strand.
CAGTTTGGGTTCGGGTCCGGGTCCAATTGCCATCCCTACATGTCATATTAGAAAACTAGTATAGCTTCCTATGGTTCTTTTTGACATTCGCTCTCTAAAGATCATTTAGCAAATTGTTCATAATGATCTCATACATGATGTATGAAATGTCTGCTTGAATGATGAGTGGCTTTCTTTTGAAAAATCTGGCTTCATACTCTTTGAAAGCTACTCTTTTGAGAAGTAATGATCTTAAGTAAGTTTCTTTGTATTACTTTTAGATCATGCACTTTTAAGCCTTAAAACTTGGTTTTCAAAAGTGCACACTTTGCTTCTCTTATATGTTTAGTATGAGTAAGTTGAGTTTGAAGATATGTGAGTTATGGATACACCTAGTAGTCTTTTGACTAGTACATGAAAGATGACCTTTGGTTAGTATCCATTTTGCTTCGGCAACTACATAGAACTCAATAAGCACCTTTATGAAAAGGGCTACAAATTTTGGTTGTGCAACAACCCAATGTAGAAAAGGCTACACCATTATGATGAGTGAAAGTCGTCATGAAGTGTATATGTTTATGTTAGAAAAATCTAAGAAGTGTTGAAAAGAATCAATATTAAAAATAAAAATAAAAATAAAAATCTTTGATTAAAAAGCTTCAAAAAGCTTAAAAGGAGTATAGCTCAAAATTGTGACTACTCAGGTTGAAAAAGAAATGGAATGACGAGCCACATACACACACGCTTATATGTTGAAATCTATTCTCTTATAGCAAAAATACCGGATGACAATCGGTTTTGACCTTGAATGGAAAAGCTTAAGATGAATAGATGTTGATATGGTTTGCATGTTAATGATCCAATTACTCCTTTATATATGTTTGAAGCAATTCACACCACACTTGTTTTGCTTTCAAGTGAATTTGATATGCTAGCAATTTTAGAAGAATTATGAGAGAAATTAAAAATCTTGGTGTATTTCTCATAGTTTGTGGAGCTTATTTTGTTGAATTTCTTTAAAACTGCTTGATTGTGTGATTGTGTGGATATCATTATAAACAATATCCTATCTTGATCTTAGATAGAGCATTTATTAAGGGGAGCATAGTATGCTAGACTTTGTTCTCTTTTATGATATGTTCACATTGCTTCATTGTTTCTTGAATCTTCAGAATGCATGAAACTTATTTTGTAATAATTGTATGAGTGTGTTTGCAATCAATTCCTCTTTGTTTGGGGTTGATATGATCGAGGTTGCAATCAATTCCTTCTTATTTGAGGTTGCATAATTTCTTACTACTGCATCCAGCACAATGCACAAGGGATGGTTGCCAATGATCGGCCTACTATAGTCATTCATGGTCCTTATTGGCTCGATTGGTTCTGCTAGATCTTGTTGGATAATGCGATTTCTTTTGTCTGCCATTGCTACTTATATGATGCGATCAATGTTATCGTTCAAAGGTAATAATTCTCCTTGAAGAGATCTTCTACCTTGCATCCACTGTTAAGACCTGAAACAAAAGACAAACACACACAAAACTATGAAAATAATAATAATAATAATAAAACTAGAATTCGAAGACTTGGACAAGTAGTGAGTGGCATTATTCCACTTACAATGGAAGAAAATGAATACCAAATAGATTGTCCGAAGATGTTAGGTAACCGAAGATTCTCATGGTATGGTCCTAAGTTTTTGAAATCCTCTTTTCTCGTTCTTTCTTAACCTTCACCCAATGGCCTCATTATAACCTTAATGAAAGTCTAACTAATTTGTTGGTTATCCTTGCTATTAAGTATAGGTGAATCATGTGTTTATCTTGTTCATAATGTTTGATTCTATTAACCGAAAATTATCATTGGGGTGATTTTTCCAATTAAGAATTCAAGGGGGACTAGGATCGGGGTAGACCTTAGTCGGAGAGGTATCAGGTAGTTCGATACCTTTAGTTTCCTAGGAATTCACTAAGAATGGTGTATAATCATAGTAAGGAGAATGGATTCAAACAACTAATAGAACGAACACTTAACTCACATTCATGGTAAATACATGGTAGGGTTACAATCTATAGTTATAATTATGTGATCAAAAATAGGCTAAATGGGCGATGGCGATGGAGCTTTAGTGCATGTCGATAAGTGAAAAAGTAAGAAGTAGGGTTTCGGTCCCCTTTCTCTATAATCATACGATGAATATATAGGCCTGTTTCTTGTTAGACACTCCTAGAACTTCGGTCTAGGGTTTTAGCAATTTACGGGTCTTTCCTTGGTGATCAACGAATTCGTCGGGGAATTGATCCCTAAAATCAAGTGATTCCTCTTTGAACTGAAAGAGTTGACTCCACCTTTAAATGAGACTCTGAATGGCAGGAATGCACGTACTATTCTACCTCAAACGATGGCGTTTAAGGCTTGTCTTTCTTCTCAGATTGCTGTTCGAGGTACTTGCTTCTTGCTTCAGGTGGGGTCGGAGCACTGGGATTTTTTATTTAACACGTGACTTATTCACTAGGTGCCTATCACTAGCTTTTAGTGGATCGGGATACTCAAGTACCTCGTCTTCTTCACGTTTTTTTCTTGAATCACGCATCGACCGTATCGGTATACAGGGTACTCGGAGTCAGACGGGTATTAGAATCTTATAACAGTGGAATCCCCGGAGCTTTGTTTTCGGGGTTTCTGGGTACTTTCGGGGTCTTGGAAGTTTTAGACCTGATCGGGGTAGGTAAAGTCCCTACCTTGGCCTTTCGTAGGAAGGTGGGGTGTTTGGATATCTTTTCCCTAGTAGCTTTTATCCCGACATAACTTCTGAGACCGGTGGAAAATTCTTCTTTGATCTCTGCCATTTTTGGCAGTTAACAGAAGTCCCCAATGACTTGAACACCGGTATCTTACTGGGGTTGGAGTTAGGATTTCTAGTCCGCTTAAAGAATTTTCTATTCTGTCCGCCCCTTTAGTCTCGTCCGGTTGGGTTCCATTACTAAGGAGGAGATCTTCCTTGTATACAGCAGTATTTAATGTTGATCCACATGTCGAACAGTGGTTGCTTCGCGGATTCAAACGGGCTGTTTTTGGTGCGGCTTTCTCGAAACTGTCTCGCACATGTCTCCAGCCATTACTCCTTGTTTCCTTCCATGCTCCGGTAACCGCTCGCACATGTCTTCAGCCATTACTCCATATTTCCTTCTATATTCCGGCAACCGTCCAACTTCTATCTGTAAATGCACCACTTCTTCCCTCATTTGCTTACGCTCACTTGTCTTTCAGAAATCAAGAGCCAAAATCTTTTTCCCTCTTTGAGTTTCTTCCTTCTTCAGGAGTTCTCTTCCCTCTCACTCTTCTTGCTACAATGGTGTCCTTATCGAAACTTCCTACCTCTACTCATGATGCTCTTTTATCCTCTTTGCCTTCTTGACCTGCTTCCTCAAGCTCTCATTCAAACTCAGCCAATCCTCCTGACGGTCTTAATAAACCTTTGAACACGCAACAGGCGGATTAAGAGGGGAGTTCCCCGTTAATCAAGGGAAAGAGACATGATCGGGGCGAAGGCGACGTTACTGGTGATGGCATTCCGCCCCAGCGTCGTCGTTCTGGTAGGAATCCTCGAATCGGGTCAGGTTTCCACAATAAGCATTACGACCTGGTCTAGATTGCGGATGAAAAGGATGGTGCCGATGTCGACGACAAAGAGGACGAGGAGGAGGAGGAGGAGGAGGAGGAGGAGAGGAGGAGGAGAAGGGGATGATATCCGACTGTCGATTCTACCGAAGTTCTTATTGGCCCCTGCTCCTTTCGATGATGGCTGGATCAGCTCGAT